>CM031987.1:7852632-8037445 GCA_018804465.1 Populus tomentosa
AAGACATACAAGATTTTCTTGGAGGAACTTGAGAGAAAGAATATGGCAGAAATGAAGGGAAAGATTGAGAAGTTGATGTTACGGGCAAAGGAGCTAAACAGGATTTAGGCCTTGCAGGATGTTTACACTAAACTTAGCCCAGCAGCATGCTTGTTGAGATTCATATAAACCGGTTAGTTGCTTCGTTTTCATCAATCTGATTTCCACTTCGAAATGGTTCTTGACCCTGTGCTTTATTCTTTTCTCAGTCGATTCTATAACTGTTCTAACTGAACCCGAATGAAGAAAGCGATCCACTGGTTAAGAATATTTACATCAATGGCCAAACTAGAGACAGTTTTTAACTGGACACATAATGAACAGCACAATTGTTTGATGAGAAAGCCTTGAACTTAATCTAAGGTTATGTTAAGTATGTTTGGTTAAGAATAAATCTTGACTTAAATCAAAAGTTTATTTTACATTTGAGTAAAATTTTGATTTAATTAAAAAATAAAATTTTTAACTGTTTATGAATTCTAACTTATACTGCATTTATTTATTTGTTTAAAATCTTATAGGTTAATTAAAAAATATTCTCAATTTAAAGTCATACTAATTTATTTTTATCAGAGATTATTTATTAAAAAAAAATCGTGACTCAAAATTAAAAATTACTTTTTATAATCGACAAACATACTTGATGCTTTATTGCCATTCTGATGGGATGTGGAGAGCATCTGGCCCAACTTGATTGGTCAGATCGGAAACTAAGGGAATCGAGCCTAGTCTACAGCCTGATCGTCTACCCTCTGTTTTTTTCTTTTCTCTCTCCTTTAATACAGCACTAACTTGTCATGATTGTTTTTTTCTTTTTTCTTTTTAAATAGCATTTAAAATAGTAATTAGTGGGAGGGCCCACGCAGGTGGGTCGGTGTTCAATTATCAATTTTTTTTTTGAATTTATAACTAATTGATTAATAGTAGATTCCCAAATCATACAAGTATATTATCTAAGATTATTTCATATTCAATTTTACCTATCATAAGTAAATTTAAATATAAAATTGTATGTAATTTCTAGAGCTTCGTGAACTTCTCTTAGGTATATTATTCAGTAGTTGAATATGTAAATAAAATATATTTTATATTCTCGATGCATATTTCATTTTTTAAAAATTATAAAGTTGTATGGCGTAATTTCACCACTATGTTAGTAGAGGATTTAATTAAAAATTAATAAGGAATTAAACGACACTTAATTAAATTATTATATTACCAAAAGGCTCTAGCTGGAGTGAAGAAAATAGCGCAGCAGAAGGGGACTATAAGATCGAGATTGGGCCTAATATATACACAACGCATCAGGTTGGCCCAATAAGTCATGCTCCTTACTTCCTTCTCTTCTAAGAGCGTCCGGCATGTTCTAACATTCTGCATCCAGATTTCAGAGGGGGAAAAAAAATGCAGCCAAAACTCACAATACTCAAGCTCTTTCAAAAATCCCTTGCTCCAGTACCTCATCAAATCAATCGCTTGTTAGCCAGGGACCTATCAACCATTACCCAGTTTCCCCTCACCCACGACTCACCCTTCTCGCCTGAGTCTCCCAGCCGACTTACTAGGGACCCAAAACTCTCTGATCCAGAAAATGGAAATTTTTCTATTTCTCCACTTGCCAATTGGGTCGATAATCCCACCCTTGAAAACTTCAAAAGCATTTCAGCTGAGGGTGGCATTCGCGGGGACATTGATAAAGTAAAAGGAATCCTTAAAAGATACTTCCCATCCGAGGATGCTGTTGTAAAGGCGTTGGATGAGAGTGGAATAAATGCAACAAATGATTTGGTTTCGCAGCTTTTGGAGAGGTTTAGCAATCAATGGATAACGGCTCTTGGTGTTTTCATCTGGGCAAATAATCAAACAGGCTATGTGCATACACCTCGGTTATATGATCTCGTGGTCGATATATTAGGGAAGTGCAAGAAGTTTGGTATTATGTGGAAAGTAGTCAATGAAATGAATGAGTTAAACGGGCATGTTTCATTTTCCACGATGAGCATTGAAGTGAGGCGGCTGGCTAGTTCTGGTATGTACAAAGATGCTATTGACGTACTTAGAGGGCTGGAGAAATATCGTGTGAAGAAAGATACGGTAGCATTGAATATGGTAATGCATGCACTGGCGAAGCAAGGTGGTGCTAAGGATGCTTATAGTGTGTTTTTAGAGTTTAAGGATTCTATAACCTTGGATTCTCATAGTTTCAATATTTTGATACATGGGTATTGCGAAGCAAGAATGTTGGATGATGCAAGAAAAACAATGGAAGAAATGGAGAAACACGGATTTCGTCCTGATGCTTCCTCGTACACTTGTTTTATTAAAGCATATTGTAAGCAGAAGGATTTTCGAAATGTTGAAGTTATATTGAATGAGATGGGAGAAAAGGGTTGCGAGCCTGATGTGATTGCATATTCTATTTATATTCGTGCTCTAGGGAAAGCAAGAAAAATAAATGAAGCTTTGGTGGTTTATGAAAACATGAATAAAAATAGTTGCAAGCCTGATGCTAAATTTTTTAGTACACTCATCTACGTATTAGGTCGGTCTGGAAGGCTTAACGATGCTTGGTATGTATTTGAGGATATGGAAAATCATGGGGTTAGTCGGGATTTGTGGACGTATAATGCCATGATTTATCATGCTTGTGCAAATCGGCAAGGCAACAGTGCTTTAAAGCTGCTCGAGAGGATGGAGGAGAATTCTTGCAAGCCAGATCTTGAGACTTATCAGCCTTTATTGAAGATGTGTTGCAAGATGAAGGACATGAAGGTGCTCAAGTTTCTGTTGAGTCACATGTTCAACAACAATATTAGCATTGATCTTAGTACATATGCTCTTTTGATTCGTGAACTCGCCGAGAGCGGGAAACTTGATCATGCTTGCTTCTTCCTTCAAGATGCGGTGTTGAATGGAATTGTTCCTATGGACAGGACATACGAGATTTTACTGAAAGAACTCGTTCAAAATGATATGGTTGAAATGAAGGGAAAGATTGAAAAGTTGATGTTACAGGCGAAAGAGCAGATATGATATTGACTCTACTTGCCTTCTAACTTGTTAAGATTCTTGATTAGAGAAAAGATTGAGATATTGGCGTTGCTAGTGTTCCAGGATGAAACGTCTGGTTGTTCTTCTGTCAATTTCTTAGTACCCAACTGTTGTTCTTGGCACCGTTCTTGTTCTATGATGCATTCCCAGTTCCTCTTCCACCTATCTTGTCGACTTCTGTTACTAAACTAAGATGAAGAATGTGATCTGTTGGTAAAGAATGCACCATTGACCAAACTGGATGAGTTTTTCACTTGTAATGTTGCTAGATACTCCATATTGACCAGCCCGACTCGAATTACTTATCAGAATCCTAATTTATAAAGTTGCATGCCCTTCTAAGCCTGAGGCCTATGGTAGCCACAAGATGCATGAACTGTGCTGTGTGACAATTATCAATGCTAATTGTCCATCGACTGTGGATCCCGGCCCCTGAATTTTCCTTCTACAAGAAAATATTTTTTTCTGAATTTTCCTAGTTATTTTGATTGTGTTTGTTCTCGGATCACTATAAATTATTTCATTGATTTTACATTACTATTTGATCAGTTTAGTATTATCAAAATTTAGGATACTGCGAAGAGAACTAGGCATGACAATTTTATTCTATTCTTACGGTTGGTTTACCACTTCTGCTGGATTGTCCATATGCTCTTTTCTTTAGGATATGGTCCCCTTTATATATTTATATATATTGAGCTAAGGTCTGACAATCAATCATCAGAGCTCGAGAAAACAAGTTGTGGAGCAATGGAGGAAATGGACTGATATCCTTCCTATTTTGTTCATGCCTTACTTTGGAAGGTTTATGCTAAGCTGTAAACACCGTTCCATGTGAAATATTTTGGTTTCGATTCATTTTGGCATTCTACAGCGGAGATTATAATAACATATAAAGTAGTTTTAATATATTTAAATATATTCATTATCTAAGGATATATATAACATCCAATTATTTAATCAGAAAAATTATAATAGAGACTAAAAGAGTGGTGTTTATATTGTACACTACCTTATAAAATACTATTTATTTTAATATTATTTTTTTCTTAGTATTTTTTCTAAATCTATATATAGTTTTTTTTTTTTAATTTTTTACTTTAATATTTAGTTTAATAGTTTGCTTTATATGTGGTGAGCTTGGTTTTGAGTTTAATATGTTAATCTAATTGACTCGAGTTATTTTTTTTTAATTAGTATTTATTTATATTTTATTATTTGATATTGAACTGATTACTTCATGAATTTTTTTTTTGTGAGTTTATCCAATCTTATGACATTAGTCACATGTTTTGTAGGTTAATCCAACTAAACTAAGATCGTTTTATTGTATCATGTTTTTAAATTTAACTTTCCTTTTTATTTTTAACCTTTAACAAATGAGTATTGAAAATTAAACGGGCTAATCCAAATAAATTGAGGTCGTTTTACTGTGTCATATTTTTAGATTTAACTTTCCTTTTCATTTTCAATCTTTAACAAATGAGTTTATTGAAAGTTGAAAGAGTTAATCTAACTAAACTCAGGTTATTCTTTACCGTGTCATATTTTTAGATTTAATTTATTTATTTATTCAACCTTTAACAAATAAATTTATTGAAAATTGAGTTTCATAATTTATTTTAATTTTTTTATGAGGTTATCTTAATATCATAACCTGGATTACAGGTTTAGCAGATTAACTCTTATCAAATCTTTTATGATTTTTGAAATATTTTTTTAATTATATTCTTCAACATTGGATTTATTGATAATTAAAATTTATAAGTTGTTTTGATTTTTTTTTTATATGGAATTATCATGGTTTTATTATCTAGATTATAAATTTGACAAGTTAATCTAGGTTGAGCTCAATCGATTTAATATATAGTAGTTTCAATATTATTTGTTTAAAAGATATTGTTTTGAATTTTTATGATCAAATTATATTCTTACCGGTTATTTAAATTGTTTCTGAATTTATCAACTCGATCAGGTTATATTGGCTAAATCTTCACACAATTTAATGTATTTTTTCACTAGAATAGTGTTAACAATACCTCAATATATCTTTATATGTTTTTTAAAAATTAATTCAACCCACAGCTATTCCGAGTTAATAATTTAGCATTCACTGTAATATATAATATTATTAAATTAATTAACAGTGCGAGTGAAGTAGTAAAAATTTCTAATAAAAAAATAATTTTTTAATTAATGGAAAGGAACAGTTGTTGAAATATCTCGAGCATTTCAGTTCGTCTTGGCTCATCTCAAACAATATAAAATGAAAGTTTAAATGATATAAAACAAATAAATATTTTTATATTTTCTTAAAATAATTTGAAACTTCTTAGATACACCGAACGAAATGGAAATGGATTGAAAACCCTTGAAGTAAATTGTGGGTCAAATATGTGAGGCCCAAATAGTGTTTACATGGGTCTAGCGGGCCCAAACTGTTGTTACAAATTTCACGTCTTTCTTCTCCTTCCTTGGCGCCCATTTTGGGGATTGCAGAGGAAATGGCAGTAAACCTCCAAATTCCCAGGCTCTTTCAAAAGTCCCTCTCTCCAAAACCTTACCAAATCAATCACTTATTACTCAAATATCTATGCACCACACCCGAGTTTCCCCTCACTACTCATGACACATCCAACTCGCCTGAGTCTCCTGATCTCCCAACTTGGCTCTCCAACAGCCAAAACCAAAAACCCTCTGACCCTGATGATGGAGATTTTGTTATCCCTTCGCTTGCCAACTGGGTCGAGAATCCCAACCTTGAAACGCACAGAAACGTGCCCAGTCCCTTGCTATTCGAACCACAAGTTAGCAATGCCGATAAATTGAGTGAAATCCTTAAAAAACGCTACTCATGTGAAGCTGCTGTTGTGAAGGCGTTGAATGAGAGTGGTATTGATGCCACAAATGAGTTGGTTTCACAGATTTTGATGAGATTTGACAGCCATTGTGTCGTGGCTTTTGGGGTTTTCATTTGGGCAAAAAATCAAACAAGTTATGTGCATACGCCTGAGTTATATGATTACATGATTGATATATTAGGGAAGTTCAAGAAGTTTAGTCTTATGTGGAATTTAGTTGAGCAAATGAAAGGGTTAAATGGGTATGTTTCATTGGCGACAGCGAGCAAGGTAATGAGGCGGCTCGCTAAAGCTCGCAAGTATAAAGATGCTATCGATGTATTTAGAGGAATTGAGAAATATGGTGTTAGCAAAGACAGAGAGGCATTGAATGTCCTAATGGATGCATTGGTGAAGGAGGGCGATGTTGAGGATGCTCATAGTGCATTTTTAGAGTTTAAGGATTGTATAAGTCTGGATTCTAGTAGTTTCAATATCTTGATACATGGGTATTGCAAAGCACGGATGTTTGTTATTGCAAGAAAGATAATGGAAGAAATGGAGAAACACGGGTTTCACCCTGACGTTGTTTCATACTCTTGTTTCATAGCAGCATATTGTGAACAGAAGGATTTTAGAAATGTAGAAGCTGTTTTTGATGAGATGCAAGAAAAGGGTTGCAAGCCTAATGTCATTACATATACTACTGTTATGCATGCTTTAGGGAAAGCAAGGCAACTAAATGAAGCTTTGGAGGTTTATGAAAAAATGAAAAGAAATGGTTGTCTGCCAGATTCTAAATTTTATAGCTCCTTAATATATGTATTAAGTCAGTCTGGAAGGATAAAAGATGCTTGGGATGTATTTGAGGACATGGAAAAGCAAGGTGTTTGTCGGAATTTGTGGGTATATAATACAATGATTTCTTCTGCTTGTGCACATTCTCAAGGAGGGAGTGCTTTAAAGTTGCTTGAAAGAATGGAAGGGGATTCTTGCAAGCCAGATGTCAAGACTTACGCACCTTTATTGAAGATGTGTTGCAGGAGGAAATCTGTTAAGCTGCTCAAGTTTCTTTTGAGTCACATGTTCAAGAACAATGTCAGTGTTGATCTTGGTACATATACTCTTTTGGTGAATGAATTTTGTAGGAATGGGAAACTTGAACATGCTTGCTTCTACTTTCAAGAAGCTGTGTTGAAGGGAATGGTTCCTATGGTTAAGACATTCAAGGCGCTGGTGGAGGAGCTTGAACAAAAGAATATGAAAGAAATGAAGGAAAATATTGAGAAGTTGATGTTTCAGGCGAGAGAGCGAAATTTGACTTAGTCTTCACCTGTCGGGAAACTCGTTTAACTGTAAGGATTCATGAATTTTTACTTGAGCCTTAAGGAAGCTTGCTTTCATATTCAGTATGAACAGGCTGGTTGATTTTCATCAACTTTTTGCTTCTTAACTCCTGTTCTTAACCCTATTGCTTTCATGGTTCCATCTAGCACCTCAACAGCTGAAACTGAGCTCCGATGAAGAATGTGATGCACTGGTGAAGAGTACATCATTGTAGCTTTATTTAGTTTCTCACTAGTGTCTCTCACTCCTTATTTTTTATTATGTTTTTTCTTTTTCCCTTTCCTCTTCTTTCCTTTTGGGTGGAGGACGGAGCCCGATGCCCAATAAAAAGACTGAACACCTCACAGATAGGGTACAGTAACACCTTTTATCCAATAACAGATCCAACTCCCATGGAAGATTATCTTAAAATCCAGGCCTCTCCCCTTCAGAGGCTCCCAAGGTGACCGAAAAACCCTCCCTGAAATGTGTCAAACCCGCACCCTTCAATCTCGAACAGAGCTTGACCCTATTGAACAAAGCAAACATGGCTCTGGAACTGTATCCTTCTTTCTGGAACATTTGAATCACAATACTAGAGTCCACTTCCTCATAACTTGTCTAACCTGCATATGAGCATAGAGAGCGCGAAGCTTGATGTAGCAGCCCTCCCGCGTCTTAACTCATCATTTGCCAAACGATTGAACATGTTTTGAGTTGGGACAGAATACTACAGCATATCATCAACTCTACTTCTAAATGAACCTGATTTATTTTCGTTGCCTTTTTTAGCTTGAAGCACTGTAGCCTTAATCCAATGGATAGGCTTAACACCATATTATTGGTAACAGATGTTTTTTTATATCTTTAAATTATTTTAATAGGCTGGTATTAAAAATAAATTTTAAAATATTAAAAAATATTTTTTTGATATATTTTTTTAAAATATATTTTAAAAAAACAACAGCTATTAATACTTTAAAAAAACATTAGTGGTCAAGAAACGACTTCTTTAGTTTGAATTTTGAGGCCACATTCAAGAGAAATTTTCTCTGAATTCATCTAACCAATGAAGGAGTTATGCCCTTAGTCTCAATTAATGCGCCAAATAGTCCAAAAATATTTACTATCATTAGAAGAAAAAAGCCTACCGTAGCCTGAAGATCCGTCCATGGTTTAAATCACACGAACCTACCAAATTCCAAGCAACGAATGACTACCATCAGTTTGGTCAATCTATTAGCCGACCTCACTCTGGTTTTGTACTTGCAAATCCTCCCTACTTGTTCCAACAAAATTAGGAACTTCTTTTCTAAAAGTAACTTCAGGTTTGAGAACTATCCATTCTTGAAGTCTACAACTCTACAGGTCCAGTAACAAGTTCCATCAGTTCCCAACAGAAGATCCACAGCTGCGCGCACACAATCACAATAAAGGAGGATCCAAGGAGTTTAAAAGCTTTTGTCTGCTTCTGACATCATACAAAACAAAGGGGGAATTTGTATATTTTCATCATCGTAGACAAATTTTTACATTTGAGTTTGTGTAAAAATTACTTGTACATAATTTGATAAAATAAATCATGGAAAGGGAAGGAGAGGAGAGGACATTCGTTTGAGTATTGGAGGAAAAAGCTACGTTTAATTGCAAAATAAACAGTGAGGATGGGAAGACTGAAGTCTATTCATTGACAAAGAAACAACCATTGAAAGAATACGTTAGGAGAGAATAAACATTCTACCACCAGTACAATATGAGAATCATTTCATACATATTGCCGCGTTTCTTTGGAGAATAGAAAACCAGAGTTAACACGTGATGGTAACTTTCTCGTTTTTGGCTGCTTCTGCCACCCGAATCTTTCCAGGAATTCCTCGATCAACCTACAAATTGGGGGTGGAAGATAAGACTCGGATTACAAGCTAAATGAACACGAACAGATAAAAGACCGAGTCACACTCACAGGCCACATATAGCCTTCTGGGAGGCTGCGAGCTCTCGGTCAGGAAATGAATCCTCCAAACGGAAACTTAACCATACATAGAGATCCAAGACCTGCAGTTTAACCATAGATAGCATTATCAGCACACACATCTAAGTTTAATAGTTCCAAAAGGACCAGATTACATCCTTATTTTCAGTAACTTAAAATGTCTAACTCAACCATCATTTTCAAGGACACTTCTCTCCAAAACCAAAACTGCTGTAAATTTTGCTCTGGGTTTTTAGGAAAAACTTTAAACAGAACCATTGATTCCCTGTCCTTGAAAATTTTATCAAAAGATTTTTCCAAGATAAATAAATTTAGATCAGCTTGAATCAGAAAACAGCAAACCAAGATGCTAAAGTGCTGCACGGAAATAACTTCTGCAAGACCAAAAGGGCCAAAATGTCTAAATATTTTGTAAAATGGGATGGTGCCCAAAATCACCCAATATTGGTTCTGATGCCAACAGCAAGATTTCAAGTGAAAATGCAGAGGTGACTTGCTAACTACCTTTACCCTAACTGTGAAAAAATAAATATTGATTTCCTATTCAAGTGCTCCATTTTTTTATGTTGAGGAGGAAGAGCTGCAGAAGATTTGGTAATTTTTGGTGCATGGGAATTTCAACTGCTGCAATTTGGAAACTCCGCCTATCATTATTTCTCAGAATGTGCAAATGTACAAAGATCTACCTTGTGAATAGATTCAAGCTCCTTGAGTGCAGACTCTGTTTTTGGCACCTGAAGTGTCCCCGGTGTAAATATTTCTTTAAGTCGAACGATGCCTTTCTGTGCATAGTTTTGGGCAAACTGATCCATCACAAGTAATAATTAACCTTTCCATTCAAACAAGCATGTTAAACAAATTCAAGAATGAGATATAAAGTTCACCTGCGTAAGACCCTGAGATGAAATTTCATCACGCATGTCAACAGGACTGCACATCAGAAATATTAATAAATTTGAACCTGATTGTCATAGTTTACTACCCTAAACTGCTTCTCAAATAAGTTGAGCTAGTAAATAAAATCTAGCAATAAAATAGTTTTGCTTCATGGTATTTGCTACTCAAATAACTGTTGCCGAAAGGAGGATCATCTAGGTAAAAGCTGTCATTTTAACCATCTTATCATTGACCGGGATAAAGATTTTACCTGATAACAAAAAGGTATTTATCATGCAATGAAATGGGCAATACATCAACAACCGCAGCAACTTTCTGATGTCAAGCATTTTAATTGAAATTAGACGCCAGGTAATTATATATCCTAAATATATTACCACTAAAAACAGCGGTATCTTTTTTGCCAACATGCTAAAACTATACAAGCATATTCTGTTGTAGGAAAGGGAATGTACCAGCATTTCCTCACAGTTGGCAATGAAATAGTTTTCAGATAATTTGGCGTTCTCTAGAAAATGCTCCTGTGCAAAAAGGGAAGCCCAAAAAAACAAGGGTCAGATGCATTATACATAGTAGAGGAAACATCAATGGGCAAATCCTATTTGCAGGTAGGAAAGTTTGAATTCTGACTCAAGTTTAAGTCTTGGCAATCATGCTTAACTCTGAGAAAGTCTCAAACTTCAACACCATCAATTTGTACAGCTCAAACCAAGCATGGCGGATGTCAATGCAATTCTTTATGTAAAGCTAGAAGAGTACTTTAGAATGAGCATTAAATGTAACTGAAGGATGCCCTTTCTTTAAGTTGGCTAGTATTTTTGTACCAGGAGAAAGCTATAACCATACAAATCAAAGTTGATGTTGTGAAAAGTGTGAACCATTTAGGTCATAGTTGTCATTTGACTACTGGTTCACACTGCATTCACAGAGCTCCTCCAAAGTAAATAAAATCTCTCAAAATTGCAAGCGATAAAATTTAGTTAGAAACAATTATTTAAAGCATTTGTGCCTGAAGAGATCAAAATGAAGTGGCCAATAATTTCAATTGATTGTGGAAAGAAGTCATCTATTGATGTTTTAATAGATGAAAATGTCAATACAATAAAAACAGAGATGGTCAAAAGTAACCCACCATTATCCGGTAGAGGCCTTTTTTTGGGTGTAAACGTGAATACATAAATATGAGATCAAAAGTGGGGAATAATCCGGCACACTGCAATGTAGAAGTTAATCAGATTCAGAAACAAGTATCATACATGTATGGTATGAAACGATCACGTGCAAGCTTGTTCATATACATTACCTCCAAAATAGGAGAAGGCAATTTCAATGATGAATGAAGCAAGGGTAGATCATCCGCATGTAAACAGGTCACTTCTCCAACTGGAAAGTCTGATCCATACCTGCCAGCTCTCCCTAAAGGCGTAACTCTTAGCCATGAGAATGAAACCAGCCACCACACAAAGATTGGCATACAATGACAATACAAATAACAGCATCTACACATTAATACATCACAAAAACATAACTTAAGAGCAAATGTTATGACCCCGATCTGTTTAATTATTTTCAATAAAGTAACTTCTATTGAAACAAGCTACCCAATTTTTTATCCCTTTTTCCCTTCTTGCATCAGCTAAAAACTATACATTCCTAGCTCCCAAAAAGGATAGCTGCCAGTCAGATAAGAATCTAAAAAAGCAGACATTTATGCATATGCAACGAGGAACATTTGAGATGAGGACCGTTGGATTTAAAGCAGCTGACCCAGCAAAAAGTTTGTCAAACCATGAAATAATAACAATTAATTGAGTTAAAAGTAGAAAATAGAAGAATCAACAATATTATGGAATCAGAAGGTTAGAGAAAAATAGGGCATAGAACCCGAGTCGTTAGGGAAGTAAAAGACAGCTTTTAAGCATTGCAACCTGTTGAATCCAAATGTCTGCTCTATAGGCTCACATAGCTACAGGCAGGGTCTCAGGACATTAGTGCTTAATCATGTGTTAACAGGTCTAGTCTTGATGTGATCCTATCTAGCCAGCATCCTGACAAATAAAGCTATCTGTCATGAACGTTTTTTATCAAATGATACACAAATAGAGATAATTAATTAATGCCCAAAAAGTTGACTTAAAAATTGTCTGTTTGTGATTTATTCATTCTGTTTTGTTCTTGATATGTACCATCACTCCATACTGACACCTCAATCCACAAACAAAACTTGATGTGTATTTCAATCATAAAAGCTCCCAACTAATTGAAATTATACAATCTGCAGGTACAAATATTCAGCATTACACTCCATGAATCTTGCACCATAAAGCATGCAAGACTAAAACAATTTTTTCCAGACTAACAGATGGCATGAAACTTGTTTATTAGTTTTTAAGGTATTCTTAACGCAAGTAGATTACAGCACTGTTCAATGCAGAAGAAATCCACAATTTATCACAAGAGGCAGCATTGTTTACTCCATACTTAATGAAAGTCCCCATGCCCAGAATGAAATTGGTACACAAAACCAGTTATACTAATAATTTAGCCAAACAGTTTAACGAATGAATTCCACATAACGATGTACCTGCAATTTGTTTAACCTCTGATATCGTGAGGTCCCGCATCTCAACACCATCAAACTTTTTCATAGTTGAAAATATGATCCTAGAAATATTCAGGTTTAGACCCATCCCAATGGCATCACTAGCCACAAGGACATCAAATTCACTGCTTGCATCATTGAACATTGTTGCCTGCAATCCTAGAGAACACACTAGTTAATCCATTCCTAATATAGATTCATAGGAGAGGACATAGATAAATAACCTCTTAATAGCATGGACATATCAAATTTTAAAGTTATGAACTATAATACAGATTACAATTGAGATCAATTACATATGAAAAAATAATCAAAGATTTAATAAAAAGGCTAAAAAAGGTTGGTTATAGGCTAAAATAAACCATAGCCTCCCCTAGTCGACGATCAATCACATAATTGCATTAACATAAAACTGAAATGCACGTTTAATTATTAAAAAGTAACAGCAGAATCATGGAAGCTTCCACAACAATGGGCTCATGGAAGGAGAGCAGTTGTAAAGGCCGACACTTTTTTCATGGAATGACAGCTCTCAAGACTTGAACACCTCGTGGTTGCAAGTCCAAGGCTGGATTTAACTCTTAGAGTTAATTATAACTTAGTTCCTGTGTTTTAAAGAAACAAATAATTTAGTCCCTCTTGTTTAAAAAGTAATAACTTAATCCTTTGACCATCAAATCAGTCAAGAACTAACAATACAGTAATTGAATCGATGACAGCTGATCAAGTCACTAACAGAAAACTAATGGAGGGACCAAATCATAAATGGAAAAAACTACTATTACAAAACTACAGAGATCAAATTATTTGTTTCTTAAAACAAAGTGACCAAGTTATGATTTACTCTTAACTTTTAATGGTAAACTTAAATAAAGGGATAAGCCAAGAATGCATATTTGGACTTGTGCGTACTATCTTCATCAAGTTAAAACAACAATTCTCGAAAGTAAGAAGGAATCAACACCTGTCTGGTTCGAGTTTCAGGTGGCAGTGAACCATAAACAACAGAACAAAGATGCTTCCCCCCTCTTTGAATTTGTCCCTGGCATCAACAACAAAGATGGAAATGTACATAGAAAAGTTAGCATGCTAGTGAGAGAGATATAGCATGTCTAGAAATCATACCCAATTTCAAACACGCAGTATTGATTAAAATATTGTAAGATGACCACAATTCCATAACCAGTATATAATCAAACAAGACAATGCCATACTAAGGTGCAATGCAGTACAGGAGCCTGACAGACCCCAGGGAGAAAAAACCACAATATTTGTGAGCATTAAAAAAAAATAGAATAGAAACCAAGTTAAACAAAATTGAAATAATCACTAACCTTCAATTTGTATATCTCGCGACGTGAAAAGGTTACAATGCAATCACCTGTTTGTATATTCTTAAATGATCCAAGAGGTTTCTGTGATGGAACTAAAGGTGAAAGTCTCTCATAGTATTGAACCTGGGACAGCATGGCACACGAGGGTTTAAAAATCCAATTAACATGACATGGACAGCATAACAAGGGTACACATAACATGTTTTGACACAGGCTTAAACCAGTCATTTATGTTACTACAACAAATTGCCTACATGTAAGGACATGACTTTGAAATTCTGCAATCATTAATAACAATTAGCACATTGCCATTCTTACATTAGATGGAACAGTCCTCAAAATCTTTACAAGTTTGTATTCAATAAATGTTCAACACTGTCCCTGCAGATATGGTTCTCTGCATAAGTAAAACAAAATTGATGGCTACAAACTGCAGAGAGGGTTTTCATCTCTATCCTCTCTTTTTTTGACAAAATAAACGAAAAGAATGAAACAAAATGTTATTACATTGAATTTCACAAATTTTCCCCATCATTTCTTCTCAAACCATAAAGTAGCAACGTGAAACAGAGGTAGGACCACTAAATATAATGTACATCTGTGTTTCTACAGTGCATAAAAAATCCTCATGGTGAAAACCAATTATCATAAATATTGTCTTGCAAGTTTGAGAAAACTAACATGGATATCATCGCCAGTCGGTTTTAGTATTTCCTGAATAAGAGGAACTGCAGCAGGATCTCCACAGAGGTGGAGTTCATCAGCAGAGATACCTAAAAGAGCACGTGTAAATGAGAAACCCCTTGTCATGCACCCCAACATCTGAAACAAGAAGAGAGAAAGACTCGGAAAAGTTAGAAATCCACTGATGCTCAAGTATGATGGCCTAGCAACACAATATCTTGACTTGGTTCACTACCACGCTGTTGTACTTTGACAATAAGTTGTCATGACAAATTGAGGACCATTCAACAGCCTATCATCATGTAAATCATTTGGCAGCATAATTGGTACACTGGTTCATTAAAAACTTTATAAGTCTTCAGAACAGAACTTCAGTTTTAACAACAAAAGAGAGACTAGAAGCAAGTTCAGATTAACCCCCCTCTCTCCAAAAACGAGATGAAAAATATTAAAGAGGGAAAGTATAGTGTGTTCAAAATTGGCTACTCCAGATTGACACGAACAAGACCCATTCATTATATTCACTGGAATAAGAATCTCAGATTTTTCATAGTGTGCAATAAATCTTTCAATTGAACCATCAATATACCTGAATTTCATCAACAACGGCGCAGCTATAATTTGAGGTTACGTCAGCCATTTCAACTGTCACAGCTTTGTGCTTTGCTCCATTAACTGCCTCTCTCTCTTGCCCTGTTATTAAATCACAAGGAACATTTGCCTTGTTCAACCTTTTTGCCACCTCCCATGCAAGCAATCTCAAAGGACCACAATAGACACCTACCAAGTAACAAAACCAATACATAAATAATTTGAATGTATAGTTTATGCACCTCAGTTTTAATCTTTCTCAGGTGGATGGGGTGGTTAAATTTAAAATAAATCATGATAAAAATTATACCAGAAGGACTTGACTCAAGCTGCTTCAAAGCATGGTATGTTTTACCACTATTTGTGGGGCCCACATGCAGGAAAATCTTGCGATTCTTTCTTCGTGCAACGGGGTACCATGCATGAGGACAGCTGAATCAAGCAAAAAACTCAATCAACGTGGCAAAAAACAGATGATATAACCCAATTCTTCATTGAAATTTACTTTTTACCAACAAACAAGTATCGCTAGAAGCATAGCCGTATCAATCAAGAGATAGAACATCCCTTGAAAGTAAGAGCTGAAACTGAGACTAAGATGGCTTCAGATGATTTCAAACCAAAATAGTAATTCCCATAAATTACTAAAGATATTTTCAAGCCGAGCCTCGGAAGGTTTAGATATTTTCTGAAAAATAAATCTCAAACCCAGTGAAATAATACATTTAGTTTGAAAAATCAGCAATTCAGAATATCTTGGGGAAATTCATTCCAGAGACAGAAAAGATGATAGTGATTGAGCTCCACAGATCATAAACTTAAAACCAATCACAATATTGCAACTACTATGAATTCCCACACTAAACCTTGTAATTTCAATCCCCAATTGAAAAACGAAGCCAGGTTCAGTTTTCTAAAAACCCCCCAAAAGTAGAAAAGTGAAATAACGAATCCATCAGAGCATTATATTCCAAATGAACTATATAATGAATGGAAGTTCAATCCTTTATTACATAATTTCATGTACAAACACATTAACTTTCAGTTTTTAATGAAGTTACAAAGAAGTTGCAAAATTCAACCAAGAAAACAAATCTTCGCGTGAGAAATCAGAAAAAAAAAAAAAGGGAGAGTTTCTAACGTCAAGTCCAAAAAATCAAACTTGTGGGCTCGATTGTCGTTGCTGGTGCTGTACTCCCTTGACAAATTGCAAACACCAGCTAGAGCTCCAAGCCTTGATCCTGCATGTGGCCGGCATGGATCCAATTTATCTGCTAAACATTTAGAGAAATAAAAAAGAACAACAACATAAACAACTCAAAAGAAAAAAACCAATATTCTTCAAAAACCAAGAAATCACACTCTACAAGCTATCAAATAATTGCTATCTAAAAATAACTACGAAACAAATTCAATCAACCATAAAAGAAAAGAAAAATAAACCTTTTAGAATGCCAGAAACTCCCAAAGTTGAGACCTGTCGATGGCGAAGTAAGAAAGCAGCCATTTCTTTTTAAATTAATAGCTGGGTTGATTAAAAGAAAAACATTAGAGCTTTGAAAAACGGAAAGGCAACAAGAAGAGCTGCTTCCCGTTATGCATAAAAAAGGAGAGAAACAACAAAAGCAACGGATTTAGAGAGCAACATGCGTTTGATGGAAGAATAGAAAAGTTCTGGTGCTGTGAGTGATGGCCACTCCAGCTGCGAAACTCATTAATTTGGGAGTTTTGCGGTATTTAGAGGGCGTTTGAATTTTTTTTTTACTTTAAATGAATGCTTTCCGTGATCCTAAAGCTCAGGGCAATTATATACACTTCGGATTTAGGGTTGTTTTGTTTTGTTGTCTCGAGAAGGGCTAGCCCAGTCCATACTCCTAAGCCCAACCCTGGTTGAAATAGTTTGCCTTCTTTTAAAATCTTTTAATAAAGGCCCAATCTCGAAATGACACTCATTTTAAGGGCTCGAACTAGCCCATATTATTGCTCAGTGGGCTGTTGTGCTGATTGTTTCCGAACCAAAAACCATGATCTTTCTTCTCTTCCCACATGCACTTTGAAACCAGGTTTGTAGATTTTAACGGAGGAAGAAACCAGGAAAATTATTGTTGACAGCCTGTAGATTTCGCGAAATTCACGTCCCTGTAATGACAAGGCCATACATATTCTGTAGTTTAGTCCAACTGTGCACTAATGCACTAAGAGTTTGAAATGTAACCTGCGTTGTGCCTCTGCTATATATGAAGTTATTGCATCCCATGACATGATGAAATTCACTTCCATTAATAAGGTTAATCGACTGAATCTACCTGACAACTCCTGGATGATGAAGACAGCAATATTTTTAAGCTTCGGACAAGATTAACATGATTAGGCTGAAGGACTTGACATATGGGTGCATAGCAACTTAAGAAAAAAAGTTGGATATGGGAAGATTGCGTGGAGGATGCCACCGTTGAAACTCCTATCAATCGATTCTAATTAGGGGTGTCTGTGGAGGGCGATGCATGAAAGGGACAGAAACCCTGTGATTTGATAGGGCAACATGGAAGGTGGTATGTAATGCTTTAGAAAACGGGGGGAGGGGGGGCAGTGACCACCAAAATTTATCAATTTGTCAATGCAAGTGAATGGGTGGTTGCTCTTGTCACTTATTCTGGGTGTTTGCAGTTGTAATTATATTTTAAAGTATTTTTTATTTGAAAATATATAAAAATAAATATATTTTTATTTATTAAAAATTATTTTTATTTTCAACACATAAAAAAAAATTAAAGTATTTTTTTAACACTATCGGCCCTTTATCTTTTTTTTTTCTCTTAATTTTATTTTTACCCTGTTAATTGTAGAATTTACTTTGATCTTCCTTAACAGTACTTCTTGTCCTTTACTCAAAAACATTATTTGTTTTTTTTTTTTTTAATTTTCAAATCTTACATACGAATAAAAATAATAACAAATCCATTTCATGATCCTCATCAATTAAGGTGGTGATGTATTTT
Source organism: Populus tomentosa (assembly GCA_018804465.1). NCBI lineage: Eukaryota > Viridiplantae > Streptophyta > Magnoliopsida > Malpighiales > Salicaceae > Populus > Populus tomentosa. The sequence goes on from CM031987.1 coordinate 7,870,989, forward strand.
TAAATAAAAAATATTATGAAATATGAAATTCTACATTGAAGTTGCATGAGTTGTAACAAAAACAATATAATTTTTTTAAAAAAAAATAGTTGCAGCTTATCTTGAAATCAAATATTGGTTCAGCATAATCATTTAGTCGGTAGTTTAATTAGAATAAAAATGTTTGTTTTATTTATGGTTTTAGATTTAAGTTATGTGGTTATTAATTTCAGAATATATTGAATTAGTTGAGATGTATGTAATCTCATCCGGATATTCATATTAATAATAAAAAAAAAATTGATCCAGCATGATATTGTAATTATTTAATATCATTATATAACAGCAAAAGAACTCTTCCGTTAAAACTCGAGGCAACACTTGAAAAAGCCAGAAAAACAACACTTCTCATGATTAAGATACAAAACGGAAATAATTGCAATTGGCCAGTATGTTTTACTAATTATTACAACCTTTTCACCATTTTAGATCTCAGTGAAAGTGGGCTCATAAAATGTGAGGATGTTTGTAAACTAGCAAGCAGAACCGCTGGACAGCGCGGCTTGCCTGCGCTACGTACTCTAATCATCGAAAACCTTTCTGCAATACTAATTTGGAAAATCGTTTCAGAGCCCAGGTTATGAAATTAGTTTTGAAGGTGGCGGAATTAAAAAGAAAAAATCATTTACATTGAAAAAAAATATTGTGTGTTTACTAAGATGTAGATTTTTTATTTAGAACGGGACATTATATGAGAAAAAAAATAAGATTTATATGAAATAACCTCTAAACTTTAAGGATCATTTTGAATTTTGGGGCTCCGCTAACCCCTAGCTGGTTACACAAGAAGTATCCCAACTTTAATTACTTATTCTAGTTTTATTTTCAGTATATTGCATTTAATTCTTTTTAGTGGTCAGACAAACTAGAACCCAATGTTTTGAATTATTTTCGGAGAATATCAAGAGAATTAATTTTACTGGATTCAAATAAATTAATTTTTAATATAGGATGGACTTCTCGCGATAATAAAGAAACATGAAGAAAAAAAAAACTACTCATCAGTAGAAGACACTTCGACACAGAAACATAAACACAAAAAAACCACATGTCATGGATGACATGACAATACACATGCATACAAAAGTATGGTAAAAAATAAAAATAATGTTTCCCGAAAAAAAAAAGAGTAAATTTAGACTTGCACATGTACTATTTAGTATTGCAGTTATATTTGTTTTTTAAAATATTTTTTATTTAAAAATATATTAAAATAATATCGTTTTACTTTTAAAATTTTGTTTTTTATATCAACAAATCAAAAAAATATAAAAATATAAAAAAATTAATTAAAAACAAAAAAAAATCTTTAATTTTTTTTAAAAAAACACTTTTCAGACTTACAATCTACTTGCGAGTTGAGATATTGATGGAACCGTAGTAGATTCTCTCACCACATGTATGTGAAGAAAGAATGGGTCCGTACACTTTGAAAAGGAAAAACAAAAGATAGAAACCCAATTTGCCAAAAAAACGTTGGTAAAGAGAAAGATAGGAATGGGGTCTCTCCCCCTTCGAGCCGGAAAAAAGCGTAAGGAAGGAGGGGGAAAGGAATCTCAAAGAAAGAAGGAAATCAAAAACATGCTGCTGCCTCCTTTGACTGCCTCGTAAATCTTGATGTTGGATTCACCCAGAGAAGGATAGAATGGGAAGAAAACAAAAAAGACAAAAGCAGAGATCTTCTCAGAATTCTTTGTGTTGTTTTGACCTACTGTGGTCCAAAGATTATGATTCCTGATAACCAAATCTTATGCATAATAACGTGAACTTCGCTTTTTTAAGGGATAAATCGGGCGATTAGAGTACAAAATAAATTTTAAAAAATAGTGAATATTTTGATAAAATAACAAAGTTTTGAATTGATATTACAATTCAAAAATACCATATTTGTTAAATATTATGATTATGGACCATAACAACAAACAAATTTTTAATTGATATTGGATTCATAATTAAGATATTAATTAAAATTTTATTTTTTAAAATTTATTTTTGATATAGTATTATTTTAAAACGATTCAAAAACATTTAAAATATTTAATTTGAAAAAAAAATATAATAAAAATAAAAAATATAATAGGCAAAAACAAACACTATCTTAGTTAATAATTATATCCGGTGGTTTGTTTTATATGAGAATAACCGGAGAACACAGACTGTCTTACAATTTGGTTTTGTAGTAAATCCAATCTTTCAAGTTTTATACCGTGATTCGTTATTGATATTTTATTTTGAATTTTTTTTTTTTACTGTTATCAGAGATTTTTCTAGATGCTTTTTTATCTTTGTTGTTTTTTTTTCAACCATTTACACTTTTCATTTACTAATCTTTTTTTTATAACATATTATCCTTCTCATATGCTTTAATTTCTTATTTATTTATGGTTGAAGACTTTTCTTAATTAATTATGTAAAAATTCCCAGAACCTAGCCCATGCTAACATGCATCTTTCTAGTTTTGTCTATCCTTGTAAAGTTTTTTTTTTTGGTTTTTAAATGAGAGTCTTATTATTTATTCAAAAAGATTAGAGTGTTATCATGTCTGATTTAACTTCCAACGATTTAAAATTCCTCCATTGTAATATAACGAGAGAATTAAACGTTCTTAATTTATGTGGTCTCAAGTTCTCTAACCTTCTGATAAATAAAAAAACTGTGGCCCATCTGAGATGACAAAGATGGTGGCGAGTTTGTTCGTGCTGCGAAGCTAATTTTTCCATGCGAAAGATACGTAGAATCGTCGGCTCATTATTCCCTTGTTGAATTCCTGAACGCGGTGTTTCCTTGGACCTCTTGATCGAATTGCTGTCCTTTAGAGTTCCTTCGTAAATGGAAGGAGATTTGACTACCAGTTTCTGATGGGAATTTTGATTGGAAGGTGAGGAGTGGGAAGGACAGGGACGGGTCCTCACTCCCATGTATTCATTTATTGAGCATTCCTCCGTCGTTCATCTTCTACAAGAACTGCAACCACTCCTTTCATCCACCCGAGCCTCATATTCAACTTTTTATTGGAATTTATCATGCTTTAACCTCCTCCTCCTCCTCCTCCTCCTCCTCCTCCTCCTCCTCCTCCTCCTCCTTCTTCTCCTTCTTCTTCTTCTTCTTCTTCTGTCATTGTAAAACAATATTTTGTCACGATATAATACATGAGGAAGGCATTAGAAGTATTTTTTTTTTTTTCTTTTGAAGTTTTGTTCAAACGGCTACTACTCCGTCATGGACAATTACCAATCCGTGATGTACAATCCGGCTCTCTTGTAAAAAAACAGATAAGCAACAAGAGGAGGTCACTTTTCTAGAAAAAATATCAATGATTTCAATGTCACCAGAACCAGAAGCAGGACCGAATCTTGATTTGATGAAGGTTGTGAGTTGTTAGTTAATTGGTCAAGTTATTGGATCACCGATCAGATTTACAAGCCAACATGCGCTCGCACGTATTAAAATATAACAGGCCGGGTGTGATTTCTTGTGTCAACACGCATTCTTTTTTCCCCTCAAAGTGAATAATGACCTTGATTGCAAAAAATAAAAATAAAAATCTATCAAACCTAAAAATTTAAACTATCAAATCATGTGTTTTATATAATTTATATTATTTTTTAGTATATTCTGAATAAAAAAGACTCTAAAATCAAATTAAAAAATTATTTTAACCCAAAAACTCAAGATGTTAAATGAAATCTCAAAACATGATTTATATTATTCTCTAGTATATCTTTTCAAGAAAAAATTCTTCGAACTTAAAACTTATACAAACTCATTATTATCTTATACTTAATTTTATCAAATAAAATAAAATATTGAGATATGAACTTGTGATTACTTCGATACTATGTCAAAGTTGAAAAACTTTATTGATTGTATATGTGGTTATATTCAACCAATTAAAAGATATATATAGGAATACAACCAAATAATTATAGAAATAAATTACAATCTTCAATTATTCAAAATTATTGATTTCATTCTTTGATGTGGTACTTATTTTCTCTATATTTAATGATTGTATTTCAATCATAAAATATATTGTCATGATTTGTTTTTTCAACACCCCCCTCAAACTTTTAGATATATTATAAACAAGAATCTTTATAAGTTTGAAATCTATATTTAAAGATAACATTGAAATCTCAATGATCATTTTAAAAAAAAAACCTTATTAGACCAAGGTTATTTAAGTCAATAACAACCAAAGAAAAAATAATTTCACAGGGTATTTGTGAATTCTTTATAGCCCATAAAAAAAAAATCTAAGGTCAAACTTTAATCGAGTTTGTAACTTGAAAAATATAATATCAAGCTTATACTTTATAAGCAAGAGAAATGCCGTAAAAATCACAATAAAAAAATGGTTTTTAAATTGTGATTATAAGGACATTAAAAAATAAGGTTAATAAATTATAGGATCAGAGTTTAAATCATTTAATTAAATAAAGGTTGATAGTAATAGAATTTTCCTGTAAAGGATGTATGATGATAATAGAAGAAAAAAAAAGACAAAAACAAAAAAAGTTCAGAAAAGAAAGTAAATAAAGATTAAAAAAATACTGAAGAACACATTACCAGCTCTCCGATATCCCATACATTCATAAAAAAGATACAAACCAGGAAATCAAAATGTTCTTTCCGTTGTGGAGATAAGATGCGCTGACCATCCATATAATCATCTTCTCACCTGTTCATCTCCCGCACTCCCTACTTAATTTCATACAATATGGATAAATGCACTTGTTTTTTTTCCCGGATGCTACTAATAAAAAAATATATGTGAAAAAAAAAACTCTTTTTTCATGGAATCTAAAAAAACGTAAGCTTTCTTTTAATTTCCTTCCATTCAACAAAGCATGAAGAAAATATCCATACAACACCTTTCAATTTTCATCATGTCCTCGTTGAATCCAAAACCCCGGAAACCCTGAGATACCATTAATTTAAGCTGCATCAAGGTTTTCAAATGGAATAAGAGAGAGAGAGAGAGAGAGAAGAGTGTAGCATATTGTAGGGCCATATATCTCTTTAATTGACGCTTTAGAAATCCGATTGCCAAACATGGGCCATCATTTCTCTTTAGTCTTTGATACAAGTCTCCACTTTGCAAATTTCCTTGTATTATTCAAGGCTCGCTTTTGCACCTCACTGCTTGAAATGATTCCCGAAGACCCACAATAGAAGAAGCAAAAACGACTAAGTGTTTTTTTTCTAAATTTCATACAAAAGTAAAAGCACATCACCAGCCATTTTCATGAAGGCAATCGATTCTGATCATGCTGATTAGATAACCTTGATTTGGACACAATGGAGTCCACTCATCATACATGTTTAGAAAAATACACCTCTCAGGTCTTTGCCACTCGAGGTTCAGCTTCGAACTACTGCCCTACAAACTCCTCCCCGGGGCTACAACATGCCATGGATTCAATAATCATCATATTGCATTATTATTATTATTATTACTATTATTATATATTTGTCAAAGGGGTATGCTAATTATTTAACCATTAGAATTTATTAGAACTCGAACTTGATTTAAGACAAACCGTAAAAAAGAAAATTGTCATCAATTTTCCATCTTTGATATAGATGTCATAGTACCATTGATCGGATCTTAGAAGTGAATTCGGTGCATTTTTTTTCTTTATTAAGCTTGTATAACTAGGAGTAAATCTTTTTTTTATGATCGGGTTTCAAGCATAGTACTATTCACACACACATAAATGGAAGTAATTTCTTGATTTTTTTTAAAAAAAATTGAGTATTGAAGAGACAAATTTATCAGGGGTAAACCTTCAAACACGTAGCAGTCATTTTTTTTTTTTAAGAGTTAGAGCATTGCTATTATATTGATAAACGTGAGTTGCTAGATTTAAATTTCATGACTTATGACTATGCCAAAAGCGCACAAATGTTAATAGAGGCTGTACATTCCTTGTCCACCTGAAATGCTCCGAGGAATAAAGTAAAACCAGACGCCATGTCATGGGACAGCTAGGTGTGATTTATTTTGTTAGCAGAGGACTACAAGACACCTTTATACAAACCCTAATCATCTCTAACTGGGACCGAATGGCAATAACGCTAATCAGAACTCTACTAGGTGAGTGATGATGATCATTAAGGATTTCCATTTGGAATGCGGACATTCTAGTTTACACCTCGTGCTACCCCAACCGGCAACTACAAATGATCCGCCGTCGAGTCAATAAATTTAATCCTCAAATATTAGTATAATAATCGTCGCTAATCGATGTTCAAGGCCCATCAATCATGAGGATTAGAAACGAGCCGAATGTGAAGAGTCTAGCAGACACGAGACACTGCCCTCTTGGATGTTTAGACCAGTCAGGTATAAGTTCGAACTAAGGGAGCTCAAATCCAAATTCATTTTTTGTTTAATTATGGTCTTCAGTATAGGATCCATAGATTGGATTGTTGAATGTCTGAGGAGGAGCCGCCCAAAAAGCAGCGAGCACGGGGCGGCGCATCAAGCAAGATTAACCGATTTTTAAGACACTTTGTCCGACCGAAAGCACAAAATTAAGATCCGCTATCTTATTCAGGACCGGTCTATGTTTAATTTTAGGATGTATGGTTTTTTTTCAAAATAATTTTTTATTTAATTTTTATATTAGTATGTCAAAATCAACAGATCAATTTAATATTTTTTTATTTTTTTTTGAATAAAACACATTTAAAAGTAGATGGCATCACATTTTCAAACTGTAAATGCATTATCCCAAGAGATTTAAAGCTAGCCCCCCATTGCTAAATTTTTTTTGAAAGTAACCAATAACCGCGCATTGACGGTCAAAGATATCACATAAGATGTACCACATGCTACTAGTCGATAATTTCGAAGGAGTGCAAAAAGAACATAACCGTCCAAATATATAAAAAAAAAAACATTACAGTAATTCATAATATTTTATTTATTTTACAATCCTTCAAATAAAATTAAATACTAAAAGTATTTTAATCTTTTCACAAAGATTTATTAATCATTGCCATAGTAATTGGGGTATATTAGTCTTTTATTATGCATAATAAAATGACTTTATTTCTCTTAGTATTAAGATTTTTAAAATTGATATTCAAGGCCTTTTTGTGTTTGTAATTTTCTAAACACAATAAAATAATACATATACACTTAAAAAAAGATTTTTCTATAACTTAGTGTAGGGGTGTTTTTGTCTCTTTATTCAAATTTTGTTTTTTTAATTATCATATTGATTAAGAGATGGTTTTGAATTCTAGAGTATTATTCAAAAAAACTATTGACATGTGCACTACCTAAATCGCACATAAGCGGCCTCCACTCTCTTTGGGAAATGTGTGCGAGGTCATTCGATGACCAAATAGTTCTTTCCACGACAATGTTTGATTCTTCTCGGTGTTTTTTTTTTTGTGAAGGGGAGTATATATAGCCAACGAATGATTGGTTAGGTGTCAACAATTTTTTATTTTATTTTCTTTCTCTTCTCCTCAATTCTCATGCACGCCCTTTGAAAAATTCAAAGAAGTCATTCAATTTTTTGTTCCTTCAAATTTGAATCATGTTTTTTTATTTTTATTTATTTTATTTAAAATAATTTATAATTTTTGTCTCCTTTTAATTTTTTTTTGTCAGATATAATTCTCGTTTTTTTATTGCTATTTATTTTATTTGATATAATTTTTAAAATTGATTTTTTTTTACAACCTCATCCTTCTTAATTTTTTTTCCCAAACAATTTTTATCCTTATTTTTCTTATTGCTATTTTTTTTCACCTTTAAATTGTCAAGGAAGTCATTCAATTTTTTATTCCTTCAAATTTGATTCATGTTTTTTTTTATTACTATTTATTTTATTTGAAATAATTTATAATTTTCATCTCCTTTCAATTTTTTTTGTCAAATGTAATTCTCATTATTTGATTGTTATTTATTTTATTTGAAATAATTTTTAAAATTGAGTTGTTTTTACAACCTCATCCTTCTTAATTTTTTCCCAAACAATTTTTATCCTTATTTTTCTTATTGCTATTTTTTTCACCTTGATAATTTTTTAAATTTATTTTTTCTCGATTTCATCTTTCAGTATTAAAATGGTTGGAAAATCAAGTTTCTTGTTTGAACTCAGGTCTAGGATTTCATAGTTTTGAATTTTAGAGATTTACTCAAGTTTAGGAGATTCATCCGAGTTTGCTTGTTTTTTTTTTTTTGATTTCATGATTTTTTTTTTAATTTCAGACTTCAATATTTATTCAATTGAAGATTGAGCTCTATTTTTCACTTGCTTTTTATAGGATTTTTTTTATCAACTTTAAAAATAACTTGAGTTGTCTTAGGTCTTTTATTTACCATTCTTTGTTAAATTTAACTTTTTAAAAGAAATATATTTTCAATTAAGTTAAATTAATTGATTAAATATAAACATGAGAAGCTTATTTCATGATATTTTGTTAGCTCATGTTTTTTCAGTTTTATTATTTAATATTTATTTAATTGAAAACAGAACTTCATTATTATTATTTTATTTTCTTTCTTTAGAATTTTTTGTTGATTTTAAAAATAACACGAGTTATCTCGAGTCTTTTTATTTAATATTCTTTGTTAAATTTAGCTTTTTATAGACATTCTATTTTTAATTAAATTAAATAAATAAAAGAATAAGACTTTTACATTTATGATATTTTATTTTATTTTATTAAGTATAAATAAAGAGATCAGTTAGGAGATTTCAGTGAAAAAAAATATTTTAATATTCTTTGGGGTGCCCTGCATGGGCTTAGGTTTCTTGCTGTAGCCCATGCCCTCTAGGGAGTTGGGCTCGAATGGTAGCTGGAGCCCAAGCTCCTTGGGTGTTAAGCTCGAGCTACCACACCCAAGCTCACTTTTCCTAAGTCTTCTATTATATTTTGGGCTCGAGATGCTAAGCTTGAGCCCAAGTGATGTTCTATTTAGATTTATTTTGGAGGAATTTTTTTAATTTAGTTTTTAGAGGTTTTTTGGTTCATTTTATTTGGATCTATCAGATAGTTTTTTTCTGTTTTTTTTATTTATATCTTTTAAAAAAAAATAGTTAAAAATTATTCTTTAAATAAAGATAAAATCTCATTTTTATTTCATCAAACATGTTTCTATATTTAATTTCTTCGTCTCTTCCGCTGCAAGAACACAATCAGAAGCTAACTAAAATACTTCACGTGGTGGTAACAAAGAGAATACATAACTCTAGTAAGTTCTCTCACTAGCATGATGCGAATACCTTTTGGTCACAATACCTGAAGGTGAAAATGTGGGTCGATGTGTGAACGCTGTCTGTATCTACTTTCCTTCACTCTACCTCATAAATTCCCTCCCTCTCTCTTTCGCTAGCTTGCGCTATCAATATGAAATATTAGTGCTAGATATTGGCAAAATCATTTGTGTTTAGATTCGTTTCAACACACACATACACCCACAAAAATACAGACTTTGATCTCTATCTTTAATTTCCTCTCTTGCAATGGAGTTTTGGAAGTGTATGGTTCAGTGTCTTGAGGAGACAAGACTATTCTGGTCACGGGTGCAACTGGGTTTTTAGCAAAGAGTGTAATAATTCATATCCTATTCCTTTCTTTCCCTTTGATTACAGCATGGATTATTACATCTTTTCTTGCAATGATCAATGCAATTTTCATGGAGAAGATGTCAAGGGTACAACCAAACGTGAAGAAGATTTACCTTCTTTCAAGAGCTCCTGGTGCCAAGTCTGCTTCGCAGCGCTTGCAAAATGAGGTATATATAATACTTGTGAGGGAAAAACAAGCAAGTAAAATTAAGAGAAAGGAAACTTAATTCGGAGACCGTACGAAATTAAGTAAAGTACCCTATCTTACAAGTTTTCTGTTCTCTTGCCAACGTTGATGAAAGGATGGCAAGAATCATTGACTGCTTCTTCCTTTTTCCTCCTTTTGTCCATTTCATTAACAAGGGCTGAAAAGCGAAGCAGTCGATTTTCTGTTTTTTGGAAAATTTAATGTAGGCATGATGTTGCTCTTGGTATCATCAACACAGTGAGAGCTGAGAATGTCGTCATTTGTTTTGCCAAGAAATCTGTTAAGCTAAAGGTTCTTGTCCGTATATCCCCACCGGTTAGTATTTGATGTTTATGGTTATCAATACGAGACTCCAAATCAAGACTTTTTTCAGAGAAGAATAATATTCTAATATTAAATGAGCTATAACTCACTAATTTGATCCTATTACAAGATTGCTACTATAGCTTGTAATTCATTATTACAGCTTAGCAGGTTATTCAGAATAATTGGAATTGAATTTAATTCAAATATTTAAATTAATCCTTTAAATTGGAGTTTTTTTAAGAGTATTGATTTGCTATAATAATTCTAAATAAAAGATATTGTTCTAATTAAAAATACCCCATTTCTTTTCTCTTGAAAACCTACACCACTTCTCTTAATTTATCATCTCTTTCTTTTCTTCAACAATAATTAAGGTGATCAGGGGGTCATGCATTATAATAAAGTATTTTGATTGGCCAATATATCTAGTCTCGTTTACATCAAGTTTAAGGCTAGGGAATTTCACCCATCATTTTTAAAAACTCTAATGTTTTGATTACTACATTTGAACCGAAAACAATTACGAGATTGGAGAATCCAACAATTACACTTTAAAAAAAATATGATTTTTTAATGTTTAACTTGCTGTCAATTAAATGATGTTTGCTAGCTACTTAATTAATTGAATTAATAAACTCGAAATCACTAAAGAGTAGGGATAATTATTTTCAGTTCGGTTTGATTTTTCTAAAAAAAATAACCAAACTGAAAAAAAAATTTATAAAAAAAACTAAAACCGAACTAAAACCGGTTAAAACCAACCGGTTTTAGTTTGATTCGATTTTTTAGGACAAAAACCGATTCAAACTGGTTTGACTTGGTTTTTTTTATATGGCTTGATTTTTTCAGTTTGGCTCGGTTTTGGCTTGATTTGGCTCGTGTTTTTTTGATTTGGATTCGGTTCGATTTGATTTTTTCGATTTCAAGCTTATACAACCGAAACCGAACTGAACCAGTCAAATTTTTTTAAAATTTTAATCGTTTTAATTGAGTTTTTTTTACAATTCGATTTTTTTAGTTATTCTTTTTCAGTTTTCTCAGTTTAATCGGTTTCTTTGCTAAATCATATTCAAGAGAGTAGAATTTTTTTTCAAAGAGAAAAAAAGAATAGTGAACTTAAAAAAAAAAATCCAGCCGTTAAAATGAAAACAAAGAAAATTATATTTAGTTTTCCATCATTCATTAATCAACAGAATAAGAGGGATTAGTAAAAACAATGATGCTCCTTGTTAATTAAGAGTAAAATTATCAAGATTGCCAAATCAATTTTGATTGATTTTTTAAGTATATTAATTAATTGAATTGAGAGGGCCAAGGTTTTTGGGATTACTGTTTGTGTTTATCCACTATTTGTAATAGTTATTATTTTCGAACTTGTTATTTTTCTAATATTTTTTTAATAAATGTTATTTGTCCAAAATTTTTATCAAAGTGTTAGAATTTTAAAATACCCCTTGCTGCCTTCATATTAATTTTTGTATTTATTTAATGCAAATATCAAAGAGAAGATCCAGTCAGCGGTCCTGACTAGCCGAGTGTACAGAACTGCTACTCGCCTTCTCTACTGCCTTACCTTTTGACCTTTATTTACTGTATTAACATTTGACCTAAGACCCACGCTTGTAGCCTGTCATTAATTGATAATAAAGCTTGATTTTTCATTGGGAAAGATAAAATTAAAAAAAATTATTAAAAAAAATATAAAAATGACTAAATTCAACTTATAAAATATATAACCTGAATTACGATACCATGATAATTTTATAGACTACAAACCAAAAAAAATTATGAAATATAATTTTTAAAATAATATAATATTAAAAGACAAAGTTAAAAGAAAAAAGATACTGACGTTTATAATGGTGAAAATTAAAAAAAAAAAACATGATAAATAATGTTTTGTGAATGTTCAAAGTGATTCACTCGCATTTTCTGTGTTTTGTTAACGACGAATACGCGTTAAGTGGAATCTCCACATCATTTATTGTCCCATGTGCCTCCTGGATTTCATTCGGTAAGCTGTTCTGTCTAAGATTTCACGGTAGAAAACTTAACTGTCCTTGCATGAAGAGATAAATGAGGAAAGAAGAAAATAAAAATGTATTTCATCTTGAACTGACGGCAAACGTTGATGACCAGAAAAGACAATACTTTGATGAAGTGAGCGGTGAACCTGAATGCGATCAACAGCTGGTGTTCTAGAATGCATATGGACCGTGAATCATAAATGTAGAAAAACATTAGGTCTTTAATTTTATCTGGGATTTCAGCTGAGATAATTGAGTCAATATCAGCTGGGGTATGGCATTTAAATTCCGCGCCTAACCAAATAAGCAAGTGACAATATGGCAGACCCCTTTTTTCAAACTCAACAGTGCAAATATCTAAAAAAGAAAGACATCAAATAAATTTAAAAAATAGAAATAAGTTTGTTTAGGATAAAAAAGAGTGCGAGGTGTTTCAAAACATGCACTACCAAAAGACTTTCTTGATTTAATGAATGATAAATAGCATATCAGTAAATTTATTTTTTAATAACTACAAGTTTAAATTTTTTTTAGAATTATTAAGATTTATATAATTGTTAATTTTAAAATATATATATAATTAATTAAAATACATATAAGTTGATCTGAATAATAATAAAATAATAATAATAATATAACTTCTTTGACATTTTCTTTAAACACGAAGAGTTTGGTTTGTAAGTGAAATATTGCAATGAAATCCGTCCTCTTCAAAAGAAGAAGATTGCACATTTATTATAATAATAATAATAAAAGAAGAAGAATGTATTGAAAAGATCAAATAAACATATTTGAAATTGATTGATTGATTATTATATTTCATTACGGAAAAATTTGTAAAAAATGAGAGGATGCCCTTGTTTTCAAAGACAACCCCGAGATTGAGCCAAAAGGAGATTCAAAGTGGTCAATTTAATGTCACCTTCTACTTCTACGGAGGAGTTTGAATTGTCTTTAGCATTGTCTTCGTGGCGAGGCAGCGGTGTGGCCAAAAGCCCTTTGCTTTGGCATCGATAATTCTTTTTCCTTGATTTTCACATCAATTCTTTTAAAATTTCAAAATAGTTTTTTTAATTTATTATCTTTTTTAATTTAATCTCTGTACTTTTAATTATTATTTATTTTATTTAAAATAATTTATAAAATTATATTTTTTTTCAATTTCAATCTCCTTCAATTTTTTTATTTTTAAATTTAGTTATTATTCTTTTCAATGCTTGTTTAAAATTATTTTTAAGATTGATTTTTTTAACAATTTCATTCTCGGTTTTTTTTCCTATCAAATTTGATTTTTATTCTTTTAATTGCTATATTTTTTCACTTTAGCAATTTCTTTAAATTTTTTTTTTTCGTTATTCAATATTAAATTAATTTGAAATTGAGCTTCTTAATTAATTCAATATCTAGGATCTTATAAGTTGTGAATTTTAAAAATTAACTCATGTTAAGAAGGTTCACCTATGTTTTCTTAGTTTTAATAAATTGATTTTTTTTATTTCATCTTTTAACATTAGATTGCTTTAAACAAAATTTCTAGTTTTTCAATTCAACATTGGATTGTTTTATAGTTGAGTTTCATAGTTTTATTCAATTTAATTTTGTTAATGATTTCTTTTACCTTTTATTGGCATAGATAATAGTTTAGTTAAATAGAATATTTATTCTGAAACACAAAGTTATTAGACATGATTAAGTACATAACTCATGTTGTGAGGTCAAATATATTAATCTCACTCATCTTTTTATCAAATATTAATTTAATCAATTAGATGCATGTATAAACATTTTGATTTATGATTAAGAATTTCTTTTATATCAAAAAACATGTTGGAAAAACCTGTATGTTCATTTTTTTATTGAGAAAAATTATTTAACTTGCGATAAAGTATGAGTCAAATACCTAGTTAACAAAAATTAGTTGAGGAAGAGGATGATCATTCATCTCCTCATAAGCTATCGTTCAGTAGAACAATAGTTGTTTCTTCTTTCTTAAAAAAAAATTATTTTTTTTAATTTTATATTTTAATATTGAATTTATTGGAGATTGAACCTTGTAATTTATTTTAATTTTGTTTTCTTTAAGATTATCTTAATCTTGTAAACTATATCACACGTTTGTAAGTTTAACCGATTGACTCAGTTTTTTTTTTTTGTATTTTTCTATAATTGATTTTTTTTAAAAAAATTTATATTTAAATATTTTGGTTTATTAAGAATTAGTCAGGAGTTTGGCAGGTTAACCTAAAATAATTTAATTCTTTTTTTTTAATTGAATTTTTTCAATTTCATCCTTTAACATTGAATTGATTGGGATTCAAGTTTTTTATATATATTTTTTAATTTTTTTCTATTAATTTATTTCAATTTCATGATCCATATTTAAAAAGTTAATTTAAGTTGGCTCGTGTTTTTTTTTTAATTTCATTATTTAATATTTAGTTAATTGAATTGAATTAAAATATATATTTTTATTTATTTTATACAAGGTTATTATTATCTTATTATTTGAATCGTGAATCTTTTATATATTAATTTGAATTTATTCAAATTGATCCAATATATTTTTGTTTATATATATATATATATATATATATATATATATATCTTAGGGAAAGACAGTATAGTAGAGGCTTCTCTTTGTCGATACTCCAAACATAACACTAACGAAAAAGAAAGGAAAGGAAAAATAGAGAGAGAGAGATATAAACAAAAAAATATATAGATAGTACTGCTATACATACTCATATTCCTTTATCTTTTTCCTTCTTTTAACTGCTTCCTCTCTTGTGCACTTTGATTGAATACGAAAATGCGAAGAGCAGAGAGAAGGGCAATATTTGCAATTAGAAATGTCAATTTAATTCAAAACTGAATGGATGAATATTTTAAAATTGGGTGGGTAAATATATTTATATAATATAAATATATATTAGATTCAACTCTGCACAAATTGAATTTAAAATATATTTATATAACATTTAGAATTGTTTTTTTTTATTACAGTATAGTATATACAAATTTTAATATTGATATATATATATATATTAATTATTTTATTTTTTATTAAATAACAGTTAAATAAAGAACACATTCTTGAAATATGATAAATAATATATAAATAGCCTTAATTTTTTGTCTAATAAATAATAAATATATTATAAATATTAAAAAATCCAACTCGTACCTATTAACATTCTTGGATATTAAAATGTTTGTTTTGTATTTTAAAAAACTAAAGTTTTTATTTTTATTTTTTATTTTAAATTATTTTTAATATTTTTAGATTATTTTAACATTCTAACATAAAAAATAATTTTTTTAAAAATAATTTTTAAATAATTTTTAAATAGAAAATAATTTAAAAAACAATAATTATTAAATACACGTCCCCCCACTATTGGCCGTCTCTCACCCTCTACACATTTGCTGACCGGGGGCAGGTTTTGTTTGCCGTTTTTTTGCAAGTGATCCTACACTAGACGACTGCCCGTTTGTCCCATCATGGCCCTGCCTTGAAATTTGAAGTTTCAATAAAAAATAAAAAATAAAAGGAAAAAGAAAAAGGCAGTCCTGAAGACCAAGTCTTTTGTCTCTTCTCTCTCTAACGCTGCACTTTATTCTGTTCAAAATCGATGCTTTGCTGTTTGCTGAGAACGAGGCCTCTTTGTTTCAAAGGGAGACATGGAGAGAGAAGCTTATAAGCTTTGCTTCTCTCTATATCTCTCTGTCTAAAAAACTTTGATTTCCTTTATTTCTCTATCTATGTCTCCTACATTGTCTTGTTATACTTCAAGAATCTCCCATCTCACTTCCATGCATTAAAGCGTTTGTCTCTCTTGACTAATTGCATTCTCATACTTTGCCGGTTTCTTCTTGTTTCTTGTTCATAAGCGTTTCATTAGCGCATTGACAAAGTCTAACTACAAGAGGAAACCAAGAACACCCATTTGCTGTTTGGTTTCTTTTGATTCATTTCTAGTCGAGACCAAGAAATCCATTCGTGGTTGAGTGTATTTGGCTGGGTTTGGGGTTGCTTTCTGAGGTTTTTAGAGTTTGTAGAGAGTAAAGACCTTCCTGACTTGCTTCTTAGCTTGATATACTGAAAGTTCATAAATTGTGGAAGGAGAATTCCAGTAGTGGAGTTCTATATCTTTTGAGTTAGTGACCTTTTTCTGGTGGCATTGATCAAAGCTTGGGAACCGGGGAGGGGCAGAAAGTAAAATAAGAGCTATATGAATTAACAGTGAAAAATGACTGATGGGAATTCCAAGAAAAGCAAGGTTTCTCACTTCATTTTCCTGTACATCATTGACAAGTATTTCTGTTTTTTCCCTTATTTATTATTGAGCAATTATGATGTTTTTTGGATTTCATTAGTTAATTGGTTTTTTGTTTTGTTGGGTAAAGCTCTCCTGGTCCAAGAAAATGGTCAGAAAGTGGTTCAACATCAAGAGCAAAAATGAGGACTTTCAAGCTGATAATATTTACGGAGGTTGGCATTTTCTTTTCTTGGGCTTCTGCGTGATGACTACCTTTAATCAAACTTGGGGTTTTTGATTCAATGGAATCAAAGAATCCACTTTATTTATAGTACAGTTTCTCATCCTCTGGTTGGTTTCTGAGAAAACAGAGAAAAGAAAGAGGAATATCCTTGTGAATTAGATGCCTAATGGCATTGTGAATCTCAAATACCGCCAACTTTAAGCACCTCTGCCAAATAGTAGAACCACCCCGAGTTAGATGGAGGCTTTTGTTTTTTAGTTCCAAGGAGTGAAAGAAATAAAAATTTTCATTATTTCTATTTACATTTGATCCTGCATTTTCTCTGCAACCAAAGTGATACTGCATCTGCTGATCACAATTTTACGTTATTATCTCGTTTTGTTTTTGCTATCAATTCAACTTCTCCACATTCATCTCCAGTTTACTCTTTCTTTAAAAATTAGGATCGACTTTACAAGTGATTTTCTTTCATCAGGGGGTGAAGTTGAGTACAGGACTAGCTTCTCAGAGAGGGAGCCATGTACAATTAAAAAGAGCAAAACAGGTGCGGTATCATCAGAATTTAAAGATTTCTTATGGTGAATATGTCTCAATTGGGTTTAAATTCTGATTAATGCCGTCCTTGTTAATTATTTTTCCTCACTCTGAAGCAGAGAGATTTAGCAAGAATCCAGAGCAGTTCCGTCGAGGTAGAATGAATCTCGACCATCCTCGTATCATAGACGTTCAAAACCACAGGTATCGTGTCTTAGATTTTCTTTTTTCTCACAGTTTTCTTCCTTAAGTATATGCATTTTTTCCTGTTTAAGTATCAACTGCTTTTCTGTTTCTATTTTGGGCAGTATTTTTGTAGCTTCATGGAACGTGGCTGGAAGATCCCCTCCGAGTAATCTAAGTCTTGATGACTGGCTTCATGCTTCACCTCCTGCAGATATTTATGTTCTTGGGTATAATTTGGTGGTCGTTATCTACGATTCCTATACTAAATTCTGTGATTGCCCGTTAGTGATGGAAATATTTCTACTTATCTGTGTATCAGGTTTCAAGAGATAGTTCCTTTGAATGCTGGTAATGTTCTGGGTGCAGAAGACAATGGCCCTGCCAAAAAATGGCTGGCTCTCATCAGAAAGACTCTAAACAATCTTCCCGGAACTAGTGGAAGTGGTGGATGTTATACACCATCTCCAATCCCTGAGCCAATCGTAGAAATAGATGCAGATTTCGAGGGATCATCTAGACAAAAGAATGCTTCTTTCTTTCATCGCCGGTCATTCCAGACAACCCATAGCTGGAGAATGGACAACGATCCTTCAATTCCACAGCCACGACTTGATCGGCGATTCAGTGTATGTGATCAGGTAATATTCGGTCACAGGCCAAGTGACTATGATCCTAGCAATAGATGGGGTAACAGGTCTAGTGACTACTCAAGGCCCAGTGATTACTCCAGGCCCAGTGATTACTCCAGATGGAGCTCTTTGGATGATGATAACGGGCCCGGGGAATCACCAAGTACTGTATTATATTCACCAGGTTCCTATTCTGCATCTACCGAAGATGGACACGGGAGGCCAGGGCATTCAAGGTACTGCTTAGTGGCAAGTAAGCAAATGGTTGGCATATTCCTGACAATATGGGTGAAGAGTGAATTAAGGGATCACGTCAAAAACATGAAAGTATCTTGTGTTGGCAGAGGATTGATGGGTTACCTGGGAAACAAGGTATTGGTCAAGTGAATCATGGAGGGTCACTATTTACTTTATTACTTGGATTTTCCAAATTAGTCAGAATTACTAACTATTATGAAAACAGAAGTAATATTTTGTTTGATGTCGCAGGGATCTATTTCTGTCAGCATGTCCTTGCACCAAACAAGCTTTTGCTTCATTTGCAGCCATTTAACCTCTGGACAGAAGGAAGGTGATGAGTTAAGAAGGAATGTAGATGTCATGGAGATTCTTAAGAAGACAAGGTTTCCACGGGTTAATAACGCGGGAGATGAGAAGTCCCCAGAAACAATCCTTGAACACGAGTAAGACCACCCTTATCAGCTATCAAGTAACCTTTACAACGCTTTTCACTTTGCTTGGATAACATATGCATTAGTATAATTCACCAAACATTTAAAATGAATCAGTTGTGCTTTTGACAATCCCGAGGAGTTATGTCCCAACAAAAAACCTATCCTGTGAGATTTTTCAACATTTTTAACAAAATTCACATGCATGTCTAAATGAATGATTTATAGGGTTCACACTGTCCTTTTCTTCATTATTCCACATTTGTTTTCAAAGTTTTAATGTTGCTATATATTTGATGCAGTCGAGTTATTTGGCTTGGGGATTTGAATTATCGTATTGCCCTGTCTTACCGAGCTGCCAAGGCACTAGTCGAGATGCAAAATTGGAGGGCATTGTTAGAAAATGACCAGGCATGTTTTACCTATATCCTCCATAATCTCTTCTGTTAGGTTCCTTTCTCTGTTTCAAAAATATCATTCAATTTTATGACTTGTGTCAGCTTCCGTCTGATTTGCTGATGGTTATGTTGCAGTTAAGGATAGAGCAGAGGCGAGGTCGTGTTTTTGTGGGATGGAATGAGGGGAAAATTTATTTTCCTCCAACGTACAAGTATTCAACTAATTCTGACAGATATGCAGGAGATGATATGCATCCAAAGGATAAACGTCGAACCCCAGCTTGGTAAGAACATCCCTCCTGCCTGACTGTACAAGAAAATATGGAACTGAAAAAATAAACATTTTTTTAACTGCAAAAAAAGAATAACGAGTGATTATAGAAGCTATAAAAAAAATTGAAGATTATGTGCCACGCCTGGTCAAAGTTGCTGATTAAATAATTTTACGCTGAAGGTGCGATAGAATTTTATGGTATGGAGAAGGCCTCCATCAATTATCTTATGTACGAGGGGAATCTCGGTTCTCGGATCATAGGCCTGTCTATGGAATATTTTGGGCAGAGGTTGAATCGAGCCACGACCAATTGAGGAAAAGCACCAGTTATTCTAGTTCCAGAATTGAGGTGGAGGAGCTTTTCCCTTACTCGCATGGGTATACCGAACTGAACTTTTTTTGAAGGTTGATGAGATTGGTATGTCTTTCTCCGTTTCTATCTCTCACTAGTGTGCATGCGCATAGACAAACACCCAAATGTGATCGCACAAACTCACTTTTCTGTGAACCAAGTAGTTAGGCTCCAAGATGCTTCACGTAATCCCTCATTTAATTCTTTCCATCTTGCTTGTGCTTATGAACATACGCTGTTGCAATTTATTTTCTTTTCCCTGATCGAGTGTTTCTCTTGGGCTATAACCAGGCTGTAAATATGTTTTCAAGTATTACAATTTTCTCCACATATGAAGTATGGTTTGGCATCCTCAATCACTCAGGTGAAACTTCCTTCTACTTTTTTATTATCGCATAATGTTTTTCCCTTTTCACCATCTTTCCATTGTAATGGACGGGAAGGGATACGAAAATGGATTTGATGTGAGGAATCACTATTATGGTGGTCCTCAGAAAAGCATCTTTAGTCTGCAGATCTTGTGCCCAACAGATACCCTTGGTACATCTCACAAGAAACGTTGTTGCTTTTGGTTATCGAGAACATGGACTTTTGTGAATCTAAATGAAAATGAAGGTCAAAAACAGAATATATACTTGGCATATTATTGAAGTATGCCATACAATAAAATCCCTTTCCCTTCTAAAGTTTTCTTGAGAATTTTTCTTTGTTGTTCCTATGCTTATGTAGCATTTGGTCCCCATTTGCAGGCGGGAATCACTTTGAACAAATTTTGCCCTGAAGGGTGATATAGACATTCCGTTGCCCACTGACTGAAAAGGGTTGATTCTCCTCTCTTTTACCTTTTCTTGGTCTTAATGTGTGTTTTCGTTTCCTTGCCTAACCTTATTTGCGCTTTCATTTTTTCCAGGTGTAAATATTTGTAATTTGGTCAACTAATTAACTCCATACATTATCAGCTCGTGTAACTTCGATCAGCATAACGTTCCAGTTGCTGTTTGGTACATAATTGAGGTACCAGATTGACTAAAACCTACCTTTTGTGTCAAAGTCTCGTACAAGCACTCAGTTTTTCGTTATGATTCGGTACAATCTCCTACTTTGTTTTCATGGTTGCTTTTATACTTCAAGATAACTAGGGCCAAGCAATAATGGAAGTTTTTATTTTTATTTTTATTTTTTTGGGCAGGATGAACTCAACCCATCAGGAACTGCGAAGTCGGTGACTAAAGATCAATTTATTCATGATTCTTTTCTTTTTTTAATCTTTTTTTTTTTAGTTTAGGAAACACTTTTAAATTTTGATGACTGAAAGAAGATGAAGGATGCTCAATACAATCATTTAGGGAACCCACCTTTTGTTTTCAATGTAGAAACCAAGTAAAGATCCGATGGATATTCATTACCAAAGTGATAGGAAAAAAATTATATATATTGAAACTTATGATAGATTTGAGAATGCTTCTTGCTCCTCCTGTCGTTGCTAATGATTTACTGGAAAAGTTGGTTTCTTGATGATCCACATGTACTCTGCTGTTAGCTTTTTCTTTTTTCTTTTACAGCTTTGGCAGGTGTATTGGAAGCCATGATTTATAGAGAATAAATACTCTTTCGGAGTGTATGCCATGACATAATCAATCACTCCAAACCTTTTTTTCACAATCCACAATGTGACACTTCAAGAGGTTTATTACATGGTGCCGTCCAAATATATTACGCAGGAAGAAAATTAGGAAAATGAAAATGGAGCTGCCTAAATATATACAGAATGTCCAAAGCTATCAACTCCATTGAAGTAATGATGCTTTCCTTCAAATTGAAATGGTAATTGCTGTGTGTTAACAGAAAAGGATTGGGCTTAGGCTAAAGGGTTCCGGTGAACTGGGCGCCAGCTCACCCCGACCTAGCCTGGGGCGAGCAACTCAATCCAGATCACCCGAGTTTGTTTTTCAGGCGAATCAAACGTAAGTGCAGCATAATTCATTATCAGCACAAAGATAAGATTCATTGAAGTTTCTTTCCGACTTCATTAGTAACGGATCTTATTTTGGCAACATAGCCCACGTCAAAATGCTCGTCAGGAGCGACAATTAAAGAAATAATCTTTATCTTCGTCAAATATGGTGTTCTTAACCAAGAGCGTCTTCCCAGCTTTATAATGAACAGTTTTTTTCCTCAAAATAAAGAATCAACGGCTCTCCAGTGTCGTTTCCTTGAGGTTGAAGTTTTAACTCAAGGATCTCCACTTAAACAGGAGAATATAATCCAGTCTAATGGAGAGAGAAAATGAGGACAGCTTTTTCAATTTTTTTTGTGGCATTTTCTCATATTTGTGACCACCTGTATGGATTACATCAGAGGACACTACCTTGTATTAAATATTACCTTAATTTCTTACCTAGTTTCGCATCTAGTTTTCACCTTCCATGTCAGAATTTGCCTCACCTTTTGCTTTGCCAAGTTTGTCTTAATGCATGAGTGCTGAGCACCGGAGCACCTCGCTGTGATTCGCTTCCTATTTCGAGTGGTCAAGTTAGTTATGAGCCATCACTATATATACTCCTTTTGTTTAACTTTCTATTCTGGGTGGTCAAGTCAGGGACAGTTTGAAATTGTATTCTAAATAGTATTTTAAGAAAATTTGAATATTTTTTTATTTAAAATTATTATTATGCATAATATACTAATATTATAAAATTATTTTAATGTATTTTAAATTACCGTACTTCTAAACATTTCTTTACTTACTCGTGTAAAATCAACCAAAAAATTGACTGATTATCATTATGGCAACAGGTTTGTATTTACTTGGTTCAACCGATTTTTTGCCTCCCTTTTGAGTGCAATAATTGACCAACAATCAGCCGATTAAGCCAAGATTCTGAAATTAAAAAAAAATGGATGATGAAACCAATTACATCTGGTGTGGATGTTGTGGAAACATTATTATACCATGATTTTTTCTCATCATTGCAGACATTCTATTTCTACTATTATCATTAGTCAAACAAAAGAAAATTAACCTTAATAATCTTAAAAATATAATTTAACTTTAGATTTATTTTTTAAAAATTATCCGTTCAAGTCTCATAAATTTTATAGCTATTAAAGATTTATATGATTATTAACTTCATGACCGTGTAATTAATCAAGATGTATGTAAATAAATTTAAATATCTATATTAATTATATATAAAAAAAAACCTTGAATTTCTAAGAGCGGAGAGAGACCATTCCTTTGTTAAAGAAAAAGCATTACTTATACATCTGACGCTAACCAATAGAAAAGTGCAAATCAAACATTTGAATCTTACATAACTTAAGAATGACATTTGCCAAGAAATTAACGAATACTTAAAGTTACAAATCAGAGAACTAATTAAGCAGTTTAAAAATACAGAAAAAAGGAAGAAGGCCATTGAATCTAGCAGTTTCATTGTCTCTTCTCCATTAATTTCTGCAGGTCCTTTGCTTGCTCCTCCTTTAGTTATTTGCAACTGGTCCCCGGCTGAAAGGAAGCAGAGTGACGTTCCTATCATGCTCCGACTGATAAAGGGGCTGTTCATCTTTCTTTTCTTATGCTTTCCGCAGCACGTGAGTTGTTTTTTTTTTCATATATAATTACAGACTGCCAATTTACTTTTATTTTATCTTATTGTGTTTCAGAAACACTGTATTTATTAAATGTTATTATTTTCAAATGCAACAAAAATTTATTAAAAAAAATACTGTTCTTGTTTCTGATTCCACGATCAGAAACCGACACCTCAATCAATTCCATTGGACTAACTTCTCCTATTTACTTTTAATTTTTCTTCCTTTTGTTTTCGTGGCCTTCAGAGTATCTTTCTTCTTCGTTTTTTAGGACAACTTTCTTCTTTGCATTTTCCAATTCCAGGATCTCCTCTGGCTTAGCAATGGACTTGATGATCATAAAAATACGATTTAAACTGATTTTGATGGATTGTATGAATTGAATCAAAATCTTTGTTGTATCTAAATTCCTCATCTTCTGAATCAGAACGAAGATCAATGTGAGAAGTCTCCGAGTTTGTTGAGCTTGAGGGACAATTATCTGGTGAAGAGGGAGTGCATATATGCAACATGAGCATCAGCGAGTGCATAGCTTCTTCAAGGAATTTACAGCGGTCATGACATAGAGACACTGCAGGGAGATGGTAACTTATAGCTGTCATGGTCTCTGCTTTTGAATTTCAAGGATGTCATTTCTCCATTTATTTTGATTTTATATGCTATTTTCCTAATTTATCCATCATCTCTAAATGTCTACTTAATAAATCCTTTAATTCCTACACTCAATGGCTAATACTCCAGTCCATAGTTCACATGTCCTGCGGCTCCTGCCCCATGGTTCAGCAACCTCCTGTAGGGGCATCCGAACAGTAATGTAATGATATTTGCTTATAGAAAAGTAAGTATATTGATATAATATTTAACATGATTCGATAAATTATCTATATTTACAGGAGAGTTAATATTATTAAAGATAGAAAAAAAATACAAAATAAATACATAAAGAAGAAGAATCACATCCATTCTAACTCAACTCCAAAATCACACATATTGCTGCATATGGCTGCAACTCTTTTTTTTTTCCTTCTCGTTACCTCATTCTCTACACTCTCTACATGCTCTCAAAAACACGTTTTTTTTATAGGCAAATGTGATGAGTTCCTCTAGCATATTTTGTCAATATAAAAAGGACAATAAAACTTTAAAACATAGCATGAATTATACTATAATTCATGCTTCCACTTGTACAGGTTGCAGTGGAGTAGTTACCACAATAATGACAATTTCCTAACACCTACAGCCTTAAAACACTGAGCTAAGGCTTGTATTGTTCTGCACATCTGATACACTGTTAATTTACAACTTCAGTATCTCGACAGTTCTCTATAATGAAAAACTGAATTTTGGAGAAAGAAAATAAAAATAAAAATATAAAGGTGAAATGATAGCTCTTCCTGAACTAACAGCAGACTGTCTGAAGCTTATGATTGTATACAGATCAAAAGTATCATGCTTGCTTTTTCTCGGCTCATGATTCGCTGCAAAAGACAGCACTAGTTATTCTTGTCTCTTCTTTATCTCCAAGGCAAACAGAACACATGTCGCGCATCTGAGTTTCTGGAAAGTGATGATTTCTGCTACTTCCACTTCCATTTTGTTTTGCATTTCATCTTATCTGTCTGTTAAATTTTAATGATGTAAGAAAATAAAGAAAAATACACAACTCAACCACTAACCTCTGCATCTGACTAATATTTAAAGTTTCTACATTGTGGATGTCTGTAAACTTTTAGCTAGTGGAAGGTGAAAGCAACATTTGCTACGCAAATAGCAGTAAAGGCAAAAACATGTCTCTCTTTTGTCCTTGGCATTAAGCACATACCAAGGGATTACTCTTGTTTCTCTGTTTCTTAAATCAGTAAGAGCTTACTCTGTCCAGTAGTCTCTGATGTTTGGAAAGCAAGAAAACAGCAAGATTCTCATTGTTCTCTAGTTTATTGAAAATCAAATATAAACAGATAATAAATCTCTCTAATTGCTTGCCCTTCATTTCTTAAAATTTACCTTTATAATTACATGATTGCGCGCATATATAAGCAAGGGGCAAACCTTTTAGAAATTCAGTTTTCTGGTCCCGGAAGGGTGCCAGAAAACCATATAATCAGAAAAACTGCACAAACGCATGCCTGTTCTCAAAGGAACCACGAAATGTAATTGAATTTAGAAAATACGCTTGTTAATTGAGTATAATCCTAATAAAAACAAGATCTCTCTATAGCTGCAATTGAAACTGTACAGCATTCGCCGACATGTCCATTATGAAAAATTAGCATTACGTTGATCTTCTCTAGAATATTAAAGGGCAAACCGTATACAAAAACCTTCCAGCTATGCACCCCTGCAACTAAATGAAAATTCAGTCAATTATTTAAATATATAGCGGCCCAGCCAGCGGGTATCTTGTAGAAAGGGACTTCCTTCTGCCTTCTTCATCCTAGCTGAATATTCTCTAGCACCAGCTTCATCAAAACCGCCCTAAACTTGAAAGAACTGCATACCCTATATACTATATCGTATTTGTGGTTAAGCTTCGCACGTAGACGGATAAATTTGATCCGTTATTATCAAATGCTCAAATCTACTTTCTATTTCAACTGGATGTTGGTCGCTTCAACTCAACTCGTTCAAACACAAAAGGTTCCATAAAAAAAGAGAGAAGACTAGAATAATATATGAAGTACCCATGCCAAAATTTCAAAACTTTCGTTTCTCAAGCAAGATAATTTGCTGGGACTTTAAACGATTGAGTGGAAAAGAGCAGAATTCAGGAAACTCAAAAACTCATCAAGCACAGATCATAATTTTAGAAACCAGATCATGGGCGGCGCAAAAAAAAAGCCGGTTGCCGGATAGGGGTCGCCGCATTTTAGAAACCAGCTGTGTCTTGTGTGACTATTTCCATGCAAGTCAACAAGTGTCCATTCCTCCATTGAATGATACCACGCACATCCCCCACCAGGCGTATTTCTTTTTTCATAATTCTTTAATGCTGGATGAATTATTGATTCACTTACAAAGACACATTAATTCAATTCATTAACCATTTCTTTTCTCGGCATAAATTAATAGAAGACAGTCAAGCCACAATATTTATAGTTTTATGCACACTAACTATTTGGAAAATATCAAGGCGGTATTTAATTAGTCGGCCTTCATTATGATTGATGTCTGTGGATGTACAAGTGTCACCATCAAAAAAAAAAAAAAAAAAAAACAGTGATCTCCCTTCTTGACATAGTGCCTTTGCTTTTATATTTTAAAAGTTTTTTCTGAAGGAATTTATTTTTATTTAAATTAGTTTTTTATGTTTTTAAATCTTTATTATATGTCAATATTAAAAATAAATTTTAAAAAATAAAAAATTATTTCAATTTATTTTCAAATAAAAAATATTTTAAAAAACAACCATTATTATAATATTAAACATAATCATAATAGTTAAACTCAGTTTTATCCATGATAAAAATTATAGAATAATTGAGTTGGTGAATTAATTGAAAAGAAGATGTTTAATTTAAAAAATAAAAAAAAATAATTTTATTTTATAAAAATCAAATAAGTTGAGACGTCAAATCAATAAGATAGATTTAAAAATAGTTTTTTTTTTTTTTATATATATATATATAAATCAACACGTGTTAGAAAAAGAAGTTAACCAGGTTATGTAATAACTCATCAAGTTTGGGTTTAATAACTGTGCATCTCAACTTATTCGGGTTGTTGAAAGTCCAAAAGGCCAACAAGAGATTTTGGACAAGTCCAGGAACATGTAATGGACTGTCAGGGCGGACATGATCTGGATCAGTTCTTGATTAACACCCTATGGATAGACGTATTAATCTCCATACATGCATTCAATCACATGGCTCGTCTCCTTTTAGTTCTTAGAATGAATCACTGGCGTTTCATTAATTAATATTTACTACATGGTGCTTGTCTTCTTTACGACTGACAAAACTCAGTTAAGCATGGAAATGCTAGAGCTACGATATTTGGCTGCATTTATATCTTACTGCAGATGAACAAAAAAAACCCCATACTGTCCCGCTAGTAACTTTCATCTTCATTTCCGTACCACGTCAAAGATTTTGTTGGGATGTCGATCGCGCCTAGCTGCAGCTCCTTTGACCGTTGTTGATTTGTCAAGAGACAGGCAGACAGTCATCTCTTCTGGCTGCACTCGCTATCTACCATTACTCGTACGTGTCTTCTTGCATGCCAAACCTGGAAGTCAGTGTTTACATGCATGCTTAGCATCCACCTTGTATAAATTAGTTCATCGATTCTCTCAACCAACGTAAAATCACAAAACCCTCTTTCAATTGCACTCACTGAAGTAACTAAACCATGTTGATCAGAGCTTGCAAGTCTCCTATATTCTTTCTCCTTCCACTGCGTGCTCTGCGTTTCTTGTGTGTCATCCTGTCTGAGTTATGAGGTCCCATACCCAAAAACTGATCTTGACCGATATTGTATAGAACGTTGCCGTAGTACTGTGGACTGGGGAGTTCTCAGGACTAATCGAATGTGCAAGTCGATGCAAGCATAAATACGAAAAGGGGGGACGGGGAGGCAGCAGGGAAGGAGAGCGTGAAGCATCAAAAGACCCAAAGAGTCCTCGATGGGAGATTGAACGCTGCCAACGACGTTGCGAGAGAGAGGAACGTGGAAGAGGAGAGCTTCAACAATGAAAGCAACGCTGCGAAGAGGAAGCGATCAAGGAGAGAGAGCGAGAGCAAGAAAGAGGGCAACGAGAAGGTGAGGGACAACGAGGAAGAGAAGAGGATCCTCGGGAAGAATTCGATAAGTTCCGTGAACTCTGCCAAAAACAAGAACCGCGCCAGCAACCCCAATATGAAATTAAGGAGGTGCGAGCGGCAATACGAGGAAACACAGAACAAGAAGAGAAAGAGCACGGAAGGGGCAGAGGAAGCTCAAATGAAGGAAGCAGACAACATGAGGAGCAACAGAGGTAAAATCCCTACTCCTTCCATTCACAGAGATTGAAGTCACAATTTAGGAGCCAAAATGGTCATTTCAGAGTTCTTGAGAGGTTATCTAAGAAGTCTGAGCTTCTCCGCGGCCTTGAGAATTATCGCTTTGAAATCGTTGAGGCAAATCCTAACACCTTTGCTATCCCACACCATTGTGATTCAGATGCTGTTTTGTTCGTCCTAAGGGGTGAGTCTTCTATCAATTTTATAGTAAATTTGGCCTGGACCATGCATAAATTGATTGTAATATTATTACTAATTTTTTATTTTTCCTTTTCAGGAAAGGGAACTATGACCTTTGTGTCGCAATGGAAGGGAGAATCTTATAGCCTGGAGCGTGGTGATGTGATGAAGATTCAGGCAGGGGTTGTTGGATACTTGATTAACCCAGACGATAATGAAAAGTTCAGTGCGGCTATGCTCGTTAATCCTGTCAACACTCCTGGCAAATTCAGGGTAATTAGAGATTACGAATTTGGTCTCGTAATCTTGTCTGATTTTATGACTATCGGCTCTGATTGCGGCTAGAGCCCAAGAGATCAGTTGGACAGGCTTTTTGGTCAGCAAAAGCAAGGCATGATCCTAAAAGCCCCCAAAGAAAAGCTCAAGGCATTGAGCCAGCACGCTTCTTCCTCTAAGCATAAACGCAGCCATGAAGGGAAAGAGCCTATCAATCTACTCAATCGGCGGCCTTTATACTCCAATAAATTTGGAAAGTTCTTCGAGGTTTCACCTAATGATTACAAGCAGCTGCAGGAGGTAGATATCTCAATTGGTTTAGCCGATAAAAGTTAAAACCATCACTGTTGATTTAATCATTCCACATCCAAAGCACTATGAAATTGATAATTTTTTTAGGTTTAATAAAACTGAGTCACAAGAATTTATTTGTTTACTTTATATTTTTTAACATTATATATTAAAAATAAAAAATTATTATCTTTCTACATCCTGATATGTATACTCATTATATTTTTATTAATATTAATATTATATAAATATATCTATATCTTATTAATATTATGTAAGAGATATTTATTCTTTATTAATATTATATAAGATATATTTATTTATTTATTATTAATGTGATAGGAAGAAATGATGTTGCAATCCATTTATTTAAGCAACATGATAAAGTTAAGAGGCTATATATACTTTCTGAACCATCCAAATAAATGATTCATATTTTTTATATTTTTTAAGTTCATACTTTTATTTTCAGAGCACTTGTCGTACACAAATAAAAATGGATATTTTTGTTCTTAAAATTTAAAGTTCATTCTTGCATTTATTATAATTTTTTATTAAAAATAATTGATTTTATCATTAGATAATCCTTAAATCCCACCAAAATAAATTGTTTTGCAAGTGTTAAGTCTTAATTTTATCACCAATCATTAACTTTGTAAGCCCTGAAAAAGAAAATATTAACATTAACTTGTGATCATTTTATTTCCAAACGGTAAAAAACCCATATTTTTAAGTATATTGGATTTTATAACATCATCAAACCGATTTCTTCAAAGTGTTTTTTTTTTGGTGAAAAACTATGTTTTTTACTAGGGTTATCAACATTTTTTTTTATTAAGAGTTTTTGCAAGAGGTTAATTGAAAAACTAAATAGAGATATTTTCTTAATATGTTGGGATTACAATCGAGACAAAAATAGATAAATGAATAAAGGAAAGAAATGTATTTAAGATGTACAGTTATATATGTCAAGTATATCGATGATAAAAGGAAATAAATCTATAGATTTTGATGATTGAGGATTATCCAGTTACGGTTATGCATGTGTATGCAAATTCTTGTTTGCTATAAAATCCCACTGAGATGATTCAGTTCTAACCCAAGTTTTTTAAGATGGAGATGGTCAAGGTCGTCGCTGTCCGCCATTTGCTTTTGCTTGTCCTTGTATTCGTCTCAGGTTTGTTGAATAAAATCTTGAGCCAGAGCCTGCGCGCTCTCTGGTCTAATCTCTCCTAATTCCCTCAAAAACAATATTTAAGTTTTTAATATTTCAGATTTTATTTTCCTTTTGTCATGCCTTGAAATCCTTTGGCCCTAATTAAATTTGTTGTGCGTTAATGTATTGTGCTTATGCAGGTACAGCCAATATGTCGTCTGTTAAGGCCGGAGATTGCCGGGGTGGATATCTATCCACGATCGGAGGTGGTTGTCCAGACAAACGACAGTGCTTGGAAATATGCAGGCCATGTTACCGAGGTTATGGAGTTATCGAAGCCTTCTGCGTTGGTCCAGGCGGTCCGTTCCCATACTGGGAATGTCGCTGTGCATTCAAGAAAGGTGCACCCTGCCCACCACCAGGTCCTCCGCAATGTCCTGGGAGGTGGCCGCCTCCCCTGACCAATTCAACCACCCTCAATGGAACTCTTGTGTAATCCCCCGCTATTATGATGCTTGTTGAAAGGAGAATAAGAAGAATAAGCTAGCAGAACAATTATTCCTTTTCTTTTCGAAATTATTTTCTTGCACGACGAGAATGGAGAGGAATCAAGGCAGAATTTCACGTGACATGACCCACTCTTAAGCTAAAGACTAATTCTTTTTTATTAATTAGTCCCCAAACTAATTCGTTAATTTGAATTAAATAATATTTCAAATTGGCTGTAAAATACATAAATATAGATATTGAACTTTTATAAAGAATTAAAACATGAAGAAAACAAAAACCGTCTACTATCTTGTTTCTAATATATTATTTCCATTGGAACTAGTAACGCCATTTAATAATAATATACAGAAACCAAATATAAGATTTTCTAATAACAACAATGTGAAAAATAAGGTCGTAATATAATCCAATTATATTTGAATATTTATCTTTAATTTAAAAAATATTGTAAGAATAAGAATCATAATAAAAATTAAATAAACAAGCCAAGCGCGGGTCTCCATCTAGTTAACGAGTTATTTCATATGACATGATGACTTGTTTTGAGCCCGTAAACTAATTCTTTTAAATAAATACAGGTCTAACAGGGAGAGGTACTTGTATCATGTTACATGATCCTTTTCTTAAGCAGTTAATGAATTCGGAGAGATCCCTGTATTTTCTTCCCTTAAAATCCTTCGTAATATATTTTGAAATATATTAAATGAAAAAAAGAAGAAGCAATAGCGATAACAAGGTAAACGGGCTTTGTGTAGGATAGTCGAAGATGAGAATAAAAAACTTGGTAGATTTATAAACTTATTACAAACGAGAAAGAATACAAATCGTTAACGAATCCTTCCATCATCTGATGCAATTCTCTCGTTTACATGGAGAAAGGGTGCCACTGATCCACCAAGCTTACACATTTGTGCTTCTCAAGGAAACTTGATATGCAGTTTACCAGCAACCTCCTTGTCAAAGCAGTCAGTGTCGCACTTCATTTCACAGAAGGTCTGGCCTTGGCCATCAGCTTTGCACTGCTGCTCGCAGGTGTTGAAGCAGGAGCCGAACTGATCGGCGGCAGCTTTAGGAAGCTCAACTGCAGCGACAAGGACAAGGCACAAGACCAACAGTGCAGCAACTTTGTATGCCATTTTCCCAGATCTTCTTAGTTTGCACTGCTGATGTTTTTTTATTTACTCCCTTGATGTGAAAAGAGGGAACGCAATCAGTCTTAATTTATAGAGGCTTCAAGTGGATAGAGCGGGTGGTGAACCTCTGAAGACGGAGACGTCCGACGATTCTTGTGTGATGATCTCTATTTTTGGAGTTGGATCTGTGGATCTTGATGTTTGGCGAAAAGTAGCTCCTCTTCTCAAGGTCTAAACCAATGACTCTTGTTAAAACCTCACTTCTAAATATAGTGGAGTTGTTTTTATTTTGTTTTGCCTTTCATGTTTCACGTGAAGTCAAGTTCTGGAATGACAAAAAAATACGAGTTATATGTTTTGTGGAAAAAAAAAAAAAAAGATTTACAAATATTATATAAATTCAATCGGTAATTTTATTTTTATAATTTTTTTTTCATAATCCAAGATACACTCTTAGTTTTAATTTTTTTTTTTTGTTAATAATTGGAATGATATACTTTGTTTCTTTTTTACAAATATATTTTTAAGGCTCCCTCTATAAACAAGCTAAATTTGAATTTAATTAAGTTTAGCTCGTCGAGGCTAATTAGCGACTTAGGTAATGGGCTTGTGGTTAAAAACTTTTATCACGTGAGGTTTATTAGCCCTAAAATATGAATTTGAGTATTTGTTTTTTAATTGACACTATTGGATAGTTATTTGTTTATTTAGAATTGAAACATATATTATGAAACTTATAATTATGAAAAATAAAATCTTTTTACGTTCACTTTTTTCCTCTCGTTACATTTTATAAATATATGATATAATAAATAAGTTAAATTTTAAGTTTAGTGCTTAAAAATAATTGAGTTTAAACGAATCAAACACAAGCAAAACTTGAAATTATTAAAATTAAGGTAGTGAATTTTACTAGGCTAGACCATTTTTTAATTTTTTATAAAATTATTTTTTATTTTAAATTATTTTTAGATCATTTTAATGTGATAATATTAAAAATAAAAATATTTTTTTAATATTTTTTTAAATAAAAAAAATTTATATTATAATATCAAATAAATAAATTAAAGTTAAGCGTATCATAACCAGAGGTTCATTTGTATCACTAAAAAATTTTCTTCCAATGGCTCAAATAATTGTTACTTTTCCTTTTAAAACACACCTTTCACCGGAAAAGAAAGGCCCAAGGCCCACTCTCTTAAAGGGCACCAAACCTAAACAAACACAAGGGCCCAGCCTAAGCAAATACAGTATCAAAAAAATTTAAACTCAGCAACAGCCACGCCTAGGAAGCCCACCACTGCTAGAACATGTGACATGACCAAACTACCCTGCGTCCTCTAAGTCCGATTTTGGCTTTAGCCTACTTGCTGAACAAGCAGGCCCCTTGGCCTAGATAAAAATATATCCCTCGCTTCCTCCCCGAAACAAATCAAAACCAGGTCAAGAAAGACAGAAAAAATAAAAATGGAGTGCGTATTTGGACTAGTAGGTGACGGTTTTGTGATCGTAGCATCAGACACATCTGCCGTTAACAGCATCTTGGTTCATAAAACTAACGAAGACAAGATTATGAAACTTGACTCTCACAAGCTCGTTGCTGCTAGCGGCGAGTCAGGCGACCGGTTTGTTACTTGCCCATTACAAAATATTAGCTTGTTAATAAATTATTTTTCTTTTTTTTTTGGCTAATTTGTTTTCTGGGTTTTGTTTTTTCAGAGTTCAATTCACGGAGTATATACAGAAGAACGTGGCTTTGTATCAGTTTCGTAATGGGATTCCTTTGACCACTGCAGCTGCTGCTAACTTTACTCGTGGAGAGCTCGCTACTGCTTTGAGAAAGGTAATTATTTTTTAATTTGATTTCAGATTTGGGGTTTTAGGGTTTTTTTTTAAAAAAATTATGTTCAGTGAATGGGTTTGAGTGGTTTTTACCATTCGATGCTGGTTACTAATCAGACCTAAGTGAATTTGATTACCTAATTTTGGTAATGTAGATTTTTCTTTGATTTGTTTGATTAATGGCTGCTTTGGTGTTAGTGGAGATTACATTCCCACGATGGTTTTCTGGGATGAATTTTTTTTTTTTTACCCTGTATTGCATGTTCACTCATTCTAAGACTTCGGATTTGAGCAATAAGAGTGTGAACTATCACCTTTATCGTTTAAATTACTGTTATAAATGACAGTATCAGGAAATTTGACCACTTGATCTATAATGATTGAGAAGGAATGATATCGAAAAACCTATGAGATTGAGAGGTAGGGGCTGTTTTGCTAGGTGGGGGTAAGTTGGTGGGGTCATTTAGAGCATAGAAATACGGGTCTAGGGTGATTAAAGGAAAAAAAAGGAAATGATCTGTGGAGGGATAGAGTTTTAGACATGAAGTTTGATAATCCGTCAACATTGGAGGGCAAAGAATGCTCTTGAAGAACAAAAAAGTGGAAAGAGAGAAGGATAAGAAATTATGTGTTGCGTTATGATCCTTTCTTCCTTATTTGGGGCGTTCAGATGGGAGTAAAAATATAATCTGAAAACCTCTACCCCCCTTAATAGTAATAATAATAATAAAAGAAAAAACAAAAAAGAACAAATCACATCCTTGTACAGAAGAGCTTCCTTAAGGCACCTGGGTTCCACAAGTGATCCATGTGATTGTAAGCAACTAAGATTACAAGCTATTAAATGCTGAGGTATTAGTTCCTCCCCCCACCCCCAAACAAACAGAAAAAAATGTAGAAACACTCGGGTATTAGTTAACTAACAAAAATCTTAAACTAAAGCATGGTTTATGAATGACTATTTGGATTAGGGAACTCCATTAAGCTAAAACTTATTTTTTTTGTGCCCTTAGTATCAAAAAGAAGGTATTTCATTCAGTTATGTGCGACTGGTGTGGCAAAGAATGCTGAAATTTGTGATCAGTGAGATAGCTGTCTAGTGTGCAAGAGTGAGTTTTCTGGTCGTATTTTTTAGAATTGAGAATTTAGTTCATAATTTTTGTGGGTTTTTTAAGTTGTCTCCTGTTGAAAAATCTCCCTTGCCTCCATGAAAGGGATTATCCTCCATGGTACCGGTTTTTAATTTCCCATTGTCAAGGGACATACCAATAAAGTTTAGTTTTTGGTGGCCCCTGGTTTGATACTTAAGAAATGAATTTCTTCCTGAGCAATGAGGCAACCAGATAAAATATATACAGGGGAACTTGTTCATTTATGGCCTGTGTTAGTTTTATAATGCACATTCATGATTGTAAATTGCCTTAATTTTCTATAATCTGTGTCTTAGTGGATTTCTGGAGAGCTTTTCAACTGAACATAGGTTTCAAGTATTTCATAATTCAATCCGGGTTGAAGTAGAATTGTTTTGTGCATTTCATTGTCGTTATGTTTTGAAATCTTGTAAATAGACAGTCTTGGTAGAGAGCACATGCTGTGTTTTGGTTTCCATGATTTGTGGTCATGCAAGATACTTATCTGGGTTCTTATAACCAAATGCTCTCTTTGGTCACGCAAGACTGATTCTAATTTTTGGTCTTTCAGAACCCTTACATGGTAAACATCCTGCTGGCTGGCTATGACAAAGAGACAGGTCCCTCTCTATACTACATTGACTACATCGCTACCCTTCACAAGGTTGACAGGGGAGCATTTGGTTACGGCTCTTATTTTTGTCTCTCCATGATGGACAGACACTACCACAGTGGCATGTCAGTGGAAGAAGCAGTTGAATTGGTCGATAAATGTATAGCGGAAATTCAATCCAGGTTGGTTATGGCACCGCCAAACTTTGTGATCAAGATTGTTGATAGGGATGGAGCAAGGGAGTATGCCTGGCGTGAATCTGTGAAGGACACCCCAACAGCCCAACCTGAGGCATTGGGAGTTTAACTTGCAGTTATTTTTTCCTTTTTCATTTTCTTTTTGATGTTTAAAGGGGCCGACAATGAATGTTTTGTGACTTGCATCTGATTGCGTAAAACTTGTTCCAAATGCTATTCCGGTACTTTATTTATGGGGTTATATGTGCTCAGAGTTGCAATTTGGAATGTCATGGACTTCTGAAGAACCAGGTCTTCTCAAGTCTCTTGGCTAGAAAAGCTCTTTGGAACTGGAATCTCTGATTCTCGTAGTGCCATTATACTAGATTTTTATCTGCCTGTATACCCGAATTTATTTTCTTATTTCTTCAAATGACTCGCATGCAATTTCTTTTCATGGTTATGCAAATTGCCAAGAGCATTGTTACTAAAATGACGCCTGTCTTTTTTAAAAAATAAAATAAAATAATAAGCCTTGGTTTTGGGGTATTTTGATTTTTGTATACATAAGATTATACGGGTGTGTGTTTTCTATAATTTTTAAACAATAAAATGATTTAATTACTTTTGATTTCATAAAAATTTTAAATGGTTAGCAAAACTGACCAATAAAAATTTGAAACTTATTTTATACATTTTTTATATATTAGAACAATAAAAAGTTAACTTCGTCCTTGCGATCATGAGTTCATGGGGTTTCTGATCTTTTTAAATATATTTCATGGTAAATATAGGATAAATAGAGGGTAATTTTGTTTTTCCCCCTTGAAATATTAATTTTTTTTATTAATGAAGTTGTTAATATGTGCTTACCATACGTCAGCGTGTGGAAAGTGTCATGTTTTTTGAGCGGTGTATACAAAGCTTCTTGGTGATCAAACAAGCTTTTCTTTTATGTTGTTGGAAATGCCACCATGTTCTCTTACATTTGATGTAGAGCGTGTTGTCGTTGGTGTAGTAGTTTGTTGCCAATTAACTTTTCTTTCTTGTTTTCCTTCTTTTCTTCCTCCTCCCCAATAAATGCATTTTGTTCTCTTTTTGTTTGTTATTTCAATTTCAATTATTTTTTTTTTTATCCTTTAATAGAAGTTTTTTTATTTCATTTCAATCCTTCAATTCCTATATGGGGTATTTTAATTTTTTTAGTTATGTCCTAATTGCTTTGATTTCTAATTTTTTTTCCTGGTTTTGTGATTTTATTTATTTTCAATTTAGTCCTCGGTTCTAATTTAGCATATATAATATTTTTCAATTTAGGTCTTCTTCTTTTAATTTCTAATTTTCTCCTTAGTCTTTTTGTTAAAGTTTTGGTGGTTTTCAATTTTATCCTTCAATCCAAGTTTGTTGTGTTTATTTTTTTTTAATTTTTTCCCTCATACTTTTGATTTTTTTTTTATCATTTTGTTAATTTTTTGTTTTCAATCTAACCCTCAAATCAAGAATTGTTCTTCTCTTTTATTTTGTTTTTTGTTTTGATTTTTATCCTTATTTTTTTAATTGTTTTATTTTATTTTAAATCATTTCGTAAAATTGATTTGTTTTCTCTTAATTTTATCTTTTAGCATTTAATTTATTGTGGATTGGACTTCTTGATTTTCTCATATATGATGTTTTCATAGTAGTGACCCATGTAACGAGTTTTAAATGTTATCTATGAGGTAGCTTAAACTCAACCCGAGTCAAGTCCCGAGTCATAAGTCAAATTAGTTGATCCAAGTTGACCCGAGTCAAGTTATTTAATTGGTGTCCCCATATTAAAAAAAAAAAACATATAAAAAAAACATTATTTTTAAAAGAAACATAAAAAAAATGGTCAAAAAGGGTTTTGAATAGGTTTTCTTTTAGCTTATTAGGTTGTTGGTCAACCTTATTTTTTGACCAGATCATACTAAGTCAATTCTCCTTTTATTTTTGTTGGAACCCGGCTCAGCCAAGCACTTGGATCATAAGTCAAAATGCTTGGTCGAGATTGCTATTTTTATTTTAGATTCTTTTATGTTATTGAATTTTTTTTTGATTTTATTTTTTAATATTTAATTTGTTGAGAGTTGGACTTTATTATTTTATAAATAATACTTATGTTCTAATAACCCATTTTATAAGTTTTAAAAGTTATTTATTATATGATTTCAAACTAAACATGTAGATCAACCTATAACAAGTCTAAAACTCAGGTTGATTGAAGTAGATTAACTCAGCTAAACTAAATTGATATTATTATATTTTTTCATGGTTAATTAGTTTATCGGGACTATCATCCAAATTCTTTAAAAAGAAATCTTAAATACCTAATTTTTTATACAAAAAAAAAATAGCATGGATAGCAGGAACCGTGCAGTACCTTTTCCAAAACGTAAAATTATAATGGTTATTAAAACATTATTTGCGGACGCTGTAATTACCAATCAATTTTTCTTTTTTCTTAAACTCGTTTGGTCATAGGCTTTTTTTTGTTTGTTTTTTGGACTTTGAGCTTTTTTTTCTCTTACCCCAAAAAAATGAATCAACAATGATTTGGAAGACATGCCGTATCATTCCAAAAAATTAAAACTTATCACAAAATCATTTAATTGTTTTTTGGCTCTGCTAATTGTACATCATCAAAGCAATTTAGAGGATTAATAAAAATTGGACTTGGACAAATAATGTTCCTGAAATAGATGTTATAGAGCCCCAGTATGAATGCTTTCCCCCTTTCCCTCGTGTTTTTAACTTCACCTAATAATTTATTTAGCTCAGATTATTGAGTTTTGATTAGATTATCTAGATTAATTTTAATTTTTTTTATAAATTAAAATAATATTATTTTAATTTAAAAAATAATTAATAGTTTACAATCAGATCTTACCCAGGTTAATCCATTAAATTAATTAAATTTTTTTTATATATATATAAACCCGGCACGGTGATATGTATCAACCAGATTCCGGGTTACTTGGAAGCGAAATTGAGTGTCGTAGCAGTCTCTTGATCACAAAATTTGTATGGTGCAACAATAAATGTCATGACGCTTGAATGATTACAAGAGTTGTAGTCTATCCATTCACTGAAACACAGTGAGAACTTCTAACCAATGAGCTTCTCGGACTTCCTTATAGTTAGTATCCCATGCGCACACGTAAGCTCGACTAAATTTTCTTGTACTTATATTCCCAGTGACCTCCATTTTTGAAAACAAGTGCCTATATAAACAACTTCTTGATCACAAGACCAGACTGAATAAAGAGTGAAATATACACCATGGAACACACCTCCATTTCCACTAGTCCTCATCAAGCCAGCGCCCATGTTCTACTGTTGCCATTACCTCTTCAAGGACACGTTGCACCATTTATGAAACTAGGACACCAGCTTGTTAGACATGGAAGCAAGGTCACATTCTTAACTACAGAGTCCATACGTTTGCAAATAGAGAAGGTTGACGAGGAGGAGGAACATATGAGGATTATTTCTATTCCTGATGGATTAGCACTAGAAGATGACCACAAAGATGATAATCGACTAGTCCAGAGCTTCTTACACGTCATTCCTGGTCACCTGGAGAACTTGATTAGGAAGAGCAATGAAGATGAGCTGATTGGCATTGGCCAGATTACTTGTCTCATAGTTGACGTGGTTCTAAGTCGGGATCCTATAGAGATTGCAGAGAAGATGGGGCTAAAACATGCCATCTTTTTCCCTTCAGCACCAGGAGTCCTGGCACTGATACTTCACATTCCAAAGCTTATTGAGGCTGGCATTATAGATGCTGATGATGGTAAGTCTATGAACCACAAATGATGTAAATGACTTGTTGGGATTTAGATGGAGAACAAGTAAAGACGAGTTAGAGCTAGAATATTTCATATAACAATTCTAATTGAAAAACTAAAAATTTGCAGGTACTGTGGAGAAGAATGAGAAGATACAGCTATCACCAAATTTACCAGCCATGGATAGTGCTGATCTTATTTGGAAGAGACCAGGAAACAAGTCCAACTTCAACCAAAAGGATGTGTTTCAGTACCTACTTCTTGTTAATCAAATTCTGAAGGTTCCCAACTGGGTTCTATGTAACTGGTTCCACGAGCTTGACCCTTCAGCAAATGCCTTGCTTCCGAACATAATCTCTGTCGGTCCATTGCCTGCCCATGATGGGAAATCTACCGGAAACTTTCGGTCAGGGGACCTGACTTGCTTACCTTGGCTTGACGGACAGTCTCCCGGATCGGTCATTTATGTCGCCTTTGGTAGCACATCAAAGTTCAGTCAACAGCAATTTCATGAGCTAGCATCTGGCCTTGAACTCATCGGAAAACCATTTCTATGGGCTGTTCGTTCAGACTTCATCGATGGGATTTCTATTGAATATCCCGATGGTTTCCAAGATAGAGTAAAAAATCTTGGAAAGATAGTCAACTGGGCACCGCAAGAAAAGGTGTTGGCTCACCCTTCCATTGCCTGTTACATGACTCATTGTGGTTGGAACTCAACTATGGAGAGCATAAACATGGGGATACCCATGCTATGTTGGCCGTACTTCGGAGATCAGTTTTGGAACAAGAGTTGTGTATGTTATGGTTGGAAGGTTGGCTTGGAAATAAACCCTGACGAGGATAGGATGGTCACGAGGCAAGAAATCAAGAGGAAGGTGGACGAATTGCTGTCTGATGAAGGAATCAAAGCAAATGCTCTCAAGTTGAAGGAACTGGCTCAAAACAATGCCCATGAAGGGGGATCTTCAAAAAATTTCAGAGACTTTGTTGCACACCTGATGCTTTAATGGAGAGTATCTTTCACTATTGTATTGGGCTTGTTAATCTTTGAATTTGATAAATAAAACAACGCTGCTATTATTATGGAAAAAGCGATGGAAAATTTCATTGGCCATTTTAGAAGGAAAAGGAATTAAAACCCGACAGTTCTCTCCTCTCCTCGCTTATTTTGCTTCCAGGCCAAAATCGATATCTCTCTCTCCAGATCCAAGGGTTTTGCAGAGACTCACCGGAATTCTCTATCGGAGCTTCAAAGATGGAATCTTCCCCTCTTTATGACGGATAAAAACCTTATCCCTAACCTAATTTTCCATGAGTGAACTAATTATTCTTTTCACTACCATTATGAAGTGTACGTTACAAATTGTAGAGCAAACTCTAATTTGTTTTTTTTGTTTTTTTTTAATCCTCAAATTGAAAACTTATAAACTTCTATATATGAGCATATATATATTGGTTGAAAAATGCTTAATTCACACAAAATCTTCATTTTCTTTCATTAAAAATAAAATATTAACAAATTTAATAAGCAAATTGAAAACTTCTAGTTTTTTTTATAAAAAAAGTTATTTTTTTTATTAAATTTTTTTTTATATATATATATATATATTTTGTTCAGTCTTGTTAAATTTTTGAAAAATAAAATTGATGGTGTGACGAGCATTTTCATCCACACAAACTAGGAAAAAAGTTATATAAAAGAAATTATGAATGCACGTAGCAATTTTTTAAAATAATATATGAGAGAATACACCTGGTATATTAACCTAATTTAATATTTGGAGATCAAAATAAATGAAAACTATATTTAGAGACCAAAATTGTTCGAAAGCAACAACCATCTTCTTCTCTTTTCAATCAACGATTAGGTATATGTTTTTCTTATTATCTTTCTTTAATCATAATTTGTTTTTACAGGAAACTACCTATGGCACTTGGAGGATGTCCATTGGCCATTGCACCCCCGATGACATTGATCTTTTGCGGATCAAGCTCCAGCTTCTTATGGCAATTTACAGACTGGGAAGCAAATGCCTGGACGAGGAACAACAAAATTTATCTAGACCCCAAAGCAGTGTTTGATTCTGAGAATAACTGTAAAGTACTCATTTTCCTGTTACCTGATTCATCTCAAAAAGATCAATATCTTCAAGTTCTAGACCAGCAGCCGTCACTGCAACTGGGATTGCAGGCAAACGTCCTGCATGGATAAAATAATTATAAATGGAAAAATGAGGAGACTCCATTGATTATTCTCATCGTTAATTGTCAAGCATGAAAAATGAAAAAAATAGAAGGCAATTAAGTAACATCTAAACATTGTTTTCTCAAGCAAAATAATTGCATATGATTTGCAGAGGGCCATCTCCCCAAACTACATCACAAATGTGATGCAGCAGGGGAATCGCTGGAGCAAAAAACCATTTGCCCTGAATGAGGTTGTAGACCTTGAGCTCAAAAGCTCAAT
This sequence comes from Populus tomentosa, assembly GCA_018804465.1. Lineage (NCBI taxonomy): Eukaryota > Viridiplantae > Streptophyta > Magnoliopsida > Malpighiales > Salicaceae > Populus > Populus tomentosa. Next base: position 7,912,892 of record CM031987.1, read on the forward strand.
ACACCTTATTTCGGTGATAAAATCTCCGAGCTAATACAAATTGATCGAATAATACATATGATCACATGCCAAGAGGTGGACAGCATTTTCTCTATAAAAATGATTATTATTGGAAAATTCATCCAACAACCACATTCTCTGGTCAACATGATGATGATAGAGCAACCCCCCCCTCTCATGTGAAGAAATGCAATCAGGTAGCTAACCCAATATAATTTATGGATATACAATATAATGCAATTAGGTAAAATAATTCACCCTCCCTAATCACACTTTAATAATAAGCAAAGCATGTAAATAAATTAAATTATACAATATTATAAAGTTGTTTTAATTTTATATTAATCGGTATTTATTATCAAATCACCAACAAAGATGTGTGTGGACAAAAATAATTATTGTACTACCATTAACTTTAATTCTCAATATAAATTAAAAGTAAAAAAATTAATATCTAATTGTTCTTTTAAATATATAAATTTGATAATAATATAGATTGAGAGTACAATATATTTTTTAATATTTTATTATGTCTTCTTTACAATCAACCAAACATACTATAAATCATTTTATCTTGTATATCAATATCAAATAAAATTTTATTTTCATTTTTTATTTTATCTTGTATTTTCTATCTCAATTATCTTTGTTTTTTTTTTTTGTCCCGATAAACTAATCAAACGCACTCCCGGGTATTTGATTTTTTGGCTTGGATTTTAGTCCTGCATGTGGCGCTCTTTTGCTGTCCTTGTGTTAGAAAACATATGATGAATCAAGAGTGAAGGAGTCCAGCTCAAATTGTATGATTTAGGATCCCCCTTGACTCGCTGCATGAAATTTGATCAATTGTATTTGCAGAAAATTTACTTCTACATTATATAATTTTGAAAATTTCAAAGAGAAATGGTGAGATTCATGAGACGTTGCTGTAGGTCTCAAAGAATGCTTTACCTCTTGCCAAAAAGGAAAGAAAAAAAAAAGTAATAATAACAACGGTTGCCATCTCAAAATTCAAAATTTCCTGTGAACATCCAATTTCCACTGACATACTTTTTACAGCAACAGTTCAAATGCCAATCAAGTGGTGAGCATACGATGATAGCAACAATACAGATTGAAGATTACAATGGAAGTTAGGACTCCAGGTAGAAACCAGCCGTTGCTGTTGTGTTTCTCTGCTGATGAATGCGATGCTGGTGCTAGAGGTGAAACTTGGCTTGCGGGTGATCCGTCAACAGATTCTGGCGGCAAACTTGGTGCTAAATGATGAAGATCATTAGGACCTGCAAAATTGCGACAGAAACTTCTTTTATCTTTTTGCATATTTCTAACAAAAATTAGAATTGAGATGTTTTTTTAACACAAATAATCCATTGATTCTATAAAATGTCAATGAAGAAGAAATGATTAAGCTTGATTACCAGGCATTGAAGTTGTCGGGCCTCGGAGAGGGGGCAGTGCTGGTGACCCTGCAGCACAAAGAATACAAATAACTAACTGCTCGTGAATTATAGTTGTATTTATTTATAATAGTAGGTAATGAAAACTTGCTGTCAATTTATATCATGAAATCACATACTAAAAATCAAGAATTCAATCCAGCCTCAATGATCAGCACCAAAAGTACTTGCTATTCAGTTTAATTAATCCCTTAAATTTATCAAAAGAGTTTAATTTCCCTGGACTTGACCTCAGCATATTATTTTCCTTCTTCCACAGAAATGCGAACTTGCGCCTAATCCGTTAACAGAAATATCTACATGACTGTGTATCTAATTAAAATTTTCCCAAATTATTCACAAAACAACAAACAAATGTAAGAAGAAAAAAAAGAAGAGAAAGATCTAATAGTAGTAGCGGATTAATTAACTGAAAGATTCGGATTAATTATCTGAACCTGAGCAGAGCGAGTCCAAAGATACAGGACTTGATAGAGAGCAAGCAGAAGGCAAAGCAATCACTCTGGATTCATCCAATGGGAATCCGAAGATTAGAGGCTGCTTGATTAGGTAACAGAAGCAGTCACCGTCACTGGAATCGAATGCCTTGGAGAAGGCATCGCAGCACCGAGAACTCGCCGTGTCTGTGACTCTGTTTGGCGGTGCCGAGACGTAGCCGAGGCACGGAGAGAAGGCCACCAGTTCATCGCTGCAGCCAGGTGGTGACGCTGGCGATGGCACAGCAGCGGCGAGGAGGAGGAGCATGGAGATTAAAACGGCTGGGAAAATGATGATCGTCATGTAAGTCACGTTTTTGAGAGAGAGTGAGTTTTTGTTCGTTACTAATCAGTTATGGGCGTTTCCTTTATAAGGGAAGTGAGTTTGAATGGCGGGAATGGGGATTTTCGTTTTTTCTTTCCCGAGAGTTTACGGAAATGCCCTTGTAATCAGTGTACTTTTTTTCTGAACGACAGCCTTTTTTTTTTTTTTTTTTATCTAGTGGAGGGACCATCAATTTCTCTGTATTTGTATTTTACCAAAAAAAAAAACCCTAAATCCTTAGCAGTTCACTCAATGGTCAATATTTTGAGGAAGAGGAGAGGCCTGATGCACAGTTTGTGGTGTTAGAGCATCTCCAATTAAAAATATTATATTAAAGAGCTAAATAAAAAAAATAATTTTTTGAATAATATAAATATAATTTTTTTAATTATATGCATTCCAATGATAAAAAACTATTTAAAAAAGTCATTTATATTTTAATATATTTCATGTTAAATTAATTTTAATATAATTATATAACTAATTTAGATATTTTATATATAATATAATTATGATGTTATTAATTATATAATTAATATGAGTAATTTATAAAAATAATATAAAATTAATGAAGTAATATGAAAGTTAAAAGATATAATTTAAAATTTATTTATATGAATATTTTTAATTTTAAGTTTTATATGTTATTGTTAAAAATTTAATTTTTTAAAAGTAAATTCAAATTCAAACTTTAAAAAAATGACCACCAACTTTCTATTTTGAACTTCTTATGTTAACATAATTTTCAAGTTTTTTATGTTTTTTTTTTATTATGGTTGTTATCTTTTAAGTTAATTAATCCTATTTATTATTGTTAAGTGTTAGAGAAACTTTATATTTAAAATAACCAAGAATTTTCTACATATTTAATTAAAAATACATTACATTACAATAAATCAATCAAAGTTAATTAAAAATCAAAACCATTCTTTTGCATAATTTCTAACTTTCTATTTTGAAAATACGCTGCAGAAATTGGATCCAAATTAGAAATATTCATTTTTATAATTTGTTCTTCTTTCTCAATCCTGTCAAATTCTTGTTTCTCTTGACTTTGTTGAATCATCATGGCTTGTTGCTCTAATATAATTTTTCTGTCTTGTTTCTTCTGATCCTCAATTTCAACTAGAATTTCCCTGAATTATTGTAAGAGATTCGTTACAGTTACATCCCCAACTTTATCTTTTCCTTGTCTACGTTTAAGTCGTTTCTTTGCAGTCTTCTGACCGATTGGTCCATCTTGATAAATCAATGGTTCACTATCTTCTCCTAAACTAACAAAATCAGGGGTAGATGGAGTTGGTGAAGCCGAACTTGCATTGACATGACCTTTTTGTTTCTTGTTTGACCTTTGATGTTGACTTGCACGCTGAAATTGCCATTTGGGTTCTTTTCTTAAGATAACCCAACAATATTCTAGTTGAAATCGTTTGCCAACGCAAGAAGCATACATTTACCGAGCATCATTAATATGGTAAAAAATAAATAAAATAAATAATGTTAAAATATATGTTAAACACTTTAACATAGAAATGAATATTAACATTACCCTTGATTCTTCGATCATTCCACTTTACTGACGATTTTCAATTTGAGTAACAAATCCAACAAATTTACCAACTTCTCTATTTATTTCTTGTCATCTACTTGAGATGCTTATTTATGAATGATTATTCAAGTTTCCTCTATTCTCTACAAAGCAAGCATGTACGCGAGCCCAGAACTATTTTGTTTGTTGTTCAACTCCTGTAATTGGATCCTTGCTTGTATTTAGCCATGCAGAGATAAGTAAACAATCCTCCTCTAGTGAGAAATTTTTATTTCTTTGTGATTTTTTTGCCGAATGAACATTTAAATTTAAGCATGTTAAGTCATCAATTAATTGATTAGAATCATTTGGTTGAAAGAGAATATCTTCTAACTCACTCATAAGAAAGTTGGTAAAAAAGCTTGGAAAATTTGAATCCATCTACATTAAAAAAAAAAAAATCAAGTTAAAAGCTCACATTCAATGTCTAGCAATTTTGTAGTTTTCATACATGCGAATTAATAATAAGCATTGTCTCCTACTTATTCTAACATAACAATTTGACCATTTTTTGAAACTAAAAGAGAATCGATATACTGGTTTAATTGTATTTTCAACAAGACAAAATATAATTGACCTCAAATTAAAACAGACAATAAAAAATAATTAAATATGTAACTCTATCTTTTTATCAATATCAATTACCATTATTAATTCTTCTCAATTTTATCAAAGATAACAACATAAATAAAAATTGTCTTCCATAACCCATATTAAAAACATAAAATAATAAAGAAATAAAAATCATCACAAATATTAAATTAACAACAAAAGGTCTAAAAAATCAAAAGATATAAAAGATAAAATAGAAAAAGCTTTTAAACAAGCATACCTTTTAATTTGAGCTAATTAACACAATCGATGTTAATAATTAACCGGAGAATAATTGATTCTTATTTTTCTAAATTTAAGAGAAGGCTAAGGCACAATACAAAAATTTAAAACTACAAGTTTTTTGTTCATGCATTTAAAAAAAAATCTTCTATATTTAAAGAAAAAAAAAAGAGTTGTTGGCCAACGACTTAAAAAATAGCTGTTGGCCAACAACTATTATTTTGGTCATTTCTACAGTTAAATGTAGAAATGGCTGTCAAGGAAACAAATAGTCATTTTGGCTATTTGTTTAGCTGTCCCGTTGGAATGTAAACAGTGAAAAAATAAAAGATAAAAGTCATTTGCCTTTTTATTTAGCTGCTCCGTTGGAGTTGCTCTTAGCATCTGATGGTTTATGGGATTTACATAAACAGGTTCGGTTTCACTTTTTTTTCCCCCTTTAATTTAATAAATAAAAGGCTGAAAAAAAAAATAAAAAAAAAAATCAATTAGTTTTTTGAACTTTGATTTTTTTATGGGTATACTAGTATAGGTATCTTTTAGCGAATGCTAATCGAAATGGACGGGTGTCAACACATGAAGAAAATTGTTGAATGATGGGTGGAGTTTTATTTTAAACTAGTTTTTTTTTTTTATTAAAATAACTTTGTTTTGATTAAAAAATAATTATATATTAATCTGCTAATCTACATGTTGACATGATAAACACGTAACCCGAGCCTTACATCGGTTCTTATAATTAACTATGAGCTGTAGTTGCTATAGAAGAAGAAAAGGTCATTAGAGATTTTTTCTGATACCACAAGCATTTCTTGGTGTTAATCAGGCATTCATTGTTAGTTGATTAACTTAATTCTGCCTATCTGACATTTTGTTGAACTGTCATATGGAGCTTGCAAGTTATATCACACTTCTGCTGTTAATCAGTACATGTATGGGGCAGCCAAATCCTGTGCATCTACTTGCAAATGCTTGTTCATTGACTAAACAGTTCCTGAACTCTCAAGGGAGCTTTTTGTTCTTCTTTAATCTGCCAGGCGAGCCTATCTCAAAATCAGAGGTTTAACAATGTGTAGAGAAAGAAACAAAGAGACAGAATTTTCACCAGCTTTTTGTGCAACACCAAGCAATGCGTTCAAATTGAGGGAGATCACAGCAGTGTAATGTAATTATAATGCCAGTCATCGATTTTAAGGGTTAAAAGGATCTGAAGGAAACCATGGAGAGACTGGTATGATTAAAACAATTATCAGAAAAATCCAACGTTGCTCTCAAGATTTTCTAACCAAATATCTTAGAGAGCGTAAAGCGATGGCGTGCATGTTTTGAACTTTACATGCTTGTTTATTCTGTTTAAGGCTGAGAAGAGAAGATTAAGCTAATAACATACAACCATAAGAAGCGAAGGACGATGCTAAGAGTTTGAGCAAAATCGTATCAGTTTTTCCCCTCCCATTTGATGTTCTGTTCTCCCTTGACAGAATCAATTTAGGAAAAACATTTTCTGTTGATGAAAGTGGCTGTGTTGCCACTACTGTAGAGTTGTCTTCTCTAGTTGAGTTCAACTGAACCTGCACCTCACTTGGAGGTGGAGAGACAAGCACATCTGGAATATTTGGTGGAAACAGTATTGGCTTCGGACCTGGAACTGCACATGGAGGGGGAAAAGGAAAGGAAAGAATAAGAAACATGGAAGATATATTCAAGAAGAGGACGTAATTAACCATCTCTGACCTAATTTAGAAAGGAAAGGATTGAGGTCTCGCATTACCTTGGCAGAGAGTCAAAGGAGGCACAGATATGAAGCAATTTGGCAAAGGCAATATAATTGAGGTGCTCAAGGGAGGAAGGTATGATGCTGCCAGCAAGCACAGGCAATTGTATCCAATACGTGTAACTTTGTTAAGCACTTCGCAGCAGGTGCTATTAATGGACAAGGAGCTACTAGTTTGATTGAAACACAACCCCAAATCAATACCCTGAATAGAGCAACCTTGGATTTGACATTTGACAGCAGGAGTTAACATGCCAAGCACAAAAGCCAAGCCCCAAATAAACCTGAAGGGAACCAGTTCTTGAGAGCTCATGGCTGAAAACAAATGACAGGATCTTTGGTGTCCATAAAACTAGCACTGCTACTGCAGGAGTAGTTTGCAAACTGTAAACTGTGCGCATCATTCCATTCTGCCCTCCCAACCTTCTCATTTCCTTAACATGATCATCTTAAACAGTGGATGAGTTCTGGTAATCTTAAACAGTTATGTTTCTCGTGATGAAAAACAGAACGCAACAAGTGTGAGTTCAGTTGCCAACCATAAATGTTTTCACAAAGCACCCTACAGCAAACAAGACTCAGCAGCTCCTGTTTCTGTGAAAGATGCTATTACAGTGTCACCCTCTCGTTTTCCCATGCTTAATTAGACCGCTAAAGAGTAATTACTTGCTCCAAAACTAGCTAAATGGGTAATCCTGGCTGTACATCTGAAAGCATGCCCGTAACAAGGTATCGGTTTGTGAATTAGGACCAGTCACACAGATTGTCAGGGGTCATGAAAATGTTAAGGTACCCATCAGTAGATTTTACTTAACCAACCGAAAGGCTAAATTTTTATGACTTGGACATGGATAAAGCATGACTGTGGGATGAATAGAAAGGCTTGAATTTTGATTTATTTTTTCCCATCTGGTTTGAAATTCGAGTCTGTAGTCTTTGTACAATTGGTAATCGTTTATGATGTAATTTAGCAGGACAAGAAAAATCAGCTGACCATGAGATTTTCTTCGATATTAATATATCCCATTAGTCTGTTTAAATTCACTTTGAAGTGCAAAATCATAAGCGTTTTTGGGCGAAATCATGACCAACTATTTATCACCAACCTTCCAAAAGAAACCAAAATTCTCAAATAATAACAAATTCTTTAATAAATAATCACCCAAAATGATTTTTAATCAAATAAACAAGCTTCAAAATAATAGCTCACACTCGGAAAAGAATATCTCTCAACAAATGTAGAAGACAACATGATCTAGTAGTACTTGAAGAGTACAAATCCTACTGCAAATAGTAGAAGAGATGGCGAAAGGCTATGAGAGGGCGCCGATGCTGATGGTGGAGTTAGAACTGGGCGACTCCCAGTAGTTGATGTCGGTGCCCCAGTATCTCCCGTAGATGATGGTGGCGTCAGGAGAGGTGTCGTATCAGATACTGGCGGGAGAGTGGATGGTGTTGGCTCGGGAACAACAGGAGCTGCTCATAAGGAATAAAACTCTTTCCGTATTAACGCTTAAACCATTATGTATTACATATATGCATTGCAATACAGTAGACATATGACCAATAGATTACCGAGTCTAATTACCTTCAGGACTAGCAGATGGAGAAGCTCCCGGTGAGAGAGTTGGCCCAAGGGTGACAGGGCCTGCCAATCATCAGAGTATAAGCATACAGTTAATATCTTGAACCAGAACTAATTAAAAGAAATAAAATAAAATCATATTAAAGTGTTCTTAAGAACTCTCTGCCCAATTGATGATTGCATAACAATCAACATTAGATTTATTCAAGTGCATAACTGTTGTTGGAATGGTCATTAGGAGGATCAAAAGATCACGATGGTTCAAAAATCATACCTGGAGCAGGAATTGGTGAAACTGTGGCTGCAAGAGCAATAAAGTTTTACATCAGTATTTTTACTACTTATATATCAATACTCAGCTTTTGAATAATTAAAAAGAAATCAATAAATTAATAGACAGATAAAAAGAAGAAGAAGAAGAAGATCCTTGGTGTTTTAATTAATTACCTTTGCATTGAACTGGGACACCAGGCATGTTGCAAGCACGAGGCAGAGAAATGGCTAAAGTTCTGTTGATTGGTATGCTGAAGGGGACACTGCCGGTTACAATAAGACAGAAACAGTCCATCCCATTACTTGTGAGGTTCTTAAGGGCACCGCAACAATCTGCTGTTGGTGAAGTACCATTGGCAGCAGTACTGTTTGTAAGAAAATTCATGCATGGTGTGAAGGTAGCAAGCACCGATGACGTGCATGCAGTATTGATCTGGCCGTAAACAGGCAAACTCATGGCTGCCAGAGCTACAGCCAGAAACGGAATCAGGTGCGAAAAGGGCACAAAACGCTCCATGCCGGTGTGCTCTTGCAGCTGGGAGTACTCGGAGGAGAAAAGTAAAGGGAATTATGGTGCTGAGAACCAACGGGAAGTAGATGATTGGATTTTAGAGTTTGGAAATCTTTGTGTTGGAGAAAAAGAATGGTGAGGGAAAGGAATTTATAGAAGGTGAGGGAAATTGAGGGAATTACACAACGTATTTGAAGTTGGTTTTGAAGCTCAGCTACCTTAACTAACTTTGTTCGAGAAGGATTTTGATTTTGACACCTGTTGAGTCGTGTTTTGACTTGGGCATTTGATGGGCCTACCCTAATTTAGTGTCAACCTATAAGTGGCTATTTTGCAACTCAGAAGCCTTGATTTCAACCAATAAGAAGGTTACAAATTCTGGACAAGTTTTCTTTGACCCCTGCAATCCATTTTTTCTAAATTATTGTCGACCTACCATTACCCATTTTCCCAAAACAGAAGTTGTGATCTCAGCCAATAAGAATCGTCTAAAGCTACCAATTTATTAACAAGTTTAACTACTTCAATCCAAGTTTTCTCACCACTTAAAATTGTTTGTTTGGTAAAGGAAGTATTGGGGGTGTTAAAAAAAATCGAGTTGGATCCACGTCAAAGTTGATTAATATAAATATTATAAATAATAGTAAGTTAAACAATTATGATACCAACCCCGACCCACTAACACGCCTGCCTAATGAAGAGTTCTCTATAAATCCTGACTTTATTTGGGCCGAGAGCTGTAAAACATAGTGCTAATATTTGATACTCATAGGCGTAAATGGGCTGGGTTTATGTATGTAATCAGTCGCCCTTCTGACAATCTCAAGCCTTAGCCCTTTTATAAATACAAATGCTTAAATTTTGGACTTTAATCAATTAAAAATCCGAAGGTCATTTGAAATTCTTATCCCTCAGCACCAATTTGGCCCCAGCTATGTGCATAAGAACAAGAACAATTAAATAAATCATGGGTTTTGTTTTTCAATAAAAATATGATTTTGCTCGTTTTTAGAAAATCAACCATCAATCTCACTTTTTTGGGCATGCATGTGTTTGTATATGCAGACCTATGTCCTTACTTCACCCATGATTAGTATTTGTCAATAAATTATTACATGGAACTATGGAACTGGAACTGGTTCACGCGTACTAAATGTATTCTTATTGGTCACTAAAATGTTTTTTATTTGTTGAATTTAATATCTTGATGTTAAAAATAAAAAATATATATTTTAATATATTTTTAATTAAAAAATATTTTTATAAAATTCCCTACACCAAGATTGAGTGCTTCCTTATCCATTCAATAGACAAAGTTTATGAGCAGGTCATTTGTAATCCTCGTGAATCAAGATATATCACTAAGATCACAACTTCTACATGATAATAGGCGCCAATTACAGGTCCAAGTCTCAACTAGTTATGATATCGCATGTATTGTATAAGCCATGTTAGTCCGGGCCAGGCTCCTGATCGTGCCCTTAGAAGGCGTGTAAAAATATGGTAATGGTTGTGAATAGTTGTGGTTGAAAGTATTTTTTATTTAAAAAATATTAAAAAGTATATATTTTTTTATTTTTAAAAAATTATTTTTAATATGAGTACATTAAAATAATTTTAAAATATTTTAAAATTATTTAAATAAAAAATTTAAATTTTTTTTAAAAATATAATTTCAACTGCGTTTCTGAATACTATTTTAAGAGTTGTTTGAGAATATAGTGGTTAGTGGTTGTTTTTTAAAGTGTTTTTTTACTGAGAAATGCATTAAAATAATATTTTTTTTATTTTTTAAAATTTATTTTTTACAATAATATATGAAAATAATTTGAAAACACCACAAAAATATTAATTTAAATCAAAAAAATAAAAAAATAAAATATTATTTTTCAAAAACATTTTTTAAATATAAAAACAAACATTCTCTTGATCTTAAACACCCCCGTGAAAGCAGAAAACAGTGTATCTATTCTGAAAGAACAAATCCATAATAAGATTGCTTTTGAAAGTTAGGTTATCAGACTTTCTTCTGTCCATTAGGGTTTGCAAGGCCGCTTTTTATGTCACCAAACACATTCATGTCAACGAGCACCTTGCAAATGCATTTAGCACAAGGATAACATATATGATCTAGGCATGGCGATCTTTCTACAAGCAAGCCCTAAATCCTTACATCTAGAAACGACACGTTGGTTAATACTCTAATAATAATTGTAAACCTGACCTCACAGACGCTGTTTTAGTTCACCAAATTATCTCAAGCTGAAGAGTTCTCTGGCCACGTCTATAAATTTCCACTGCTCACACTTGCTAGAACCAGCCTTGCTATAGAACACATATCACATGGCTTCAAGAGGAATCAACATGGGTCTAGTCATGGCCGTCCTTGTCGTGGCCATGCTTTCAGCTAAAGCCATGGCACAATCAGGTTGCACCAATGTTCTAATTAGCATGGCTCCATGCCTAAGCTATGTCACTGGAAGCTCCTCGACTCCATCTTCTTCGTGCTGCTCGCAATTGGCTAGTGTTGTTCTATCACAGCCACAATGCCTCTGCGCCGCACTAAATGGCGGTGGTGCTTCATTAGGTCTTAACATCAACGAGACGCTTGCATTAGCACTTCCTGGTGCCTGTAAAGTACAAACCCCGCCTGTTAGCAAGTGCAATGGTAAGTTTAAAAACAGTTGTCTTCCGGAGAGTGCATGCATTATTATAGAATATGGGCTGTATAATCTAATTTTTATGCTTTGGCCGGCAGATATTAATGGACCTGTAATGTCTCCAGCCGATTCTCCTGATGCTTTGCCAGGTAATTCTTCAAGTACTCCATAGTTTGTCGATATTGTCAAAACTTAGACGAGCCCCTCATTCTGATCCACTAATAAAAATAGTGATCTGTGTAATTATGTTAATCAGATTAATCAGATGAATGACTGAATGTCCACAATGATGTTCTAATTGATTCTTAACGTCCAAGTCCTTCTTTTAATCCCTGAATATATAATTATATACAGAAATATGAATTCAAAATTGTGCAAAAGCTAGGTTTATTAACCTGCAACTAAACTAAATGATGAACAAAGCTTGAACAATATTTTGAGCTTAATGTTAAGCTTGAATCTGGCTCGAGCTCAATTAGATCAGAATGAACCAAATTTGATGGTCAGACCTGGCACCAACTCAGTTACATCCTCAGAAAGTGCAGAGGTACAGCTTCCAACAACATCAGGATCTTAGGCTAAGGGAAGCGTTCTGAGTTACCTGTACTTTGCCAAAATTCTTAATCTTAATTTCAAGAATGAATGAATGCAGGAGGATCTAAAACAGTTCCAGCAACTGGAGGGAGCCCTGGAAATGGCCTCATCGTAAACAAGACCCTTCAGCTCGTTCTCTTTGTTGTGTTCATGGCATCATCTGCATCAACTTTTAGCAGCTACTGAGTTGTAGTTGGGGTGGCTAGCTATGAGCTTCCCGTGCTATATATATGGGATCTTATTGTCTTTTATGCTTGTTTGACGTATTTACCTACGAAAGTTTGTAATGTTTGCTTTACTATGTATGTGTGTTGAGTATTTACGTTGTTTAATAATAAGTGTGGTGTGATGAATAAACCTTTCTTGCTTGCTTTTATCTTCATGAATATCATGATCAGATCTAGTTCGCAATATTGCTATAGAAAGCAAAGCTTAAAAAAAAAAAAGACCTCTTAATTCGAAATTTTCAAGTTCATTACATATATTATTGTTTTAATCTGAAATTTCACTTTACTATTGCTGTATATATATAGATATACAACAGAGGATATTATTTTTCAAAATATTTTTGTTTGGAAATATATTAAAATATTATTATTTTATTATTTTTTAAATTTTATTTTTATTGGATTGTCTTAATTACATGTTTAAAACTTGATGAATAAAATACATTTATTTCAATAATACCTAAATGTAGCCATGGTTTAAATTCTCTTGATAAATTTATTTTGAAATCAATTTCCTTTATTGATATTTTTAAGAGGCGATTAAATTGGAATTTAAATTCTCTTGATATTTTTAATTAAAGCTTTAAAGCACAAAATCACCTTAATTTGAACACTCTAACCGGTTAACATTTTCAGTTACCAGAGTTTTGACTTTTAAGTCCAACACCATTATTATAAGAAAACATGCAAGCCCAAACCCATTCCATGGGCTCAAAGCCGAATGATAGAAAAAGCCACTAAGTTAACTTTCAGGTTTGTTTGAAAATGCTTACAAATTACGTCTTAAAATTTTTGAATATTTTTTTATTTAAAATAAATATTTTTTAATATTTTCAAATCGTTTTGATATACTGATGTTAAAAATAATTTTAAAAAAATAAAAAAAATTATTTTTAATATATTTATAAATAAAAAATAATTTAAACTATCATCATTATTATATACTCAAACGAGTAATAAATCATAAGTGATGGGACTCAAAGTCTGCTCAGGCTTTGAACACTCACAATGGATTTAACCCAGTTATTGAAAAACACAACATTAGAAGATTACCCGATTCAGTCTACTAGTGCTGTATTTAAAACATTATGTTCACGGGTTCAAAAAATAATGTCAGGCATTAGGGACCATCATCCATTAAAAACCGTGAAGTAATTTTCTTATTAGAGGGCAGGTTGACATGATGAGGGGAAGCCCATAGGATAAATCACTTGCCCAGCTAGCGTGTGTGCATCAGTTTTTTTTTAACTCTGAGTTTTTTTAAATTGATATATCATATATTAGTGTTGATCTTTGATTGAAAATCAAATTAATTGCATATATATTATTTTTAAACAAGAAATATAATGTCAAAACATAAACTAGTGAGGTTGTGCAAACTTCAAGATTGAATTATACTCTCATTGATTGCGTATTGAATTGAAATGTATGGATTTTAATATAGGTTTTGTTGTTTATATTGGTTATTTCTAAAAAAACAAGTTTCTTATTAAAATAAAAAAACTCTCTGATACTTAAATTGTGCTCTCATTGACTGCTCATTGACTAAAGTTTATGGATTTGGATGGAGGTTTTGTTTATGGTATTGGTTATTTCTAAAAAAACAAGTTCTATATTAGAATAAAAAATTCTCTAATATTTAAACTAATAAATGTAGAAGAATAAGATAATGTTTATAAAAGAGCACTGGAATGAAATGATGTGAAGCAATGAGTTTGAATGGCTTAAACTTATATGGATTGGCTTGAATTACTTGAATTGGACACTTTATTTTACCTAGCTATGAAGGTACTTGCAGACCTTTGTCCCTTCAACTTACCTTGAGGAGCATAGTACCTCGGTATGTGAAGAAGAGTTGCACCATTGATGAAGAGGTTAGTATTGTCATTGGTTGTTGTGCTTGCATGTGCTTTTTTAAAAAAGAAGTTTGGGCTGAAAATAATTATTAACTAGAAAAGTAGCAACTCGAAAAAAATATATTAAAATGTTTACCGGCTAGAATTAGGCAGGCCAAGGTGAAGGTGTCAAGCTATAGTGGGAACCCCTCTGCGATTGGACGTGGCCCAAGCACCGAGGATGGCAACCCATTGCGCTTAGGCTGCAATGACTTTGAGCAAGTTCACTTGGGCTAGAGAGCATGATGGTAATCTTTCAGTAGGGGAGCGGTATAGGAGACTTGAGAGCTCACGAGAGTGATTGAATTGAAAAAAAAAACAAGAAATGATTTTAAAAAGTGAGAAAAATTAGCTGACATGTAATACATACGCTAGTATATGAACCCAATATGTCGCCATTCAAAAGTGTGTGTGGCTTAACCTACCTCAAATGGTGGGCTTTCAACTTGCTTTTAGAATCTAAGTTAAACAGATTAGTATTGGTATTTGATTAAATACAAATTAATTGCCCAAGTATTCTTATTAAACAAAGCTTTTAATGTCAAAAAAATCCTTTCATAATACAAAACTATACAATATATCCAATTAGTAAAATTGGGTTTTTATTTTTTTTAATTTAGATAATTAAAAAGAATCTTTTATTGTACAAATTGATCACTATATTCATATACATTCTTTAAAAAAAATATAATGGCACTGTGCAGATAATAAATTAGTTGTGTTTCTAAAACCAAGTAGTTACTTGTGCACTCCTGGGTTGTCCCAAATTCTATCAACTAAATAAGTAGCAATGTTTAACATTTTTTTCATATAGCCAAGCGATCCACAAGAGCGCCAAACCTCACATTGTAAGAATAGTATCGAGCTATAAAAACTCATTGGTCACAAGGAAGAAGCATAGCTGCCGCCATACTTTTTCCTAGACAGGGTTTGATCCTCGTTCACTGTGAAAGAATACAACTATTACCTTTTCTTAGGTTTGAAGGCAGACGAGTCTTAACAACAGTTGTCAGCATAAGAGAGGGCAATCAATTTCTTTAATCTTCCTCAAGAATTTTCACGTCTCTTTTATTCCAATAAAAAGGGAAAGGTGCAGAGCCAAATTCCTGTAAAGGTGGAGTCAGAAACACGTTACGCTTTCTGCTTGGGGCATGTCTGTAAGAACAAAGAAGTCTGATGCTTTGAACAGTAGATTGTTTGTTGTTGTTTTTTAAATAATTTTTTGTGTTAAAATATGTTATTGATATTTTTTTATTTTTTAAAAATTATTTTTAATATCAACATATTAAAATAATTTAAAAATATTAAAAATATATTAATTTAAAATTAATAAAAAAAATTTAATTTTTTTTAAAAATACTTTTAAAATAGAAATAAATAAATAGATGTTTAAGCTGCTTGGTACCAGAAGACACGTCAGACGGTAGAAGTTGTTCACCCATAGAGCCGACCTTCAGAACTCCAGATGTAAGCCTCGCAGCAAATTTCCAGGGTCTCCGAGTATGAACAGCTTGAGGTCGAAGCTGGCCTGGTTGACTAGAAAGCCCACCGTTGGAAATTAGGAAGAGTTGGTCACCCACATAACGGATCTTCTCAGTTACCTGTTCTTGCATCAGATCCCTATAAATGCCATGCCCTTTTCTCCCCGTTCCATCAAGCTAATCAAACTCAATAGTTACAAGAGATCTTCACATTCCACGAGCATTTCCAATACCTAAGTGAAGAGATTCAATGGTCCACACAGCGATGTCAATGGGTTTGGCCATGGTCCTGGTGACCATGCTTTGGGCGGGAGCCATGGCTCAATCAGATTGTACAAATGTTTTAATCAGCATGTCACCGTGCCTCAATTACATTACAGGGAACTCCTCAACTCCATCCTCACAATGCTGCACTCAGCTAGCTAGTGTTGTTCGATCATCACCCCAGTGCTTGTGCCAGGTTCTTAATGGCGGTGGCTCATCACTAGGGATCAATGTCAACAAAACTCGGGCTATAGCCTTACCTGGTGCTTGCAATGTGCAAACTCCACCCATCAGTAGCTGCAATGGTAAGGAACTTGGAACTTAGTTTACTTCTCTCTTTGCAACCTCAACTTTCTTTGAATTGCCAATGAGCTACAGCTCAATTGGCAATAGTGCCCCTCCTCCCCCAAGAGGTTTCTAGTTTAAAACTCTCCTTTGAGTTTCCCTGTCAAAACTCTGCCAAAATCTGAAAGAATGGATGCTAGATCTCCCTGAACGACAGTCAGGGACGAGAATGAATTAAAATAAACGAGAAATCTCACACGAAGGAAAATATCACTGCACATTTTCAAAATTTTCATTCTGATCTGATGCTAACTCATAACATTGTATTGGACAGGTGCCTCTCCAGCTGCCTCACCTGCGGGAACACCAAAAGCTTCAAGCACCCCTTCAGGTACAGTATTATATGCAAATAGTGCAACTGCTGAAAGTAAAATAAATAAACAAGTCGGTCCCCCTTTACACCGAACTTTTTTTATTGCATATGATTAATTGCTATGAAAACACAGCATATGGTTGATCAAGTTATTCTATGCTTGTACACCAATAGATCCTCATGAAAGTATTTTCATCATGTTAGACTCTGTTTTGTTATTAACTTGCTCAAGGTGACATTCACTGCTGTAGGAACTGCATCCAAAACTGTACCATCAACACAAACTGATGGAACATCAGGTGGAAGCTCCATGGATTTCTCAATCTCTTTACTGTTCTTCCTTCTCTTTGCCGCTTCATATGGTTCAACCTTCCCAGTGATTTTCTGATCAGCCAGCCAGTCAACACTTTCACCTTTACACGTTGCATATCCTTGGTCATTGTTGTATGATATAATATATTAACGAGTGTCGGTTGAGGGTGCATGTATTGTATACTTTTTTTGCGACCTCATCAGAGGTTGGTGTAATTTTGTATTACTGAAGAGACGTTTGCTCTCTTCCCTTCCTAATAAGACATATTTATGATCTATCATATAGGTCAGTACACTGTTTTTTTATGTTCTATGCATACAGCACATTAAACAGAGAGTTTAAAAGTTTGTCACTTAAAAGGAGTTGAACATAAGCTGAGCTAAAAAGAACGGAAATGAATAGCATAATAACAAAAAACGATCAACAAGTTCATTTAAGGTGTTAATCTGGCAGTATTATATGTGCCGAAGTCAACATCCTACTAAGAAACAAACCATGTCAGTTACATTCCTAAAATTTAATACCACAAGTTACATCACTAAATAAAGAAAATTACAGAGGAAAAGCATCATTAGAACAGACCTTGTGTTGTAAATTCTGTCTAACAAATTATCAGATCCACTCATGCAAAAACCAAAGTCTCCAGCTCGCAGCTGCAACCAACCACTGGAAGTTAACTTGCACAAAATGAAACCAACAGGAGACCATGCATCCACATATTCAGCCATGGCATGCTTTCCATCCTTCCACGATGCCTCTGCATTTTGAATGGCTTGTAGCTGGTTACGTAATGGTTTCCATTGACACACCTATACCCATAGAAAGATGCCTCAAATTTTATACTTAGCGTACAGGCATACACTCCAGCACAAACAATGTTTTGAAGCTCGGATCACATTAAAAAAACAGATTTATAAAAATGATGGGTAGCGAACCAGTCTACCAGAATCAGTTCTGATTTTGGAATGGATTAGGAACTGAACCACCCATATTCTTGGCAAGTTAAAATTAATATAGCTATCAGTTAAACCATTCAAAAAACCTGTCCATATTTTAACTAAACTAAAAGTCCCAGCAAAACCCTTGTATCTTAGTACAGTTAAAGACTCAAAGCATGAACTTTATCATTTCTTAAATCTATGGACTATGGAGAGAAGTAAATGGGAAATAAAAAATCCTATTTCTTTTCATGGGCAATGTTAGTTTGCAGCAAAGCTCTGGATGCTGAACATCAAGCACAATTATAGGCCCCAACTAAAGCAGCTCCAATTGCATTATCTACAGCCACCAATGGTTCTCTCTTTGAGCTTAGGATAGGCTGATGAATGAAGCCAACTGCAACATCAAAACTCAGTTTGAATGATTACAATGGCCAATCACCTTGCCAATGAATGAAGCAGGATTTCCTGGTTCAAGCTGTCGCAAATTGAAGGGTGGTGGACAGAATAAAGACCATCAGTCTAACCCTTGTTGTTTCCTTTGTTCAATTGTTCTTACATGGCTAGCTAAAGAACAAGCTAGTTTGATAGCTGAGCAACGGTTCTAGAACATGTTCAAAACTCACATCCAAAAACAATGTCTTTGCAAATATCCATGATAATATTCATGTGCCTATCAAACTAACTCTGGGTTTCTTCTTTTCAGTATGTTCATAGAAACTAGGATCAAGCACGTGTAATTCAACCCCCATTATGAGTTTGAAGAAAATTGTTAACGTTATCCACTCACTTCAAGCAAAGTTAATCTGCTCTGACAATCAATATGGAATCCTCAGCATTATTGATATCAATGGCTATTCATTAAAATCTTCAGGTCGTGCCACAAGATGGTCAACAAGGTGAAAACTACCATACCCCACATTTACATATTGCTACAGCTTGGACAGGTATTCTTGTTCATGTCACTGAGAATACAAACTTTCACACCGGTATATTATTCACACACAGAAACAGTCAATCAAAATCACAGAAAAAACACAAAAAGAAAAGGAAAGAAAGAAGAAGAAAACCGAGTATCGCTCCAGCCTGTACTCCAGGCATCACCATAAACAAAACAAAAAAAAAACCCAGGAAATACAGAAGGTTTGCATGGAAAGGCGTATCATCCAACCAGAAAGGCTATATTGCATTCCTACCATAAGCTTTGGGAGAGCCAGAAACGGCTTTGCTGCACAGTTTCATCTATTATGTCCATCAGATTCCAAATTAAAACCCAAATCATTTCCAGCACTGCTTCCCTACTGTTTCTGTTACTCACTCCAATATTTCTACTCTCTATCCACATCCATTCATTAATAAGTGGCAACTGATACTTGGGGGATGATGATTAGCACACAAACAACATATGCTTCAAATCAATTAGTTTAACCCACTGTCCAAACATAATGCAGAAAGGCTATATTGCATTCCTACCATAAGCTTTGGGAGAGCCAGAAACGGCTTTGCTGCACAGTTTCATCTATTATGTCCATCAGATTCCAAATTAAAACCCAAATCATTTCCAGCACTGCTTCCCTACTGTTTCTGTTACTCACTCCAATGTTTCTACTCTCTATCCACATCCATTCATTAATAAGTGGCAACTGATACTTGGGGGATAATGATTAGCACACAAACAACATATGCTTCAAATCAATTAGTTTAACCCACTGTCCAAACATAATGCATTCACCATATGCCAGAAATATGTCAACGGATACCCTGATATAGGTTTGTCAAATTCAAGGATACGCAAATATAGATAGGATTTAAGGGGGGGAAACATAGATACGAACTTCTAAAAGTCTACACACTTCAAGTGTGTGATTGCGAGCGCACAAATTCTTCTAGTCGGTCCCACACCTCCAACGCTGCAGCCCTATCCTGGTGCCTCTTGTTCTTGCTGATCTGCACATGTAACATGCCAATTCCCGATAATTGCTAAATGGCAAAAGGAAGTTGAAGTGGAAGAGACAGGGTAAAAGTACCGGGTGCCACCCGACAAAGCAAGTATAATCAAAGGGGTAAAGTGCTCACCGAGATAATCTTTACATTCCACTGCTTCACAATCTTAGCAGACTCCACACTATCATCTTCAAACCGCATGAAAAATCCAATAACTGCATAAGTTTAAGCAATTTATGCCATGCCAATTGAATCCAAATAGTATTTTAAATAAACCATATTAAACTATAAGAATCACACTCTTGCATAACCTACAGAATCAGCCAGCACCAATCACCAGCTAAGTACAAATCCCAAATATAACTACCAATGCAATCCAACAAGCACAAAACTTCACTTACTTTTATTAAATATCTCAACATGATCCTTAAAGGGCCAATCCTTGAATTGCCACTCCTTCCCCAGCACAAAAACTGCCACAACCCTATCCCAGTCATCACCCTTGAGTGCAGACGGCTTATCCCGCACCTCATAAGCCGTCATCACTCTATTCCTATCAGTGCTAAACTTCTTCTGCACTGTAACACATTCCGGTTTCGGCCCTTTCATCTGCTTAGCCTTCACATCCGTCGGTATGAAAATCCCATCTTCCAAAAACTCCTTCACATTATAAATCGTAATCAAAGTCTGAAACGCACTTGGCACCAAAATTATGGGCACCCCCTCCCCAATTTTCCCTCCTTTCAAATGCATTTTGGGCTTGGCCGCTGAATCATAACCCAACTCATCACCACCATACCCAATTCCTCTCTCATCAGCTCCCATCAACCTACTCTTCGCCACTAACCCATCTTTCCTCTGTTGACTCTCAAATTTATGCCTCTCCTCTTCACGGCGCGTGGAAGCAACCAAAACCCCATAAAAATCCCTATTCTTACACTCCAACAACGACTCCCTATCCTTCAACGGCCTCTCGTTGGCGTAAATCAAAGACACGTGATTTTCAACTCCCTCATTCACATTGTTCAACTTATCAGCAGCGGCGGAATCATCGATGCGAGAATCAAGAAGCATGGGATCATCGGGGCGGTAATTAAGATTAGGGTTTTGAGATTCTTGAGGGAGAGGGAAAACTATGGAGTCGGTAGAAGAGAGTTTTCCGGAGAGGTATTCTTTGACGGGTTTCCAGTCGATGTAAGTGACAGGGGGGATGCCGAGAGCGACGGCGTCTTGGAGGTAATCGGTGAACTTGGGTTTGGTGTTTTGGATGCAGTAAACTAGGGTTTCTAGTGTGTAGAGATTGCCTTGTTTGGAACGGTAAGCGGTTTTGGTGGAGCAAGGGAAGGTGTATTCGTTGCCGAAGCGGAATTCGTCGTTGATGCGGATGATTTTGTCTAGGTCACCCCGGATGGTGAAGTCGCGGAGTGCTGAGAGTGGATCCATTGGTGAGCTGGGAGGTTTTTCAGTGTTTAGAAAGAAACAGTGAGATTTTCTTCAATTTTCACAGTAACTTCTTCAGGATGAGGGCGTTTTATGCGTCTTGTGTACGAACTGTACACGGGTAAACCGGTGGAGTGGTGACGCCGGGGTGGAGGACTGTTAAATTTCTTTATGGTGATTTACCACTAAATGCGCTTTCTCTGAGATAAACAATCAATAATTTCTAATGTTTTGGAGTCCATCTTCTTTGGTATAGCAATGGGTCGAAACAGGACCGATTTTTAAGCAACTTAGGGTTTTTTCAAGAAACTTATTTTTTTAAATATAAAATATTTTTTATTTAAAAATATATTAAAATAATATTTTTTTTATTTTTAAAAAATTATTTTTAATATTAATATATCAAAAAAATATAAAAATTTTAATTTAAAATAAAATAAATAAATTTTAATAGAATAGAACGTATTTCCAAATAGTCTTTTAATACTCAGCGGAAAGATTACAAGTAATATCAAATGATTCTAACATGCTAGTTTTACATGTTTTCATCGTTAGTTGTCATTTTTTTATTATTGATGTTCACGATTGTAAATTAAACTTCAATTATTATAAAGTATAGCTACAAAAGTATTTTGATTTCTTACCTTATTTGAAATACAATATTGTAATAATAACAATTACTTGTATTAAATATAAGAAAAGTAATTAAATTGCAAAAATTAAATGATTTAATCTATTATCCAACCACATAAATCTTATTATCAAGCACTTTAGATTTTGAAAAAACTTAATTATAATTAAGTCTAATTAAAAATAGAATTATATGTTTGAGACTAAATTGAGATTTTCTCTTAAATTCTAGTTTTTATTGATGTAATTATCACTGCAACGCGCATGATATCAGTCCATCACCACCAATACCACTGTTCTCCAGCTCGCACTTAAGACTAATGGTTTTTTAGTTCTCCCATGAAAGATAAGTCGTCTCGAAAAAATACGGTAAAAAAAATCCCAAACAATTGATTTAACAATAATTATTCCCAGTCTAACAAACATCTTTTATAGACCAAATTCAATCAAACTGATGGGGAAAATTGAGCAAGAGACTTCCCACTAAAAAAAGAGAGGCTCAACCAAGGCCAAGTGCTCTTTATTTATTTGTTTTTCCTCTCCTTTTCTTTTCTTTTTTTTTCCTCTCCTTTTCTTTGTGAATAGCCAGATGGTCAGTTGTGAGTAACAGCGGGTCTTATTTGCAATGGATAGAACAAGTAAGAAAATGTTTGTGAGAAAGTGGAGGACTGGTAATGGAGCGGCTGTACATCATACCTGCATTCAAGAACTGGCAGGGCTGGATATTGGGACGGTGTCCTTCAGCTGTTTTTTATTTATAGAAAACAAGCCAGTTAGAGGGGGGAGAGGGAGGGAGAGAGACCGGCGAAAAGGAAACACGGAGGAGAAGGAGATATATTCCGTGGATTTAGATTGTCTTTGTGGAACTCGCCTCAATAGGGATTGAATTCGAGAAGACCTTGCCAAAGGCATGGTGACAAAAAAAAAAAAAAACAAAGACAAAAGATGCACATAATTAAACATCTCCATAATTTATTCATTTCCAAGCAATCTTTTTCTCTCTGATTGAATCATTTTTCACTCACAATTAACATTCCACACACTATCATGAAACCAGTACAGTAGTTCACGAAACAATCAAATTTGGGGATCGGTAGAGAGAAGACTAAACATCACCATGTCTCGAGATTTTCCCTTCAGCATATAATACTTTCTCAGGACACCTTCCCTCTCGAATCCAGCCTTCTCTAGAACCCTCTGGGAGCCTCCATTTTGTACATCTACTAAAGCTTCTAATCTTTTCAGATGTGGCCACTCGATAAATATAGTTTTAGCCACCAACTTCACTGCCTTTGTTGCAAACCCTTTGCCCCAATATTGGGAAGCCAGAACATAGCCAAGTTCGCCTCTACCGATATCGCTGCCTGAATTTTTGGTCACTGAAACGGCACCAATAGGCCGGTTATTAAGGCATACTGCCCTAAACCATGGATGGGGCAGGACAAAGTTTTTGATGTAATTCAAGGCATCTTCTTTGTTAGAGTAAGGTTCCCAAGTGCAAAATCGAGCAACTTCCGCATCAGTGGCCCAAACCATGAAATCATCTATATCGGAGAGATCCAATGGCCGAAGTGAGATGTCAGAGAATTCATCGCCACCCTCTTTTAACAAGTCTGGTGTGCAAGAATTTCGCTCCATCTGTGCTCTCCGCTTATATGAACACTTTTGAGGAAAGAAGCTTCAGACTCTTGGTAATTCAAGGAGGAGTTGATATGTATTTAAAATGAAAAAAGTATCAAGAAGACGCAGCAGCTCGATAATTTTACACAGAACAAAATGATAGTACTTGACTGGTATATACGTGTGCGTGTGAAATTACCTGGAATTAAAGCACGAAACAAAACAAAATTGGGGTCCAAGTCACTTGCAGGTCAATTTTGCTTTACCTGGAGTGCTGAACAAGGAGTGCATACTTTATTGGAAAAAAATATATATATTTGTGGCTGCTAAAGTGCCAAGGCGTGGCCACCTTGTTTGACCTTGGTTTCTTTGTCCTAGCGAAGTTCCCAATTCGGAGCGAAGTTGCTTAACGTCCAAGGTAGCCGGATGCAATTGATAGAAGAGTTTCCCAGCAACAGCCCTTGAAAAAACTAGAAAACTTGGAAATTTGAAAGAGTGAAAGAGATGAAAGCAAAATATTTGAGCTTTCGTTGACCACCTAACCTGTATTCATAATTGGTTTAGCTCGCACACTCGTTGTCTATGAGTTGGAACTCCAGGATTATTGTAGAAAAATCCACTTGGATAGATTAATTTTTCAATAATTGTAGTTTCTGACACTATCTTGCTCACATCAATAACAATCAGGCGGGGCGATTTGATAATTGTCTGGATACAGAAGTACTAGATTATTTACATGAATTAAGCTGCGCGTCTTATCATTTTTTTAAAAAATATTCGATCATCCTTAATATGTTTTAATTTTAAACTTATAAAAATTAATTTAATGGAACTTGATTGAAGTTATTACTCAAAAAACTACATAAACAATTGATTAAAATAGTAGTTTGATTAAAAGAGTTTAGGATAATATATTTTTTAATATTAAAATAACAGCATATGGAATTAATTCAGATCAATTTAAGATAATCAGTCAAATACACGATTAAGATAATGAGACAAGGATAACCTATAAAAAATAAATCGAATCAAATTATGAATTTCAATTCCCAATCAATCTAAAATTAAATAATAAAATTTTAAAAATCTAATTAAAAAAATAACCTAAATAACTCAGGTTAACCGACCAAATCCGTATCTCGGGTCATTAAACTAAGATAACCTCATAGAAAGTGAATCAAAATAAATTGTGAAATTTATTTTCTAATCAATCAAATATTAAAGGATACAATTAAATAAAAATAACTTGAGTCAACTAGATTAACCGATAAAGTTCACAACCTGGGTTATGGGATTAGAACAATCTTATAAAAAGTAAAAAAAATAATTTTTTTATTTTTTATTTATTTTTATTTTTTTATTTTTAGTTTTTTTATATAGTTTTGATATGGTAGTATCAAAAAAAATTAAAAAAATTTAATATATTATTTTAATATATTTTTATATAAAAAAATACTTTTAAAAAAAATTATTATATATATATATAAAATAAACAAGCAAACGTATTATGCAGCAGGGTACTCGAGTTCCTTATGAAGAATATGGTTTAGCCACGCCCAAAGGCATTCTTGACTCTTCAACACCTTCCACCTTCTTTTTTTCTCTCGGTCCGAACTCCCTTTTTCGAACCCTTCAACCAAGCAAAGCAAAAGCTGTCAAGCGGTATCCAAGCCTCAAGTTTAACGGGGGGGGGGGGCGGGGACTAGAGCATACAAAAGGCTATCTATCAGGATGAATTTGTTTTCTCCAATCAAGCTTTCGGTTTTTCTCCTGGTTCTATTGTAATTAGAAAAATGGTAAAAAACCGATTTCAACTAATCATTTTTTTAATTTATTTTTATGTTATAAACTGTTTTTCAAAAAAAAAAATCATCTAAAAAGTATTAAATTAATATTTTTATGTGTTGTTAAAACTTATGAATTAACTGATGTAAAAGAGTTAAAAAATATATAAAAAAATAATATTTTATTGTATTACTAAACATACATTTAGTCTAAGCATTGTACATTATTGCTGGTGATGTAGTTATGAACTAGTAAAAAAAAAACACTGAAAAATTACTTTGAACAAGTAACATAGAAAATTAAAACTTTATGTTAGAAACCAAATTATAGTTATAAACTCGAATTGATTCACTTGATCAATTCTTAACATAACTCAAATCTAACAAATCTAATTGACCTCTACAGTTAAATTAACCAGTCAACCTTTATCAAAAGCTAATCGGTAAATTAGTTTAGACTAGTCAATTGACCAACAATACAAGCCAACCAATTAGTTAATTCAGATTGACCAATCAATCAGAATTTTTAAATTATGATATATTAGTCTTCAAAACTACAAATTCTGACAAATAATATCATGTTCTTCAAAAAAATCATAATTCAAGTCATATAATTAAATCGTTTAATATCAACTAACACTCTAAAATATCAATTAAAACTCTTAAATTATTTTATCATCAAATCAATATAAAAAATCTAAACACTTCTTTAATCCTTTCACAATCTATGTCTTAATAAAAAAAAAAACCAATAGAAAAAAATGCTTACTTGTTTCTTACACCTTTTTTAAACTAAAAATTAAGATTAAAATTAAAATATTTGGTATATATGGGAGGAAGTCACATCAAAGAGGAATAAAAAGAAGAGGGAAAAAAGAAAATTATCTTGTAATATTCTTTTTAAAATACCGTTGAGTTTGGTCTGAATTTTAAGCTTGGATCTGTAGGGCCAAAATAAGTTTCACACATGTATATCTTCTTGTTCAACTTCCATCGTAGATTCAGTTGCAACTTCCAAATTCATAATATTATTTATGGCTGGACAATACATAAGTTTTGTTGATTCCAGTAAGCATATACATGTTTTCAACACAATTAATCACAACGATACAAATCAAATTGGTGATTATTATTATTATTATTATTATTTTCCCATGCACTTACTTTTCAATATCATATCTACTGATATTTATTACCAAAAACACTAAAACGTGTGGCTTTTTTATTGTTTGGTGCACAGGTACACACTCAGTTTCACCGTGGACTTTAATAGTGTGCTTACAGTTTTGCCCTTTTAAATGGCTGAAGTCTCACTCTGAATTTTTTATTTTTTTACAAATGAAGAAACCGAGGGAAAAGGAGAGGAGAGCCTGGAGAGATGAGTGAGGGGCGCTTTGAAACTTGAAAGAGGATCGGGAGAAAAAAAGAGAGGGAAGGTATCAGCTATTTTTGGTCCCTTTTGCCATGCCAGAGGGCAAGCAATACAGGGAGGGCAGCAGCGGGCAGCCTGGATTAAAGTAATCTTGATCGAGGAATTTGATTTCTTCTTGAAAGAAGAAAAGAGGAACGATCTAGAGCCAGAAACCAGTCACGTCCTCCTTTAAAATCAGCCCTCGATGAAACCCCAACAACACCCAGCTAGAACCAAGTCCTCCTCTGCTATGGGCTAACCCGATATCCTCCAATTCGGGTCAAGTTCCGCTGAGGTAGAATCTCCAAGGTTTTCTGAGAAATCCTCCTTTTTAGGTTCTTAACCATTCTTGCTTGATTAATTGTTGGTCAGCAGAGATTGGGTTTGTTTTGATGATTATCTGTGCTTAATTTGTTCTATTACATTCTTGAACTACATTTAGGAAAGAGATTTTTGGTTTGATTACAAGAAAACAATGTGTAGAGAAGGTGATAAAGTTCCATGCCGTCCTTTTCAAATTTTTTTTTTTCCATCAATGCTGTTAAAAAGGCTAAGGTGTTTAGTCAATGTTGTTATTGTTTTGTGTGTTTGAAGAGGAAGAGAAGGGGATGCTAGAAAAGCTACATAAAGGATGAGTTTCATTATTGTGTTTAGTATTTATTTTCTAGGTTTTGTTGATTGATATGTTTGTTTTGCTGGGAAGGAGCTTCGGTTGTAGAATCGGAAAAAGAGGAGTTCTATGTTGTCTTTGGCTGATGTTTTTGAGGACGGAAGTGACGAAGAGGGTGGTGGAAACGGTTAGGAATCATATGATTTGTCGTGGTATTATTTAGTCCGTTAAAGTTATTTAGTTGTGGTTTTGTGTGATAAACATGATTTCTTTAATTGTTTTTATTTTTTTTTAGCCCAGGCTTATTAGTTTAGTTTGTTGTGCTGGAATCAATATTGATGGTGTTTTGGTATAGAAAACTAACTTTCTTTTGGTTTTTGTTGGTGTTTGCATGTTGTTTCAGTGGCAGCTTTTGTTGGCTCTTGACAAAATAGGCGAGGAGCTACTATTTCTCTCCTTTTTTTCAGTTTCATTTATTTTTTTCTTCTGTCTCTGGTTTTAGTTTTCAGCACGTTTTTTTTTTTTTTTTTATATTCTTGGTATTTCATTTTCATAAACTTCTAACAGAAAAAAGATTTTTTCTTTCCAGCAGGATAATAATGATTCTTTCTATCAAGTTCTTGATGGTTGTTCTTTGTTTTTCTTTTTGCGTCAAATAAACTTTTCTCCTCCAGTCATTCGATTCAAGACCTGCGCTGCTCATTGCCTTTTGGGTTTTTTTTTTTATTATTTTAATTTGCCACTTCAAGATGTCTTTATGCCCTTTTGTGTTTGTTCTCTTCATTATTCTTTTTTGGCTAATTCGCAGCAGCTCTTAGTCTACAACAATTGCTCTCTATAATGCAAGATCATCTTCAAATTTTTTTCTTAAGAGGATGTGTGCGTCAGCGCCATCCCCAGCAAAGGTACCTACCTTTTTCGCTCCTGTATATGTTTTTCTGTCAAGTAATACCTGCGAAGAGATAAAAAAGGTGGCCAGCTTTGAAGTTCCACATCATCATTTCTCATTACGAAGAAAAACCATGTTATGCTTCTGATCGCCTAAGATTGGCTCTCTGATTTTTTTTCACCTGACTTTTTTTTAAAATCAGCCTTGTCAACATTGGCACAATGATCTACCTTTTTTCAAATGCAAGACTACCATGATTGGACACAAAAATTTCATAACTTAAACATGCTCATTTACAAGTATCTTTTTAGCATACCACTCCCCTACCAGACATGCCTCCATCTTGCATTGTTTTTTATGTGCTTATCATATAAAATCATGAAGGTTTTTCTGACCATCATTACAACGTTTGTCTTTCACTTCATCTTCGTTGAATGCTGGAAAAGTTTCAGCCAGCAAAAAAAGCTTCTCTTCAGTCAAATACCTTAACTGTTTCAGCCATGTTGTTTATGCCAACTGTGTTTTTTTTTTTTTTCCAATGTGCCTGCACATGATTGATGTTCGATGCTTTTTTGGCTTCCCTCAGCTGACACCTAGGCTATGGCTGCTTGCAACCACTGTGTGATTTTATTCCTTGAGATCTCTTGATGGTGTTAGGTTTTGTTGATCGAATGAACTTCATTATGACTCTTTTTGATTGGCTGTTTTAGACATGCATCACTCACCCTGTTTAATTAATGCTGAGTTACTCCTTGAGATCTCTTGATGCTGTTAGCTTTTGCTTAATGTCTACTCAATGAAGGAGGAAAATTATTTGATGGTATAAGACTTTCTTCTGACAAAGACTGCAAGACATTGTTAGACGAGGAGCGGTAGTTATATATGCCAAAAATAAGAGAGATGGCTAGTGAAGAGACTCTGTGCTGCAGGCAAAGTTTTGTTTATAACAAGATGACTCATATTTTTAATTTAGAATACTTAATATGAGATTGTGTTTATTGTTGTTAGCATGTTCAAAGCACGTAAGTTTTAGCTTCAAATCCTATATTTCGGATATTAGAATAAAACTATCAAATTTGGGCATGAGAGTTACTTTTACAACCTACTGTCTACTCAAGGAAGGAGACCAAGTTATACAAAACTATAGGAATTCTATAGACAAACACTCTATGTTTTGCTAGATATTTTCAAATAAAGACTTGTTGCTATTTTCCAGGGAAAAAAAAATGAAAACCTTGGAAATAGACTCGGTGTAGTGCGAAAAGTCTAGGCCAAAGCCATATATGGTTCTATTTTGGGACCAGCATACACAACTACAAATTTGAATTTGAGCTCTCTCTCTCTCTCTCTCTCTCTCTGTGTACATTTGCTTAGATCCTCATATTGCAGCATGTAATTGATCACTTTGGATATTCATCATCATGTGTTTTTTCTTTTTGTAATTTTTATTGACGTGGTTCGCGCATTCTGCTGCAAAGCTTGTCAGACAATGCTTTTTCTCAAGACGATATTTTTACAAGGTGTCCTTGAAATCAATCTATTCATTCTTGCCAAAAAAAAAAAAACAGAGAGAGAGAAATTGATCGTGTGGGTATGAGGGAGAGTTTAGGTGTGAGTATTTTTTAAAGTGTTTTTTAAAATATATTAAAATAATATTTTTTTATTTTTTTAAAATTATTTTTGATATTAGTATTTTGATTTAAAAATATTAAAAATATATTAATTTAAAATAAATAAAAATATTTTTTTAAAAAAATATTTTTAAAATATAATTTTAAAAAAATATATTATTGCAGTTTCGCCACGAAGTTTATAGTTTGCCACGTGGTGGGAGCCAATCTGATACAAGGTTTTGAGTATTTTTTTTTAAAAAAGATTTCACCGTTAAGAGATTTCGTTGTTTTTTTCTAAAATACTGTGCAAGCTTATGCTTAAAACGAAGGGGAAAAAAAAAATGAACTGGCCGACAAGCTGAAACGGCGAAAAAAAAGTTTGACCAACGTTAAAGCAAGAAAGTAACATATTTTATATTGTCATGGGAGTTTTTTAAAGTGCTGTGTTATTTTTTATATTGTTTTTTTATTTGAAAATATATTAAAATAATAATATTTTATTTTTAAAAAATTATTTTTAATATAAAAAAATTTGAAATTATTTTGAAGATATTTTTTTAAAATATAAAAATAAATATGCTCAAAATATCTAAAAATTAAACATTGTTTTGCTAACTCAAAATTTTCCACTAATGTTAGTCCCTTCATTGACAGCTCAAAACATTAGACGCGGTTTACTCAACTTATCGAATCATTTGTTTTTAATTTTTATTTTTTCTCGGTAACAAAATTTTAGGATAACGCCTAATCATCTCATTCAATATTATCATATTTGTTTTTATATTTTAAAAATATTTTAAAAAAAATTTAAGATTTTTTTTTACTTTAATTAATATTTTTTTGGGTGTTTTCAAATCATTTTAATACGCTGATATCAAATATGATTTTTAAAAAATAAAAAATAAAAAATATAATATTTTGAAAAGCAACTGCAACCACACTAGTATAATTCTTTTCACCGCTATTCGTTGTTTTTTTATGGTCTTTGGTTTGATTTTTTGTCACAGGTTTATTTAACTAAATGTCTATTTTTTTCTGTTTATTTCTCCATTTTATTTTTGCTTATCACATGAAAGATTTCCCTTTTTCATATTTCCTTTGGGCAATTTTTATTTTCAATTTGAATTAGAATTCATTTAAATAAATTAATTAAAAATTTATTTTGAATATTATTTTGTTAAATACAATCATTTTTTTTTACTTTGTTTCATAGTTGGGTTGTAGTAAAAAAAAATATAACATTAAAAAGTTTTTTTTGTGCAACTCTTCATATTGTTTTATAGTTTTTTTTTCTAAGATTTAATTTATTTGCTTTCCTGCATATGTTGATATGTATTATTGTATGATTAGATAAATCAAAAAAAAAAAGTTATTCAACTTAATAAGTCATATTAGATTTTAATCGAGTTGTATTCTGACTAACTAGGTTTATTAGGTCATATGAGGTCAAAATTTACCTGATTTGATTTGAAGTTTGGATTATGCAATTGCTCAAGTCAAGTCATTTTTATATTGACATGTTAAGATGTTTGAGGTTTTATAGAAATTTTAAAATGTTTTATTTTATAACATGTAAGCGGTGTATTGTTTTTATATATTTTTTAAAATATTCACATTAAATTTATCATGATATCAGTTTTTTAAATTAAAATTTGGTTTTATGATTATGATGAGATGTTTGAAAAACAAGTGTTCCAGTAAAAAAAAACCAAAATAAATGGAGCATGTTAATAAAATAATTTTTTTTTAATTAGAGAGATGTCTATTTTATTTTAAGTTGTCTTTTTTTATATATTTTTTCTTAACGCTCTTGATTTTTATTAAACAAAGAACATAGAAAAAAAATTTACTGAAAAAAATTGATAAGAAAATGAGGAATTATATTAGAAAATTATTTAGTTTAATTTAACTTATTATTATTTTTACAAAAACAAATTATTTTCATACGATTAAATAAAAAAAATTTAAAATTTTCAGCAAGTATCTTTATCTATTTCTCAACTTTTTTATTTCATCTTTAGTTAACATTAATATTTTTTTAATATTTATCAACACATATTATTTTTTATTTTTTAAAAATTAAAATACACATTAATTTTTTTTCTTTGTATTAAAATATATATTAATAACACATTATATATTTTTTTACAGAATTGATTTGCCTTCGGCTGCTAGTTTTTACACCTGTACAAACCATCAAATCAATTACCAGTAGTATAAAATGAATTATCAACTGCCTTTTTGTATTTGTGTTTTATGTTTTCTACACTTTGTTTACACTTTTTTTTAATAGAAGAAATAGCATATTATGTAGTGTTTTATAGCGGTTCAATAATTATTTTTATTTTAAATATAAAAAAACATAAAATGTGATTTTAAATATTTGAGTTTGCTACAAATCATATCTAATAATTTTGGATCTAACTCCTTGTGTTTCCTATCATATTAAAATCTTATAAAATTATAAAAAAATATTAATTTGAAATAAAAAAAATTATTTTTTTAAAGTATTCTTGAAACATAAAAACAAAACATATTTTAGTAAGAAAATTCAACCCAACTTAAAAATAACAAAAAAATATCATCACTCAATTTTACATCAATTTATTTCCTAATCACAATATATATATATATATATATATATATATATATATATATAGACACACACAGTATTTTTTTCAAATCTTTTAAAGTATAGAATGATCACACAAATATGATTCAAGTCCTGGAAAAAAACGACATTTGCTAGTGTCACCAAGTTCCTCCTGACTTTTGTTTTTTGGACATTTGCGACCTATCTTTTTGATACAGAAGGCATCGTATGGCCTTATCTCTTTCTCTCTATGATTTCTTTAATGCCCTAACTTCTTTGTCAATACCTCTTCATTAGACCTTTTCTACTAAATTTTTATTGGTATTTATTTAAATATTTTGTTTGTTATTATTTTACCAACAAGATCATGGGTAAAAAACATTAAAAAAAATACTTATTAAGATCATGATTTATTTTACCAACAAGATCATGATTTATAAGTGAATCCGTTGTTAATAAATTTACTAAAAACTTTACAAACAAAATACACATAAAAAAAATATTATTCATTTCATTTCATCCATAATTTTTTTGGTATAATTTAGCATATTATTGACATGATAACTATATAAAATTCTATTGGTAAAATTATATATCACCAACAAAATATCATCAATAATTTTATTAATAATCACATGAATTTAGTGAAGAAAATTTGATCTTAAATGTTTCCATTTATATTTGTTAATTTTGTAGTAATGTCATATCAACAGCGGCAACAAAACAATATCCTCATCCGCTGTGTTTTTTCATCCAATATATTTGTTCTTCTAGGTCTAGCAATTATGCTTCACTCTTTCAAAATTTGGATTAAAAGAGGCCCTCCAATTATATGAGACATCGAAAACATCGAGTTCAAAAGCTCATCGCCAGACCTCCTCGAACACAATTCTTACTGACGCCTTTTTTGAAATAACAATAAACTGTTCATCTTATAAGCTTGCAGACTCTCTCCAGTTGCAAAACCTACTTCAATATATTGCCACAACCGAATAATCACAACTCTATTTTCAAAAACTTTGTGCTGCCACATGATATAGATATCCTAACAACTATGAATTCTATACCAACACAGAATCATGCATGAATTACAGAAAGAACAATACATTAGTTAGCTCATCTTTGACAACCGATCGCAGCAATTTTCTTCCACGGCAGAGACTTGTATTTTTTTTTTTTTGCTTTTGCTTTTGCTTGTTTGTATTAGGCACATAAATTTTGTTAAATTCCGTGCTTAGGACAGAGTATGAGTATCCCTCTTGATAAGAACGTGGCTTTTCGAATCTCAAGACTTCTCCAACATTAATTGATTCTCTAATAATATTCACGTCACCAATCTTCCACATACAGACAGAGTCATGCATGCACAAAACTCCATTTCAAGAGCTTCTCCGTTCCACCAGTTTTCTATCCTAATCAGCATCCTCAAGCATGACATACAACAGGCTCTTCTTTAATTCATTTACACAGATATTTCTTCGCAGAATAATTAGGTGAATGAATTGTATACGTAACCTTTCTTAAAATCTGTCCTCGAATGTTATATTATATATAGATAAGATGAAATTTCCGTTAGATAAGATGAAGACGAACAGGATAGAATCTCCAGCCTCCAGGCTTCTCTCTCTGTAGTAAGAGATGGGGATCCGCTCGAGCCTGGTAACTGTGATCATGTCCATCATTAACAGTGGAGACCCATCATTTCCAGTCGGGCGTCTCCAGATTCCTTCTATCGGCTTAACTTCCAGATCGGCCCTTGCTTTACAAGAACATTCATGCATTTTCAAAGGGTGTTTCAGTCATCTAAAGTTGACACCATTATTAACTCACCTGCCTAAACAAATGCTCTAGCATGAGACGATGACACGACCTAATACTGTAGCAGAATAGAACTAGTGTGGGCCAACCTTTGTTTGTGGGGCCGGATGTCGTCAGAAGTCTATGCCTTTTGAAGTGGGATCCAGTTAAAAATCTTGATGATTACGGTGGTGACGTGCACGTTTGAAAATGTAATAGAGACTGTATTATAAATATTTTTTTATTTTAAAATATATTAAAATAATATTTTTTAAAATTAATTATTGATATTAACATATTAAAAAATAAATTATTTTAAAATAATTTAAATTCTGAGAAAAAAGATTACAATGTCAAACATGCTCTTAACAGGCTTGGATATTTTACCTGCTTTTAGGCTCCGCTTCTACCATGTCCTAGCCGAGCCGAGTTTTTCTGTAAAAATCAATTATTAATAATTTACATTTTCAAGCAGTAGGATATTTTACAGAGCTCGTTAAAGAGTCGAATTGAGACGATGGGATTCAGAGCATATTATCATGTTTTTGTGCTAATATATTTCTTTTACGTAGATTCAGTACATCGCAGTTGATTGGCATATGTGAATAAATTGATCGCATCAACACCAGCTTTAAAATCTTCTACTAGACACCATGAGTCCAAATTACAAGATAAATAAATGGATGTAAATTTGGAGTTAGAATTATTCACATCATGTAATCATACAAAAAGCAAGAGATTTTTTATTAAATGAAAGATTAACCTCTTACATGTGTATATAGATCGCTATATCTCCTACGTATAAGAGTTCCATGTTATATCCCTTATGATTTTACAGCATGTCTGTGCATAGGCTTCACAGGAGGAGATGTGTGAGAATGCATGCTCATCACAATGAGAGATGAAAATTCTTGAAGATGCATAATGCACGACACTTTCGGTACTCGAGCTGATGAGATGAAGAACTAATCTAGTACACGTACGAAACAGAACAGAGATGGCCATAGCTTAGCCCTTGAGGTTATGTCTTTATTTTAGGCCTTCAAGTTTCTTTGTAGTATTTTCATAATCACAATCTGTGAGGTTACTGAGGTAAAGAGCTAAGGAGAGGATGTTTCTACAGTGACTTGAACACTTTCGTGAAAATAACCTAATTTAATCCCTGTTACTGAATTATACAAAACCATTTCACGAAAAAGCCCAAATCTAAACCTCAATTAAAGTCACTGCTGACCAATCAAGATTCAAGAGTCGAGAGAGAGCACTTCGTGGCAATTCAAAAACCGACGTGATTGTCATTTGTAAGGCAAGGGAGTGGTTTTATCAAAACCACTGATTTCCATGCATAACTTCCTTTAAGATCCACACAACAACCACCCCTCAATCCCACGAGCTCTCTTTCCTTATTTTGACTGTCCTCTTTGCTATTTCATGGCCGATGTCTCAGGTCCTGATGATGTAAAGAGTGGAATAGTGGGTTTAAAGTGTTAAAAAAGTAATGCAAAAAGACAGCCCACTGAAAGGAAAAGAGAGCAACAGTTCGAGTGCTATCATTCGCCGCTCTGTATTTACCTGTCACTAGTCTTTTTTTTTTTTATTCCTGTATGAGTTATAATTTGTGTTTTTTTTTTCAGGGTTTGTGCTAGTGGGTCTTGTCTGTTTCTAAGGCTTTGAATTTGATGGGGTTTTTTTGTTGTTGACAAAACCTGTTGAAATAAACTATTGAAGGGCACATAAAAAAAAAACATAAAGAGATACAAGAGAGGGAGCCAAGAGAGAGGAGAGAAAGAAAGCGAAGTGAGAGGAGAACAAAAATACAAAACCTTCTTTTGTCATTGGTGGTGTCTGAGGCATGCACGTCTGGTCTGTTGATCATAACTCTCGGGGGCCTCTTTGCATGTCTGTTCTGTGAGCTCAGGGATTCCTGCTGATGAATTGAGGTTTAAAGAGCGAGAAATTCTGGGAAAAAGTGATTCTCTTTCTTTCTTCCTTGTTTGTTTTGTTTTTTGGTTTTTCAGTTGGTGCTTCGAAATGGAAGTGATCACAGAGCTATAGTGGAAGCAGAGGCGTTCATGGATCCTATTATTGGCTCTTTTATTTCTTGGTTTACTGAATATGACGGTTTTGACTGTACTAGCACCAGTCTTTTGCCTATCTTTCCCTAGCATAAACCTTCAAGGAAGCCACGTATCCAAGAATTTCTTTCATATTTCTGAGCTCGAAGCTGGTCTTGATCTTAGCCCCTGGAATCCATGGATACTACTGGGTAAAATCCCAAATCCTTCCAGGTAAATCTCCTGTCATTTTTTTTTGTTGGTTAACAAAGCCTTCATTTTTTAATTAAACTTGGTAGCTCGTTCATTAATTTTTTATGTATTCGTACTCAGTGTGGGGATATAGTATTTGATTGAGATGATAAAAAAGAGATCAAGAACTGCAACAAGCAAGCAAGCTCTAATGTCACAGCATAGCTCAATCCCATCTCCAGCAGACAAGTTCAGAAAACCGACTTCATTTCCGAAATTGCTCACTGGCTTCACCTTCAAGAACTTCTCAGAAACAGCAGAGGCAATTATGAGCCCAACTTCAATTCTTGATAGCAAGCCCTTCTCAGGCCTCAAAAACCCCTTCTGGCATGACGCATGCCGCAGTCCTAAAACCCCGGAACCTGATACCAGGCGCCACTGGGACAAACTAGACTCCAAAGGCATTGGTCTTGGCATTGTTGATGCTCTTGACGATGAAGAAACTGACTCCAATTTGTCGAAACCAGAAAGCAGAATGGTTCTGTTTGGGTCCCAATTAAAGATCCAAATCCCTCCTTTGCCTCCACCATTTCTTTCACCAACGGATCAATCTCCCAAACTTAACGGTGATTTTGGTATCAAAACGAGAAACTCTCAATTCGGTTCTTTCTCTTCTGGGTTATCCCCTTCTCCAGTGAAGAAATCATTATTCGGATCGGCTAATTCAGGCATGGACACTCCTAATTCTCCCCGGGTCTTCACTGGGTGTCTTTCTGCTAGTGAAATGGAGCTCTCTGAGGATTATACTTGTGTAATCACTCACGGGCCTGTTCCCAAAACTACTCATATTTTTGACAATTGCATTGTTGAGAGCTGTTGTGGTGCTCTTGGCTTCTCTGCTTCTTCAAGGAAAGACAGCAATAGATTTTTGGGTGACGGGTTAACTTATCGATCTGATAGTTTCTTAAACTTCTGCTCTTCTTGCAAGAAGAATCTTGAGCAGGGAAAAGACATCTACATTTACAGGTTAGTTCAAGTTTCCTTTTTTGAGATGTTTCTGCTTTCTTTCAACATGATTTATGTGAAGGCTATGCAAGCTTGTTAACCTACACATTAGACATGGAGATTCAGCTCATACATAGTAATATATTTGTTTTTTAAATTCAACAAACATTCAATCGATCAACCTGCGTATTCTTTTCTTGGAATCTCGGACGATTTCCAAATAATTTTGAACTGATAAGTATACAAATATCTCTGATATTGGACTGACTTGCTATGATTTATTTTGTAGTGCTTAGATTGTTTTATTTCTAGTTTCATCTCCGATTCCTTACCGATAAAATTAAAGCTTTCCTCGAATGATTTAATTCTTCTCAGAGGGGAAAGGGCATTCTGCAGCAATGAATGCCGGTACCAGGTGATGCTGTTAGAGGAGGGAATAGATGAAGTGGATCCAGATAATGCTTGTGAACTTGTTCCTGATGCCAGTTTTCATAATTTCGAGTAGTCTTCCTTGCCTGAAAGCTGGACCAACGTAAGAAATAAACCAAACCAGGCAACTACTCTCTCATCACAAGGGTAACTTTGTAGGACAATTACCAAATTCTTGCTTCAATTCAAGACAGGTGTAATTGATAAAAGCGTGAGCAAAGATAGCAGGTAATTCAATGCAAAGCTTGAGTCTGTTTTCATGTTTTCTCCCTTGTTTTGTCACTTCGTTACTCTCTCCTTGTAGAAAATAGACAGGGACCCAGAAGCCAAAATATGATCTGTAAATTTGATTTTATTGAAGTGATGATTTTGGTGCTTGATGTTGGGTTTGGCCGCAGAGTTTGGTTTCGAGTTGGTGTGATGATGATGTGTGACTAAAGCTTACTTTATCTTTTCTTTATATTATATAGCTAGTAGCTATCATAGAATAGTTAATTAAGCACATAGGTCCAATAATCTCAACTGTAGTGAATCCTTTTCTTTTCTTCGGTACGCCCTCTCTCCATCTTCTTACTAATAATGTTCTTGTTGTCAATCTGTCTTGAAATAATAATTCCTTGTATTATTTGTATTACTATATGGCCCAATGATGCAAGCAAGACTTGTAATTATTGGAGGGAACAGTCTCTGTGACTGAAATTCTCTGCAGATCAAGCGGGCTAAAGTTAGAACACCTTCAAAACTTCCATGCCAAGACGCCGTTTGCCCCCGTCAAATATCAGTATTCTGAAAGCAGAATCACCGGTGGACGACCTTAAATAATGCTGGATGAGTTAATGGTATCTCTATAGCCTTGCACCAGCCTGACACAGATAGGATTTCATTCTTTTCAAGTGCCAAAAATTTGTCATCAAGGATTTAAATTATTGGCCATTTCCAGAAAAAACGATTGGCAGTGTTCTGCGTGCTTTGTCTAATGGAAGGAAGCTGACCAGTTCGCTGTGTATCTTTGGTTTTCTTATTCAAGATGGTTAAGAGTCAGCATCTGGTAAAAAGAAAAGAACACGAAAATAAAAGGTTGATACTTATTATTATTATTATTATGGGTGTTCGGGTTAGTTTAAGCGTATCTCAACTAGTTGGATTTTGAAGTTAACGACCATATAAATCTTCAATGGTTCTGAGATGATTCGAACTCATGATTATTAAAAAACAAACTCAAAACTTAACTAATTACAATTTCCTTGTATTATATAAAAAAGGATTAATACTTGATAAGCTCATAAGACCAGGAAGGGCGAGAGAGATGGCACAGAAGAAGGATGTCTTGGCAATAATCGTAATGTTGAGGAATTTTTCCTATGAAAAAAAAACACTCGTAAAGCACCAAAAAAATGTTTGGGTTTGAGGCAGACAAGGCGGTCCTGCCCAACAAGAATGCGTGCTCTCTGCTGGTGGCCAGCGGAGGGACCTAACATGGAATCAAAATGGGACCGAAGGCTCCTCAGTCTCGACTCTTGAGGAATTTCTATTTTCTTGTAGATGTGATAGTGTTGCGGTGCCGGTTATGCTTCGTCACACGTTGATATGTGTAAGCCTTCAATGATTAGTTCTTGTTTCCTTTCTAACCTAAGAACCATTTATTAATGAAAAACAAGCTAGTTTGGACACACAACAGAATTGTTGGATTTAATGAAAATTGATGAAGGCTACACTTCACGTGTAGCAAACAAAGCAAATACCTAAACATGTTAACTATTCAAGATTCGAATATCTAATTAATGTCTTGAAATTATATTGTTTTTTTTTCCTCGTGTCAAAGTTCTCCAATAATGCCACATCTTGAATTTAAAGATTATCACAATGATTTTAGACATATTTTGTTAGCGTAAGGTTTAGAGCGATATAATTGGATGCAATACATTATGTATAATTTTAGTATAATCAAGTTTATATAAAATTAAAAGTATTTATACTTGACTCCAAGTATACTAGTTTTTTTTTCCGCTCTTTTTATTTGTATTTTTTAATATTTTACTAATCTCATCGTTTTATTTTTGTTAATTGTCTTATACATGAAATAAAATATATAATATATTTTTATGTATTTCTTATTGTTTGCATGTGATAGATTTAAGAGTTACATAATATGTTTTTTACAACCCTTTACATTGTATTTCTAAACTATAATATAATTAAATCAACATTGAATAAAGAATAGAGGATTAATGTAGATTAAAATTATTTTATATAGTTTTTGATAACTTACATCAATAAAAATATTTTCGCATGTGATTGGTGTTTTAGAGGAGAAGAAAGGAAGAGAAAAAGGTGCGTGCATGTCTTCAAGAAATGGGCCTTGATAAATGGGCGAAAACTGAAACCCGCCATTATAGTCCACTCATATAATTAACGGGCTTTAAATGGTTACGTGTCAATTTATCAGCCACTATGCTTCATCGTATTGACAGGGATACTCAAGTCATCAACAGCAGTCAAAACCTGTACTGCTATTTTTCAGTAATTAAAAATACTAAAAATAATATTCATAATGGCTTTGACAAACTCTAGGAGCTCATTCTCAATTTTACCCTCTCATCAAAATCCACTTTTATCCTCTTTGACCTTCTCTCCCCACTTCCAGATTCACCGGAAACGCTTATCCATTGTCTCTCATAGAAAAACTCGCCGGAGACCACGGCGGAAACTAGCTGGGGGAAAGGATATGTCGGGTGCAATCACCATGCCCACGCCATCTCACCGGCGTGACAAAGGCCAGGACTCGGTTTTGGATTCAACAAACAGTAAGTTTATACACGTCAATTACGATCAGATTATGTCTATAGTGATTTTTCATTTTTCTTTGGATATCTCAGAAAACAACCCTAGCTGCTGCGCTTGTCCACTTCTTTTGTCGTTAAAAGTTAATGGCTACTTAAGTTAATAGATTAAGGGAGAGGTTCTTTTTTCAGAGATTAAGCATAAATTTAAATTTTAAAATCCGCATTTATCAAGAGCTGTAATTAAAGATTTTCAATCTTAATAAACTGAAAAAAGTTTAAAATTTCTAGAAGCTTTATTTTTTTGGGTAGATCAGATAATGTATGTAGTTAGTATACGTGTGCTCATGTTTGAACTAGGTGCTGGTGAAGGAGAAATGTTAACAGCAGATGTTGAAGGGGAGATGAGCTCAACTAGTAAAAATGCTATGCGTAAAAGCAAATATCTTATTAGCAGAATATGCTTTGGCGTGGACTTGTCACCAGATAATATTGCAGTAGCAATGGTGTATTTTGTTCAAGGTGTCTTGGGCCTTGCTAGGCTCGCTGTCAGTTTTTACTTGAAAGATGATTTGCATTTAGAACCTGCAGAGGTAAGCTGTCCTGCTTGTTTTCCTTATGATGATGAGGTGACGTGAAAAGTTAATGTTTGAGTTTTTATCCAGTTAATGTTCCTCTTGTTAATTTTTTTTTCTTGATGGCGGTTCATCTTTCTTAAAATCTTGATGATTTTTTTTTTTTGAAATTGGTTGCATGGTATAAGAGGAAATTTATTGTTGTTCATGTGTTCTTTTTATTATCTTCGAGGACTGACAAGGTACATGGTTGACTAGGCAGCTGTGATATCCGGTTTTTCCGCGTTACCTTGGCTTATCAAACCTCTTTATGGGTTTATTAGGTGCGATTTTATTTATTGTCTATATCTTTTACATTTCCTTCCTGCTGTGCAAGAAATTGTTTTATTTCTGCATTTCTTTTAAGTAATGGTTTTGCTGTTGCAGTGATTCTGTTCCACTCTTTGGTTATCGAAGAAGGTCATACTTGGTTCTTTCAGGACTTCTTGGTGCACTTTCTTGGAGTTTGATGTCTACCTTTGTTGATAGCAAGTACAGTGCTGCCTTCTGCATACTTCTTGGATCGCTTTCTGTTGCTTTCTCAGATGTTGTGAGTATCTTCAATGCCATGAATTTTTTAAAATGTCTGGGCATAACAGTCATCGATTTAAGGATTGATTAAGAATCTATAACCTTTTGAGAGAATATGATGTGTTTATGACTGAATTTAGCGGTATCAATTGAGCGATCATTAAAACATTCGAATGCTTTGAAATATATGGAATTAATTGTGAGCTAATTTGTTTTGCATTAACATAATGTCAACTATTAATTACCTAGCAGTGTCACCTTAAGGTTTACCATTTTTTTCTTCATGATATGATTGTGGGCTGTCCATGAGAGTGGTGTACAGGAGGTACTAATTTGCGGAGGCTTATTTTTAACAGAACTGTACCAGCACAGTCATCTCAGGGCTGGTGCTCTGCTTATGAAGTCAAAATTTCATATTAAGGATATTGATTTTCAACTCCTGTGGGTTTGACAACAAACTTTTCGTGTGTGCTTGCCAAGAAAATAAATTCTGTACATAGAGGCTTGGGGTACCCTTTCTTGAAAGGCAGTGGCTAATTACATGACAGTGATTTGCCCCAAAATTGGTTTATTGTGTAGGTTGTGGATTCTATGGTGGTGGAAAGGGCTCGTGGGGAGTCACAAAGCATGTCAGGATCTCTTCAGTCTTTATGTTGGGGGTCGTCGGCTTTTGGTGGGATTGTAAGCTCTTACTTTAGTGGCTCTCTGGTGGATGCTTATGGTGTAAGGTACTCGAAAGTGGTTTTGGACAAGTGTTATAACTTGGCACTGATGACATTCAAATTAATCAAATTAGTGCTGATTTTTCATTCTCAGGTTTGTTTTTGGTGTTACGGCGTTGCTACCTTTGATAACATCAGCAGTTGCTGTTCTTGTGAGAGAACAGCGTGTGCTTGGTCCGGCAAGTGGACTGGGTCTTGCTTTGCCTGGTTCTGGCTTTCTGGAAAGCTCAAAGCAGCATATTGTTCGGTTATGGGATGCTGTTAAGCAGCCCAATGTGTTTCTTCCCACTTTATTTATTTTCCTGTGGCAGGCAACACCACAATCAGATTCTGCCATGTTTTTTTTCACGTATGTGCGGACAATGATTAGCATTAACTCGTACTTCTAATTTAGTTTCATCTCTACTCAAAAAATTTTGATTGACTGTGATATCTAAAATTTTTTGTTTTCAGCACAAATAAACTTGGTTTCACTCCAGAATTTCTTGGACGTGTCAAGCTTGTTACCTCAGTTGCATCACTGCTTGGAGTTGGACTGTATAATGGCTTTTTGAAAAATGTTCCGTTGCGCAAGATCTTTGTTGCTACTACTGTAACTGGTACAGCTCTTGGGATGACTCAGGTTTGTGTTACGATTCACTTCAAGCCAGGCTTAGCAGTGGATAATTGTGTTTAATGGAGTCTATTATACATTTTCATTTTTGTTAATATTTTGGCTCAGGTTTTCCTTGTTACTGGTTTAAACAGAAAGTTTGGGATAAGTGACGAATGGTTTGCTATTGGGGATTCTTTGATTCTAACGGTCCTTGGTCAGGTAACATATATTTGCCAGATCTTTTATGACAGCTCTGACATTGAAATTTTTAGTTCTGTTACACCGGCATGTGGCATGCTTCCAGCTTTTTATGTCTGGAAACTTTCATGTCCCAGTTCGTTGAAGTATTTTTTTTTTTTGGTCGGGGGTGTTTGGGGTTTGACATTCTGGTATGCAGTGATTTTGAGCATTTTTTTTCAACCAGGTGTATTCCTAAAGGACCGGGGAAGTTATCTTTCTATTGAAAGTGGTTGCATTGCGTTGTTTCTTTCATATATCCACTTTAAGCCATGGTTTTGGT
Source organism: Populus tomentosa (assembly GCA_018804465.1). Taxonomy (NCBI): domain Eukaryota; kingdom Viridiplantae; phylum Streptophyta; class Magnoliopsida; order Malpighiales; family Salicaceae; genus Populus; species Populus tomentosa. The sequence continues at coordinate 7,956,521 of CM031987.1, forward strand.
TACTAGTTAGATATTTAGATCACTCTGCTGTGTTATTGTGGATGTTCAGTCATCCATATCCTCAACATGAGCTATTTTCTTTTTAGCTGCCTATTTTCACGCCTCAACTGTTTTATCTCTTATCTTGTGCAAGGTTGATCTTGCAAGAATTGTCTGCCGAAGCAGCTAAAACGTATTGGTACTTTTTCAGGTTTCTTTCATGCCAGTTCTTGTGCTAGCGGCGAAGTTATGTCCGGAGGGCATGGAAGCCACGCTTTTTGCAACCCTTATGTCCATTTCAAATGGAGGGAGTGTTCTTGGAGGGCTGATCGGTGCTGGTCTGACTCAGTTTTTTGGAGTCACAAAGGACAATTTTGACAACTTGGCCTTTTTTATTATTCTCTGTAATCTCAGCTCAATGCTTCCTTTGCCACTCCTAGGCCTCCTACCCAGTGATAGGCCCGATGCCATTCCAAAGGAGAGTAGAGATATCGAGATGAAGTCCAATTGAATTCGGATGCTTACTTCCTCATTATCCAGTGCGGAGGCACGCTTCACCTTTCATTCCTTTGGACTGACCCATGCTAGTAAGCTTTTTCGCGTAACTGCAGATTATACTTGTTTCACAGGGAGATTATGTAAATATCACGAGGTCGCATACACAAACTATAGACAGATGATCCGCCTTCTCTTCAATTCTAGTGACCTGAGCTATGCACGTGATGGATTGTAACCGAGTATACTATGACGTAAAAATGGAAAGGAATTGTCTTCCCTCCTGCCCAGGTGTTGAGCCCTTCGAGCAACCTGGTCACTGGACTTGCGAACCCAATACTAGGTTGGGCTACTGTTCTCAGGCCAATGTCTTTGATGCAGGATGTTCGAAGGGCTCACGGCCCCGAACATAAGGCATGACAGGATGGTAACATCTTTTTGACCCTTTTAACTTGTGAAATGTCCATTTTGTCCCATCAAAGAATCATTGGATATCATCTTTCCCTGCAAGCTCCTTTTATTTCCAATTTCACGCGAGTCCGCACTCTTCTCATTCAATATTACAAACCCTGCTTTTAACTTAACGAATGCTGTATGTTCTATTTCTCTTTTTTAAAATATTATATGATACTTCGTGGCATTTTTTAAAGTATGACATGATCGTATTCGGTTGCTAGTCACTCGAAAGATGGCAGTTTATTTAATGTAACTGAGCACCTGTTAGCTTCAAAACTTATCTTCGATATTAAAAAATTAAAATGTTATCGATATTTAAGTTGTGAATATTTCTGTTGCCCTCTTTGATTTGTATGCATTTCACGTCATTAATTTAATATCTCTCAATCCATATATCTGTAGATATTATAAAAGAAAGAGGGGCCACAAACAAGAAAAGAAATTTGAATCACGCATTTTTGCTGCTTGTTTTTGTACTTTACAAATATTTTTAAAAAAATTTAAATTTTTTATATTTTTTTCTTAACTTTAAATTAATAATTTTTAGTATTTTTAAATTATTTTGATATATTGATATAAAAAATAATTTTTAAAAAATAAAAAAATATTATTTTAATATATTTTCAAGTAAAAAATATTTTAAAAAATAATCATAATTATACTCATGAACACGTTCTTAAGATGATTTAGGTTGATAATTGTTTTTTTATTTAGAAATATATTAAAATAATATATTTTTAAAACATAAAAAAAATTGTTTCAAAAAACCTTCATGAAACATGGTTAGGAATGCAAATATAAACGGCGAATAAGAATGGCCTCCTTTGACTTTTGCAAGAGTTAGGACTGGTTCTGAATATTGGAGTAGATATATGATCCAAAAGAAAACCATCAATCCACAACTACTCTCTCTCTTAAAGCTAGATGTGTGGGAAAACATCTATCTAGGAAACATTGTTTTCCACACTCATTAACAATTTGAATTATAATAGGAATTCATGGTGGTTTTTTTTTTTAAAAAAACTTAACCCTTCTTTTTCCATTTGATTATTAATATTTTTAATTAAGTCTTTATATAATGTGTTTGTAAAAATTTAAAGTTGAGAATTTATTTTAATTTATTTTTTTATATGGTTATCATGATATTAAAAAATATTTCAGTATCGGGTGAGTATCAAAAAAATATCCTAATATTGCAAAATGATCTATTTTTTTAAAAAAATTATTTCTCTGCACTTATAACTTATAAATTATAACAGTAATTCACCTTGTTTTTTCTCTTTTTGCATTTTACCCTTTTTATTACATTTGATTATTAATTTTTTAAAATTTAATCTTTATAGAATGTCTCTATAAGAATTTAGAGCTAATAATTTATTTTAAAGGTACTGCCAAAAAAATACTAAACTCTTAATTTAAAAAAATTAAAAAAATTAATTTGACCTCGAGGGTATCATAGAAAAATGTTCTGTTATATATATAAAGTAAAAGTAAAGATAAAAGAAGGATATCTTCAACCGTTCATAAATGCTCAGTTGATGTGAACAGAAATCCTGGCAGCTACGTTTTGTTCTGGTCTGGCAACTTGCAAAATAAGATGAGACAGTATTTTAGTTTATGATTTTGAAAGGATAATAATAAAAATTATTTGATTTTGCTCCACGTGGTAGGGTCCTACAAGAATACAAATATGACCCGCCACGCAAACACGGTTTTTTAGGAAAAGAAAATGTTGGTGTTAGGCTTGCGATCAAGCCCAGCATCTCATAGGAAATTAAAAGAAGAAGAAGAAGAAGAAGAAGAAGAAGATGCCCAGTTGTATCGCCATGCCACTGGGTTTGATGTGCAGTCATTGTTATACACGCGCACGCGCTCCCTGCCATGCCTTCCTTTTGAAAAAACACAAAATAAAAGATGTAAAATCTGGAGCTAAACACCAGACCTCCATGGATGAAATGGGTCGCAAGCACCACTAAAATCTCTGGTATGCTATGCAGTGGGATGTGGTATTTTTCTTCTCAACGCAAAACGTGTTTTTATTGTATTTTTACCATCAATTTTTTTTACCAGAAACCAAAAAGTTTATATATGTGTTTAAAATAATAAATATGTCAATTATAATTAAAAATTGAATCAAGAAGATGAGATAAAAATATTATTTTTTAAATAATAAAAAGTTTGGGTATTTGTTTAGTTTAAAATTGGATCCTAAAATTTTTAATTGATTTAAATTAATAAAATTAAGTTTTACTTTGTTAAATTAAACATCAACTCACCGTCCAAATTTATTTCTAATATTACGAGAGCTCTATATAAAATCACCCAAAATAAAACATCAAACTGAATCCCAAGTCCACTGTGAAAGAATTAAATTAAAAATAAAAATATTAAGTGCAATAATGATAATAATAAAAATTGTGGGTATTCTTTGTAACCCCTGGTGATTTGTATCTTCCTCTTGTATTGTATTTTTTTTTTTTTAATATTTCTCCAGTATGAACACGAACACTGACAGATCACTTGACCTGTGACTAAATCCCAACGCCGACGATATATGTGTGTGCTGGCTCGCCAGTACGAAGCATTGATGAGCTATTTGCAACCCTAGAATTCGACAAACTAGATTAAAGTCTTTGAAGAGGCTGGGACAGCATTTTGCTGGACATGGTAGCATCTTTGTAACTATCTATCCTAAGAAAATATATCTTAATCATCTCAAATCTCGAAGGTAACGGTGATGGTAATGGATAGCATACTGTTGCGCACCGAATCTGAAAGCTTGATCAGCAGAGAACCACCTTTGATAAGTGATCTATCTGGTCTGAAACACATGCATATGAATATCTATATATATAGCCGCAGAGTTACACCACACACAAACACACAGAGTCTCGCCTTTAAAAAACTGATGGTTATGGCAGGTCGGAATCTCCATTGGTCTGATAGCAAAGCCGCCATGAACTCGGCAGTTTTGGAGCGGGGGGAGTTGGAAGTTGAAATAGTTGTCGAGTCGCTAATGATTGAAGCAATTTTAATAAGAAAAGGTCGAGCAAGCACATGCATTCCTGCGCACAGCTCGAATACCCCCCTATTAATAAATAAAGAACAGCAAAACCAACAAGGTTTCATATCCAATAATTAATTTCAGGCCCATGGTTTTGTCATCGGTTACATCCTTAAGGTCTGTTTTTCCTTTTCTTTTTCCTTTTCTTTTGTAATCTAATATTGATTTGAGAATGATGAATTCTAGCTATAGTTTAAAGGAGTAAACCTGCTTGATAAGGATATTTATTTATTTATCTTTACATTCTGAACTCAAACTTTCAAGACAACATAAAAAAAATATTCTTTAAAATACACTGTGAAATATATGAAATCGCTTGAATTAAAAAAAATGATGAATAATTAGATTTTAATTAATTTTAATCAATTATAAGTTTGTTGAATTTTTTTTAAAAAATCAATTAATGTGTAATTGATAATAATTAGAATATTATTTATTAATGATAATATAATATAAAAATTTATAATGTTTATGATAAAAATAATGATTATGATAGGAATAATTACGATGATAATAATATATATGTTTTTAAAATTATCAACGAAATTATATAGCATGTTGAAGTTAAGATTTTAGCTTTATTAACCATGAAAATGGAATTAGTGGACCATCTCCTAAACTTGTCTGATTGACTTTTACGTACTCTCTACGAACCATTCCAATTCCAACTGAAATCATTCAGGCCGAGTTGCTTGCAACTTGAAGCAACATCAATTTCGTTTTGGCAATTCAATTCCAGTTCAGCAGCAAAGTAAGATAATCTATACCTCATGGATATTTTCTCGTTCTCTAATTTAAATGCATTTGTTCCTCTTTTTTTTAGTTTTATTTTGGAAGGTGTCATCCTCGTTCCTTCCCTTAAATCTTGCCTCAACAAAGTTATTGTTCTCATTCTCTTGTAATCACCTTTGGCTCCGAGAGAGCATTGCTATTATAAGGTCTCAACCTCCATTCCAGAGTTGTGTTTTTCTTTCTCATTTTGTGATCTTTTAAAGGAGGTTAGGCAGCTGTCCATTAAACAACCATTGGGATGGGTTGTTTGTGAGCATAGACCCTGAAGATATTTTAGCTATAAATATAAAATCCAGCCTCGAACAATGACGTGACTCAGGATTTAGAGCCTTGGTCAAGTTTTAAATCGTCAAAATCTAGGCTTGCAACTAGCTCAGTTAAACTAGGGTGACCTTTAGATGAACTCAAAACTCAAGTTTAATGTGGATTTAGGCTATATATAGCTATATTTCTTATGAATATAAGATATATATAATTATAAACTTTTTATGTATATATAAGCTATATATAGTTATCTTGTATGAAAAAATTAAAAAACATTTTATATGTATGCAGTCTATACATATAGTTATTTTATAAAAACAATTAAGAAATAACTCATTTAAATAGAAGCTATATAGCTATTCTAGATATAAAAATTAAGAAATATTTCATGTGGATGTAGTTTATAAAAATAACTATCTCATAAGAAAAAAATAAAAAATAATCCATGTGAATAGAAACTATATATATATATATATATATATATATATATATATATATATATATATATATATATTCCTACATAGAAAACCTTTATTCACGTGGAATATTTTTTAATTTTTTTATGTGGAATAACTATATATTTTTATTAAATTTATATATATATATATATATATATATATGCAGTCTTTATAAGGAATATTTTTTTAATAATTATTCTTTTAACTTAAAAAATGTAAGAAAATATTAATGGAATAATTTTTTCAATACCAACAAAATAAAAAACCTGACAAACAAGTTTTCGACAATGATATTCTATTGCCTCTCTCAGCATTGATAGAAATGCTAATGGAATCTTCATTATACGCTGATATAATATTTTATTGATATTTTTCAGTTTTGTGATAGAGTACTAAACCAGGGTATTTGAAAAAACTGGCTCTGCCAAATTCAGAGAAGCCATGCTAACTTAAATCATGCTGCAACACATCATTAGACAAAATGACTTTACACGGTGATAACTATTGTTGTGAATTATTATATTTTGAAAGAAAATTATGATAATGATTGTGATGACAATAGAATATAAATATTTCCAAATTGGAGAGCAGAATGATGATATTTGACTAGATAATTTGGATATAATCAAGCAATAAGCACAGGGACTTATTCTTTTTTTTTTTTTTTTTTTCTGGATAGTGATGAATGACATTTTTAGTCCATAAACTTATACTGGAATATATAGCAATGCTTAAATATCGAAGCAGTAATAAATGATTGATGGCAGTATGTGACAAGAATCCTTGGCTGTGAAGAGGATGATACATGTGGGATGCCATGTGAAGATCATTAAATTCTTAACAAACTCAACCTCCCCACTAATTTTGTCCTTCTCTTTTCTTCTTTCTTTCCTTATCTTTTTCACATGATCATGGAGAAACCAAACAGAGCCCCCATGTGAAGAATCATTGACCCTCGGAACAAGAGATATATAGAGCTAAACCCATATGTTGGAAATCGGAATGATTATGCAGAAGAAGCTGAGGAGCAATCTCTTATGGCTAACTAATCTCCACTGCTATAAACACAAGGTAATTAATAATGTCATAAAATTCCCTATAGACAAAGATTAGATGTGAATTAATTTATTATTCTTTTTGCTCGCACCTCTCTCTCTATATATGGCTCGGCTAGGGAAGACTAGGCGTGGATTCGCAAGCCAATTGCTTTATAATCAGCTGGGAACAGAGAATTTGTATATATATATAGTGTCTGACAACAACTCTTACAAGGTGTATTTGGACAGTACCCAATGGAAATAGATTAAGAACAAGTTAACTAAACCAGCTTGATTAATCATGAATGGAGGTTCTTGGCCATATATACCAGAGAAGGGAAATTAACCAGTCGCATAGTTAATTAAGAATGCCTGATTTTATTACAGCAGAAAATTGACAGCCCTACAAACCGGGTCACAAGAAAAAAACAAGGACTGGAGACACCATTGTGACCGCTGGAATTGCCGGACATCTACCGGACAAGACTTGCATGCCTGTAAATCTATAACCTCGCCGATATTTGAATTTGAGTGCTTCAGCCAAGCAGCCCCACATGCCCGGCCATGGCTTGTCTGTGGACCTATTGCAATAGGGAACATCTTACATGTAGCCTACACTTTCGTCAAGGGCACTATGCTTGATTGCATGCAGTTTCTGATTTCACATGGGAGAAGACAGTGTCCGTGTAGCCAATGCCTTAAGCGATCAGGATAAAAAAATCGGTCCCCTTCTAATCAATTATGGTCCCCATACGTACAAAGCATCCAGAATTAAGTCAAATAAAACACAATCTTGTTTAGCTCAGAAAAAGACCTTGAGGCTGTGGGTTATATATATATATGACGCCGCATAATTAGGGAATATATTAATATCAACAAATGGAAGATTTATTTTTCATATTAAATACTAAGATTTTATCCAATCATGAAAATGAAGCCTTCAATTTATTGGTATTAACAAATTCTGATCTTAAAATATAAACTCGAAAATAAAAAAATAAAAAAAACCTTCTTGGTTATCAAACCATCGTTGTGGGGGCGATAGAAATGTTAACCTCTTCCTATCAACAAAATCAACTTTACCTTCAATGTTATCCAACAATTAATCTCAATCTTATCCTTTCATCCACATCCCGTTAATAATGATTTACATATTCCATTAAAAGGACATGTGACTTATACAAAGAGTCTTATCTAGCAAAAATTATTGCTGCAGTCAATTAATACAACAAAAATTACGTTGAAAGGAACTGAAATTTCATCCTTTTTTCTATATATATATATATATATATATATATATATATATATATAAATTGATTTCTAGTTTATTGTTTTTACGGTGAAAATCGTTTTGAATGTCACATGTCCTTTCAACATATTTGTAACTATTTTTTTTTTTAAAAAAATAAAAGGATAAGAATGAGAGTATTAGGTAATATTAAAGGTAAAATTGATTCAATCAATTGATAAATGATCGATAAAGGGTAGCATTATTAACACATGTGTGTTAATGATTGTAGCATTATTAACCAATTGATAATTGATTCAACCAATTGTTTTTCCAGCCCCGGTCTTTTAATAAATTAGATTTTTATTCCTAAAAATAAGAAAAATTCTAATTTTAACCCTCTCTAAACCTTTTTCTCTAGTTTGACCTTTCCAAACTAAAATTTTTAACTCCGCCTCCTCTAGATTTGTAGCTCAACTAGCATTAATATATATATAAAAGATATTTTTTTTACCCGTGATGGACTCAATTAAGAGTGCATTGGTATGATTGAGGTGAAGAACGGATTGAGCCTAATCAGCATCAATTAATCAAGTTAAGTATTGATCACAACTAAACATATCCTAATTAATAGGAGGTTAATTAGATGTTCGTTGTGACAAAAAGCCTAATATCTCCATAATTACACCTGTTGCCTGAAACAAGCATCACTGCTTTGGTATTCGGAGAAAGCCACGATAAATGGGAGTCTTAGCAACTATATTGCACGTGCACTGATCGAGCACTGCTGGTAGTCCTTGATTAAGTAGAAAAGAGCACAAATGCATCGAAGACCTTGTGGAAGAAGATGGACCGCACGATGTTGTCAACAATATCCATTCAAGTGCATCGTACCACTGTAACAAATCCATATATAGATTCCGAAATTTGTACTTGCTTGGCTCTTTATCGTCCAATTCCTTAAGCTGATATTTTTAAACATTCAGTTAATAACAATCGTACTCTTTTTTAAATAAGGTTTTCTCGAGTAGTGCATGTTGGAGATGGCGGAGCCAGTAGCAATATTAGTTTCTGGAGTTGTAAATCTTGTAGAATGGAGGATCTTTCGAAGAGATTTTTTTTAAATGAGGATATTTAGTTAAAAATACGATAGAAAATGTGTTTGCTTTGAAATTATTAAAATGTACACATATTAAAAAGTGCATATTTTTTATGTAAAATATTTCTTAATTTATAGGAATTCACGTGTTTTGTCCCAAAATTTAAAAGCTTCAAAGCCACTCAAACTTTTCATTACCAAACACCTAACTTTAGCATTTTTCATTGCTATCTATTAGATTTAAGTGGTGTTTGAGATAATGATAAATGTTATTTTTTAAATTATCTTTTTATATTAAAATATTATATTTTTTTATTTTTTAAAATTTATTTTTAATACTAGCACATAATTAAAAAATATACTAAAACACTTAATTTAAAATAAAAAAATTTCAAAGACTTGCAAAATTATAGTGCAATCACAACCCCAAATACCCCTATAATTTCTAAAAAGAAACATTTTAAACTTAAAGTTTATATAATCCATCTTATTAATTTTGTGTGCTATATATTAAACTAAAAATTTAAAATGGTATAAGATTCAAATTCATGATAACTATTATCACGTATAAAAAAAACGGGACATTACTTGATCGCCCAAAAGAATTGAACATACCACATCACTTAATTAATTGGCAACAAAATTCAAAATAAAATGTCTTCTATCCAAGCATACTTAGGAATAATCTTACTATGTAAGCTTTTTATTGTAAGTGGTTCTTTGCGATGATTGATTTGATGCCATCCTGCACAATGCTAAGTTAACTTTCTAAGTCCTTAATCATTATAGTGGCCTTTTCTGGATAGTAAAAATCATATTCAGTGGGATCAAGTGGTAGTTAATCAGCATTAGATTTATTAATTATTAACCTCTTTTGATTCTTTTAGAATTTGATAATAATTATGTTTGAGATTGTTGACTACGAAATTAGTGTGTTTGCTTAGACTTCTTTGAAGGGAATTTGCAATCGATCCAAAGTTATATATCAATTAACTTAATTACAGTTTATTTATTTGCTGAAAAATAAGTTTTTTAAAAAATATTTTTTAAGAAAGTGAATAAATTTTTAATATTTAGCAGTATTATAAAAAATTAGTTAAAAAAATAATTTTCAGTATTTGACTATACCATGAAAAATAAATTGAAAAAATAATTTGTTAGTGATTTATTTTTTAAAAAGTTTATTAAAAAAATAAAAACCAAATATAATAGATAAACAAAATTAAAGGAAGATAAAATTGAAAAAAAAGTATAAATTCATAAATTACTTCAAGTAAAACAATAGCAATAAACAATATATATGGACCAAATTTGACATATAAAAAATTAAGTTAAAAGATGGTGAAATTAAAAAATATATATATAATTTCATAAATTATTTCAAATAAAATAAATAGGGATAAAGAAATAGAAATCAAGCTGATAGATAAAAAAAAATTCAATTAAAAATGATGAGAGAAAAATAAATAAAAATTAAAAAAATAAGAACTAAAATTGATATAAAAATTAAATTATATGAGATAAAATTGAAAAAAATTAAAAATAAAATATATATCAATCAAAATATTAAAGACTAAATTTGATATATATAATTAATAAATAATATGATATTTTTTTAATTTCTTACAACTTCAAAAAAAAGTATATTTTATTTTAAATAATTTTTTTCTCTAGAAATTAAGAAAAAAATTTATTGACTATTTTATATTTATATTTATATATTTACATAAAAGCATCGCATACTAAAACTGCACACAAATCTGTGCACCAAGTGACGAATTAATTATAAGCATCTTTAATATTGCTGCTAAATGAATGGTTTTGAAAAAAATAATTATCATGTCAGTTTGTGTAAGAATATAGTATAGTTTGCTTGAATATATAGAGTTATTCTAAATTGATTACAATCTTAGCCAAATAGCCTGAATCCCCTTATCATTTTGCTTTGAAAGAAAGTATGATCAAGTGCATTTCTATTTAAATCGTGGTAGGAACATAATGGCGCATATATATATATATATATATATATATATATATATCTGAGAAGCCTTGTGCCAAATTGAAGTGAAGTCAAAATGAATGAAAACATAAACTACAGTAGGTGGAGGTGAAAGCAACGCTGTAGCACGGACAGAAAGTAACCCTAACCAACCGCAGAGTTAAAAAGATAGAAAATCCAGGAAAAACTTGGAATTATTGATAGCTTCTGTTCCAAAAGATGCTAAGACAAGGTCAGTACGACGTCACCCTTCGAAAAGAACAGAGATAAAAATTAACAAGTAATATGATATAACACCCCCTCAGTCGATCTTAAGTTGCTTGAGATTTTTCCTCTCTTCTCTTCCATTTTCTTTTTAGCAAGGTTGCTTGGGTTCGTGCTGCAGGAATTTGCATAAAACTTTGAACTAATTGAATTATGAATGGGAACAAATTACAAGCATCGCATGTTTACGAAACTTTGACTATAATCACACGAACGTACCTTCTACATTGAAGATATGTTTGAACTCTTATAGTCATGCCAAAAAGTTCTACCATTATTGCAAGACAAGATAGAGATCATACTCCATACGCATGTTGTCATTTCCCCTGTTTTGTCACATTCAACTGCCCGTGACCATGAAATTCTTTTTCCCTGCATTTCTGCCCAGTAAATGTAAAATATATCTTTTGTAATGAGAAAGTAAAGAGTATAAAAAATGTTCTTAAAATGAAGATGCTGTGATTATAACATTTTGTTTTCGATATATCAGAAATATTGTAGCTGTTATTGTTCTTACTCGGAAGGCTATCTAAGATTAAAGAATTTGAAGGATTACTGGTAAGTGATAACCATCACAACTTAACTCAGATCCATTGGATTCATCATTGGCTGCTGAACCACGAACTCCCAGGCCATTTCGTCAATATTAAAGTGTTATAGTGATGTTGACCTTGTGGTGAGTTTTGATTCAATCCATGGTCAAGTAGTCAACGCATGCATTCATGGAATCAGGGTAGCCAAACAAACAAGCTTGGATGGGAAACTGACAGAAAAGAGAGAAAAGCAAGCCCCCAGAGGGCAAGCCAAGCCCTAGCCGAGAGTTCCAGAGCCAGCCACAGCTAAGCCATGTAAAGGCACTAGCCAAGACAGGCCCTGTTCAAAACACCAACCGAATGTAACTGTCAATCAAATAAAGAAAAACTAACACCATGTGAGAACGTAACATTACGAACAAATTGACAAGAGGCCCAAAAGAAAATGATTTAATTGAAGCCCTCTGAGTTTAGATTTAAATGGCTAGAAAGGGCAACGTCTTGAGGCCCCCCCTCGATTACCCCTTCTCAATTCCCACATCTTCATGTCCCTTGTAACATGGAGGAAATTATGGCATCTTTCCCTGCTCTTAGCTCTCTCCCTTTCTAACCAACCATAAAAGCTCTCACATAACACCAAAGACACACGTAGTTCTTGTAGCAAAGAAACCCATCAGTCACAAAGAAAGAAAAGAAACCCACTTTCTGTTTTATCATTGTAATCATATCAGAGCTCCTATAATTATATACCATGCTTTTGCCCCCATCACTCTAACTGAAAGTCGAAACAAGTTCTATTTATCATTCCGAAACCTCTTCAAGCAAAGAAAATCTCAAGGAGGGAAAAAGAAGACGATATGGAGATTGAATCAGTCCAGTGCGAGTGTTGTGGACTGAAAGAGGATTGCACCCAAGAATATATTAGTGAAGTGAAGGCCAAGTTTGATGGCAAGTGGCTGTGTGGATTGTGCTCAGAAGCTGTTAGAGATGAATTTAGCAGAGGTAAAAAGCAGTTTGGAATGGAAGAAGCTGTGAGAGCTCACATGTCATTTTGTGGTAAATTCAATTCGAATCCAGCAGTTAGAGTTGCTGATGGTATGAAGCAGATGCTGAGAAGACGGTCAGGAGACTTGTCTTCATCAAAATCTTCTTCTAAGAAGTATTCAAGGTCGGCAAGCACAAAACTGTACTGATTGGGGGGGGGGGGGGGGGATAAAATAAAGGAGAGGACGATCTTCCTTGCAAAAATAATATTTGATAGCTAGTCTTTCGTGGCCAGTGTCCACTTGTCCTGTACAGAGCATGCTACCCCAAATGAGGCTTCCTCTTAGTTTTACTTTTCACTTAAACTTGGTGTGCTTTTCAACTCTTTTTCTTGGCCAAGGGATAATTATGGAGACAAGGGAAAATCCAGAGTTCATATTAATTGATCAAGTGGTATGAAAGAATTCAACCCTTTTCCTTTCTCGACTTTGCATTACCACTGTTTTCAAGCCCGAGTTGAGTTTATCCTTTTCTAAAAAAAAAAAAAAAAAAAAAAAATTTTGGCCTGTATCTTTAGCAGCCCACCCCTAAGCCATCCCAGAAAGAAACCAACCATATCTAGGCAGTAGTCATGCCTGAAAAATTTGAGATTTCATTTTGTTCACCCTTTAGATTAACGCTAATCAAAATTTGTTGCATGATGAAACGCAATCAGATACTCTCTTCTTCAGCCGGAAACTAAATTGCCTAAAACTCGTTTAATGACAGCATCGTTATCCTATACAGTAAATTACAATAATTTCCTTGAGATATTACAAAATTACAAATAGCTTAAAAGTTTAGAAATATTATATAAACTTTCTTTTATACTCGTAACATTTCTAATATTAATAGAATACTTTAAAAATATTCAATTTGAAGAGGGTTTTTATAGTATCTTATTCAGTAATTTCATGACGTTTTTGTAACTTATACTATTTTATGTTGAGCGATTCATAGGGAAAGAAAAAATACATAGTATTGGAAATCGTATAATTAACAGTACTTTGGTTTCTGGACACCACAGATATTTTTTCCTGCTTTGGCTTTTAAAAACCAAAAAATCGTGAACAAATCCCAACTTTTTCAAACAGAAGAATGGGTCAACTTCCCACTAAATGTTTCTGAGGACGTAAAAATAAAATAAAAAATGGTGACACGCTAATAATTATACTAAGTTTTTTCTCGTGCTACGTCATAGTATGATTATTTTATTTTTAAATCATCAAAAAATCTAATCAACATAAGCAATAAAAAAACATAAAAATAATTTGAGTCAATTTAATTAAACATGCTAAATAAATAAACTTAATCATGAAAATAAAATTACTGTCATAAAAAAATATATAATTTTTTTTATAAAACTCAGCTCTAAAACAACTTATTACTATAAGATAAAATAAATTTAAATAAATTTAAAAAAATAAGTCAATATAGGTTAATCCAAAAAACATGTGACCCAAGTCATGAAAATAAAATAACTTAATAGAAAGTAGATCAATGAAAAATTATGAAGTTCAATTCTCAACTAATTAAACTCACGACTTGAGTCATGAGAATAAGATAAACTCATCAAAACAAACTCAAAATAAATTACGAAGCTCATCTCTAAACCAGCAATTATTAAAGAGTGAAACTAAAAAAATAAATTTAAAAGAAGTAACATGAGTCTAGGTTAACTCGAAAATTCACAACCTAGGTTATGACTATGCAAAAGCAAATAGAAAATCACAAAGATAAATTTCCAATCAACTGAACGCATGTCTCAGGTCATGAGATAATTATTCTAAGGAAATCAAATAAAAAAAATTATGAAGCTCGACTCTAAGTCAATTCATTATTGAAAGACAAGATCGAAAAAGAAAGCATTTTAAAAAAAACTGAGTCAATCCAGGTGAACTCAACAAACCTGCAATCTTAGTAATGAGATTAAGATAACTTAATATAAAAGAAATAAAAAATGAAACCACAAAATCTAATTCTCATCAAACTAAATGTTGAAGGTCAAAATTAAAAAGAAAATAAATTAAAAAAGACCCAAAAAAAAAGAGAGAGGATAAGGAGAAAAGAAAAGAAAAGATAGTGTTATAAGACCGTTAAAACCCTATAGAAACTTAACAAACCCGTAATCCTGGTTATAAAATCGAGATAACTTAATAGAAAACAAATAACAAAAAACTATGAAATTCAATTCTCAACTAACTAGATGTTAAAGGTCAAAACTTAAACGAAAATGATTTTAAAAAAAATAAAAAGAGAAGAAGAAAAAAAAGAAGAAGAAAAGTAATGTTATGAAACTGTGATAACCTTATAAAAAATAAATCAAAATAATTTATAAAGATCAATTTTTAATCAACCCAATGTTAAATGATGAAATTAAAAAAATATATTAAATTAAAAAATAAAAAAATTACTCAAGTCAACCCATGTTACCTTGTCAAATTTACAATCCATGTCATGAGATTAAGATAACCCAATATAAAATAAATTGAAAAAAATTACAAAGTTACACTTCCAATAAATTTAATGTTGAAAGTTGAAATTAAAAAATAAATAAATTTATAAGACCAGTATATAACTCAACAAAAAAAATAAAAAATAATTATAAAACATAATTATCAAAATAACCTGATGTTGAAGGAAAATTTTTTAAAAAAATAAAATAATAATAATGTTGTTGAAGATGGAAATTAAAATAATTTTTTAAAAAAATATATTATTATAATAAATAGTGTTTTGGCAATATTACCTAGATATTTTTGTTGATAATTATTCGTAATATGTTGCACTAACAAAGCACTGGTGCTTGTAAGCTCAATTATTTAAGCTTGAGTCTAATTGCTTCCACAATAATTAGGGGTTGACGAAGTATTTCTACAAAAGATCTCCGACATGTTCATTGCTCCGGAAATGATATGACATAGCTGGTCCTGTTGATGATGGATCAAATATGATCATTGGACTTTGTAATTTGGTCCTAAGCTGGCCCTTAATTTGGATTAATTAAAGCTAACCGATAAAGACATTGATTTGATGGCCAGCCAAGGGAAAGCAGTAGGTGCCCACATAATCAACCAGACAGACAACCATGCATGACATGTAACATCAATGCTTCACATGTTCAGTAAATGCGTATGCCCCATGAAATCTTCAATTCCACCACTCTTCAGATCGTCTCATTAATTATTGCTTTTCCTTCTGCATCTTCAAATAGCAAGCAAGAGCAACCACCGCTGGTCTCCCCCCGAATAATATAAATTATATTTTAATGTTTTATTTAATAATTTAATTTTTTTATTAAATTAATTTTTTTAAAATATATTATCATGGTTTTAATAACAAAGCGATTACTAGTTCAAATCTCATTATTTTTATTTATTTGATAAAAATTAAACATAATATAATATAAATCTATGTAACTTTCAAGTCTAAAAAGCTTTTATTTGAAAGGATATTGTTAAAAAGTTAATTTAATCTAATAACTTAAGCTATTATGTGAGTTGTACAATATGATTTATATTATTTTTTAATATATTTTTTTAAATAAAAGCTTTTTTATCTTGAAATTTATATAAGCCTATATTATTTTATATTTAATTTTTATCAAATAAATAAGTAAGATGATATTTAAACTAATAATAATAATAATTATTATTATTATTATTATTATTTTGGACGATAACAGCATCACTAAACTAATCAAGTTACATTTGATTAGTGTTTATGGTACAGCTGCTAAGAATGCAGACATATGTACAGAGGCTAATTAAATATATCTTTGTAAGGTAAGGTTCTAGCCAGGGCGTGGAGAGAGAAAAGAAAACGATGGAGGTTCCAGTCGGAGAAGTTGGGATGGATGCGCTGTGGCGGCTCAAGAAGGGTTGACTCTGATCCAATTTTACGAGCACCGCGGTCCTCACTTCATTTGTGCTAAAGACAAAGCAGATTATAAAGTATATTAAATATATCTGGATAATGCTTGACGAATACCACTCTTTAGCTTTTGTCTCTTTCTGTATAAATAAATGGTGATAATAATCTCACTCCTAAAGGATTAGGATCTAAATCATTTGTCAATAGAAGGGGGTGTTTAGCGTGAGGCCAAATAATGCAAGAGTAATCATTAAGGTCATATGGGGCAAAAAAAGAAAAAGAAAAGTGAGGAGAGGAGATTATTAAGGAGGTTAAATATTATTATTATATATATACTAAAAAAAAATGATATCATTATTATTATACATTTGGTTATTGATATATTTAATTAAATACATATATATGTTTTTTTTATTTATAATTAGAATAAAAATATATATTTGAAAAGAATGCACATTTTTTTTCACTAAAATAAAATATCCCACCGATGATAATTTTTTTTTTTTTAACTTGGATGGTTTTTTTTTTTTTTTACAACCTGCTTTTTCTTTCTCAAATTTATCATGAGATTGTTTAAGATTGTGATAAATATTATTTTTAAAATATTTTTTATTTATAAATATTTTAAAATAATATATTTTTAAAATTTATTTTTAATATCATCACATCAAAACGATCTAAATATATAAAAAATAATTTAAAGCAAAAAAATTATTTTTTTTAAAAGCATAGTTGGACCTCAAAAACAAATACAACCTACATTTTTTTTTTACTTGTATGTTGTTTTTGGGTTCCTCTAAAACATATTATCATGTAATATTTGTTTTATATTTAGTTCTAGTTGATGTTATTTTTTTTATTAACATGGATGTTTAGGTTGATTTACGCATACCTTAACTAATCTCATAGACCCTGAAATTAACAACCATGTAAGGTTCTAGTGGCCCTGAAGTTTGCGAGACTTGAACTAGTGATCTTTAGAGAACAAACTCAGGATCTGACTAATTAAGCTAGATCCTTTAATGTTAATCGATGTCATTAATATATACACAAATGGTGGATTTGGTTTTTAAACTCTTATTAAACAATTAAAAAACTCATTTTTATAATCTTAAAAATTACCTATGTTATAACTCATCCTTTACTCTCTTTTTTCTAATCTTATATGAAATAAAATTTCAAATACAACTTTCTCCACATATGATGATTTTATTTGAAAAGTGTGGTTACAGTTTCTTTTCAATAACTTTTCGTATTAAAATATATGTTAATGATGTTTTTTTTTAAAAAAATTATTTTAATATCAGCACATCAAAATAATTTGAAAACACTAAAAACATATTAGTTTAAAATAAATAAAAAATTAAAAAAATTTAAATATTTTTAAAATATAAATACAGACGGACTACAAAACCGACCAAATCTATGAAGCAGAAGTTAAAATCCATGAGGGTTAAACACTCCTGGACAGCGAGCCATGCAAGGTCAAACATCACCATCGGCATCGTTGGTGGGAGTATTAAGTTATGTGCTCTGATCTCTGAGCCCCTAAATTCTTAGACTTCATGCTATGATATAACATCATGACACCAACTATTTCACACCAACTCTTTTTAAGCCCTAGGTGCGAACTCTTTCTTCGAGAACTAAGGTCGAAGATGGATAATACCTCGTGCGGTCCATGCAGCACATTTGGCCGATGTCATCGATTGGCACCCTTGAAAAATGCATACAACATCATTGTAACCTGAGAAAAAGGAAGAAAAACTTTCTTTTTCTTTGGTTAAGAAGTCAATTTATAACCAGCCACCTCGTGTGTCCGGTGATTATTGTTTTTAAAATAAGATTTTGAGTTAAAGTTTTATATATATAGTGCATATTATTGTTGGAATAGCTTTACTCATTAATATACTGACTCGACTCAATCAAATTAGTTAGGTCAATGAGTTTCTAAATATCGAGGTAGGTTTAGACAAAAATAAAAAAGGTCAATTTATTCCAAAATTTAGACTGCCCCATGTGACTGTAAAATAATAAAATGCTACCATAACACAATTGAGAAGATGATGTTTTTTTGCATCCATATTCATAACTGGCTAGGTTGGATCATAACCTAATAGGATTCGGATCTCTACTGAGCTTAGAACCGTCACATTTGTTTTTTCATTTCAATGGAAAGGAGGAAAAAACTCAAATAGCTTTTCTTCGTCCTCTCGCTCGCTGCCGGTCACCTTTTCTTTAGAAGTTAATGAGCATATTAATCTTCTTACCCATGTATGTAACAGGAGTGCATCGATTTTCTCACCAGACACCAATTCTTTCCATATCAGATTTTTCGTTCTTCATGTGACTACAAGTTTGTTGTTTTATTTAGCTTAGGTGATCACAAAGCAGGTGATGAATCGACATTTATTTCTTTTTGTTTGTTAGAAATTACTTTTCAAAAATATGATCATGAGAAGGTTAATATTTTTCATCACTAGACGAAGCTAAACACCAATTTCAGATAATTGTGAGTCTAATAAGATGCTTGATTTGTTATTCATGGACGTAGTCAGGCTCTGAACTTAAATATTTTTTGATAGATCAAAAATATTTTATATATTAATATTTTCCTTCTTAAAAAAAGAATTATATATATAAAAAAAATGATTGCATCAAGTTTAATTTTTTTTTTTCTAGTTCGTTACGAGGACTTATCTATCTAAAAAGCTTTTTTTTTTTAAAAAAAAAGTATAATCAATTTATTTTTGAATCAATATTAATTTAATTATCGAAGAATTCTTATATAAATAAAAAGATTTTTTTTGTAAGCAATGAAGATGTTTTACTGGTGCTTTTTTTTTTTTTAAAAAAAAAATCTCTTACAAGTGACGAAGATGTTTTACATGTTTTTTCCATGAAAGAATATATTAAAATATCATAATTATAAAATTAATAACTTTGTTCTAGGCCAGGCCCGATCTTCAAGCCCGCAGAATAAAAAGCACTTCATCACAAGGGACCAAAAAACATGCTTCTGCATTACGTAAAACATAAAACAAACAGAAGCCTAAGAAGTTAGTCTTCAAGACCAAACAGGTAACTTAATTTCAAATGCCAGATGTTTGTGTAAGATCCTTAAATCATCAATGATAAGCTATCTACTATGATATCTCCAAAACATATCCTTTTTTAAGGCAAGTTTTGAGGTTTTTTAATTTGTGATTTATACAGATTTTCACTAGTTCTAGCCGGTTTATTACTATTTTTTAAAATAATATCATTTTGCTTATTTTTCATTTAAAAATATATTAAAATAATATTTATTTTTTATTTATTTTTATTTTTTTATATTAACATATCAAAACATAAAAAAAATTAATTTTAAATAAAAAATTTTAACCAACTTCTATTTAGACACAGCAATCCCAAACAAAAGCTTTAATTCCCAACATTTACTTTATTTGCTTTCTATTTTTTAGCCGTTATTTTATGTTAATTATTAATATTGATGAATTATAATTCTCTTAATTTCTGGCTACAGTTGCTTTATATTTTGTAACATGGAAAGAAGTTATTAAAACTTAAATTACTACCACTTTAAATTGTTTTCATATGTAGATTAATTTGATAGGAACAAAAAAAATAGAGGCAATAACAAATCCTGCTTTAAGTGTTTACTTCCAATTATTAGAAATAAAGTAACAATTATTCTTCCTTCCATTAATCAGAGAACCTCTCTCTCTCTCTCTCTCTCTCTTTGCTTTTCCTTTAGTTATAAAGAAGAAAACAAGAGAATTCAAAAAAAGAAAGAAAAGAAAAGAAAATTGGGAACATGAAGAAAAATAAAAGGGAATGGGGGCAATTTCAGTCATTTTGTAAAGCACGTGCGTCAACATAAAAATCTCCCTCACATGACCGTTGTATTCAAATTTCAAACGGTCTCCTAATCTCCTCCTCGCTTAAAACAGTTCTACTGACCCAACCAGAAGCAGAAACAATCGAGCTAGCCATGAAAGCATACAGTGCATCAACATCACAATCCTCTGTGAAATCAAGCGCCACCAACCCGAACACCACGGCCATGGAAGAGAGAGATAGCTGTTACTTCCCTGGTTGCAGAAAAGATGCCAATTGCAACTGTGATATTTGCTTGGCTAGCATCAATGCTACCCTTGACCTCATGCCAGTCACCATTCAAAAGTCCTCTCTCACCAAGCTTTCTACTTCACACGCCAACGTGGAATGTACTCCCTTGTCTTTTGATTCTTCAATGGTCTCCACACCGAGGTCAATTTCTCGTCCTAAAATGGATTCTCCAGCACTCAAATCAACAGCAAGATTGACCTTGAATCAAAAGAAAGTAAAGAAGAAAAAAGAATGGTCTTTCGGTTCTTGGGGTGTTCTTTTTTGGCTGGTTTTGGGATCAAGCTTGCTTTTTAGAGTAGAAACTGGGTTTTCTTGGGGGGCTTACAGGGTTTTAAGGCCTGTGTTTTCATCTGATATGGTTAGGAGTATTGGTGAGAGATCTCGGGCTGTAGAAGACTTGAATCGGAGGCTGAGGTTCTTGCAGAGTGAATTAAAAGGTTTTGTTGCAAATGTGAAGGTTTCAAATTGCAGCTTTATGGATTCAATATGGGAAATCAATCAGGTTTCATATGCCTAAATTCTTGAATAATTAAGTATAGCTCAAAGATTTGCTAGGTATTTTTCAATACAATAATCTAATGAATAAACATGAACTGCAGGATGGGCTGCTTTTGAATTCACGGTGTGTCTTGTACAAGTCCGCAATGGAAGAGGTGAGCATATGGGGCTGGCCTTTGCAAACTGCAGGATTGCTCAAAACAGAATTTTCTTCGCGTTCATTTACAGTGTTGTCAGGCAGAGTTACAGAGGTAAACCCAAAATTTCGTAGCATATGTATCTTCTCTTATTAGTAGCAGTTTATTTCACCTATATCAGAAGATGCTTTACCTTTCATAATCAAATTCATGATTCTTTTTGTTTGTTTTTCTGGGATCTTGTCTATTGCTCCTTAAAAGTGGTCTGACGGTAGGATTGGGTACTCAATTCGAAAAGCCAACACTTCATGGGTTCACAGGAATTGGGCTGCCTCTGTTGTCCAATTAGATCCCAACACATGGATTCTGGAGTATGAGCGTAGCTTGATATTGCATAGCTCAACACTGTTTTCAGCAGCAGCAGAGATATTCAAATTCAGGATGTCAAGAGCTATGAAAAGTATGAATCCAGTATTCTGGTTGTTCTCTGATTTTGAGCAACAATACAGAGTCTTTACAGCAAAAGACCGTGTCAAGATCATCCCAACTTAGTGGATATATAGTTAAAAGACGCAGCACCATAACTACCTCCAGCACTCTTCCAGTTCTCATTGCTTGTGAGAAGGGTTGCAGAAGAAACCTATGGATATCTAGGACCCGTTTTCTTCTTTCAAGATCCTTGCTATGTTTTGGCTTGAAATCATCGTTTCATTGTCTTCGTGGATAGTTCTATTTGGATACTCTACGATGACAAAAGTCTCAATTTCTAAAATTCTTAATGTAAATTGTACATGATGACCTGATACAATATGACAACATAACCCGTGTTTGTACTTTTGCTGGAACGGTTATCTTTAATTGATGTTGGATTTCACATGTATTGTAATGGTGAAGCTTGGGGGGGCATTGGATGGAAGTCCCGAGGTTGAGGATGTCCTTTGTCATATTCCCACCACAATACCGCCTCTCTCCTAAGGAGTAGTATACATTTCATGATTGCTGATTGTTTACTGAAACTTTGACTGTTAAGTTACAGATTGGTGAAGAAAATCACCAATAGTCATTACAAGAGCACACGCCAGCTTTGTAATGGTGAAACCGAGTCCTGTCTCTAACAATAATCTCCATCCCATAAACCTTCGAGACCAACTTAATAAAGGTATGACAATCTTCACAAACTCTCAGATTCTTAACTATTCGGATGCAGGACCCTTTTCCCTCGCTCATCAGCCCATAACAAAGGGCCAATTTCTCACTGTGCCATAAAACCACTTCTTTCTTTCCTTCCTCTTCTACATTAACCAAAACACTACTAGTATTAGGAGTATAGCCAACTAGCTTCAACTCCTTAACCACCTCATCTAGCTTCTCATATATTTTATCTGCTTGCTCATGCTTCTTATCTGCCATTACAAACTCGTATACTTGGTTGTTCAATTCTATCCAACTACATCCACGCTCTTTGGATATTCCTCTTTGTTTCATTAAGTTCCTTAGCTCCCCTACATCTTGCCACCTTCTGTCTTTAGCATAAATGTTAGATAATTGCACAAGGGCTCCATCATGGTCTGGCTCCAGCTCAAGGACCTGCTTGGCAGCAAATTCTCCAAGCTCATTCTCTCCATGAATCTGGCAAGCAGCCATTAGGGATCCCCAAATGACAACATTAGGTGCCAAGGGCATGGTCTCCACAAGTTCTAAAGCATCTCTCAGTAGGTTAGCTCGACCAAATAGATCTACCATGCAACCATAGTGCTCGTGTTTAGGTGTGATGTTGTGTTCATTTGTCATTGATGCAAAGGTTCTCCTGCCCTCCTCAACTAGCCCTGCATGACTACAAGCATAAAGCACACC
This sequence comes from Populus tomentosa, assembly GCA_018804465.1. Taxonomy (NCBI): domain Eukaryota; kingdom Viridiplantae; phylum Streptophyta; class Magnoliopsida; order Malpighiales; family Salicaceae; genus Populus; species Populus tomentosa. Next base: position 7,979,705 of record CM031987.1, read on the forward strand.
AACAAATGTAACCCCATTTGGCTTGATGTTTTCATCTTTCATTTGATAGAAGAATTTTAGTGCATTACTGGCATCCCCGTGGATAGCAAAAGCATTAATCATACTTGTCCAAGATATCACATTTCTGCTTTGCATCTTCTCAAAAACTCCTCTCGCTGCTCCCAAATTTCCACATTTGGCATACATATCAATAAGGGCATTGTTGACAGGCAAAGCTCCTCCAAACCCATTCTTGTCAACATACATATGAATCCATTTAGCTCGATCTAGAACACCAAGACGAGCACAAGCTGAGATTACACTTAGTATAGTAACTTGATCAGGTTTGATTCCGAAAACTTGCATTTCACTAAATAAATTAAGAGCTTCCTGAGGCTTATCACTCTCAGCGTAACCAGAGATCATTGCGCTCCAGCAAACCAGGTCCTTTTCTTCCATTTGGTCAAAGATCAAGCGAGCATCTTCAACCCTCCCAACTCTCGGATACCCGGAAATCATGGCTGTTAAAACAACTAAGTTCCTAGATGAGATCTCAGTAAACAATTTTTGAGCCATTTCCATACAGCCACAGCTTGCATACATGGTAAGAAGTGCACTCTGTAAGTAAGTATCAAGCACAAAATTATTTTCAATAATGAAATCATGTATAACTTCTCCATAACTTAAATTTCGGGCTCGACCACAAGCCGATATTATGGTTGTCAGAACCATTTCATCTGGCTTCAAATTGGAACTCCTCATCTCTTCAAAAAGCTGCAACACATCATCATAAAGTCCACGCTGATGATACCTGTTAATAAATTAACATCAATAAAAAGAAATATCTAATTCAACAACCAAAGAATTACACTTCAATCCGTACCCATCCATCATAATACTCCAGGCAACAACATCCCTATAAGACATTTTATCAAACACCAATCGTGCTTCCGAAATCCGGTCACAAGAAGCGTACATACCCACCAGGCCCGTTTGAACAAACGGGTCTTTGTCGAAACCCAATTTAGTCGCAACCCCATGAATCTCCTTCCCTTCATTTAACCCAGAAGCTCTGGAAGCTGCTTTTAGCAATGGAGGAAAGCTAAACCTGTCAATACCGAGCAAGCCTTCCTTCAACCTTATTTTCTCATATGCTAAAAGAGCAGTTTCAGGCTTGGCGCTGCGAGATAAAGAGCGGAAGAGTTTGTTGGAAAGAGGAGTGTGGCATTTGGGGAGGTGTGTGAAGACGGAGAGGGCGTAGTCGAGGGAAGAAGAGGAGAGAAGGAGTTTGAGGAGGAGTGAAGGAGGGAGGTTGGAGCGGAGGACTTGGGCGTGGATTTGTTTGAGGTGGGGGAGGGAGGTGGGGGTAGGGGTGGAGGAGAGAGCTGCATGTAGTGCGGTGGAAGTGAGTGGGACGGGAATTGTGGGCAGTGTGGTCACGGTGGACATTTTGTTTCGGTTGGGGAGGAACGGGGCGGGGAGTATAAATTTCATATCTATTTCTTTTGGGCCTATGGGTGTAAATAATATTTGGGCTAATTCTTGTAACTGTGGGGCCAGGCCTGATGGTTTTCTCAGACCTCTTCAACTTCAAAGATCTTATCAGTGTCAGCATACGCAATTTCAAGCCTTGCAGCTTACCAAAAAAAAAATAAATTTCAAGCCTTGCGGAGAGCGTTGGCATTTTATGCGTGCAATTAAATTAAAAAGAAGAAAAAAATTGAAGGAAGAATTAAAGAGGAAATGGGTGAAGCGTTATTTGATCTTGAACAAGTCCTCAGGTCCCAAAAGGTATGTAAATTTCTCTCTTTCTCTTCTAAGCATCTTTTATCTCTCCAATGCAAATGTTTTTCTTTTTTTCCCTTTCTTTGATTTTTGTTCTGGCGGTAATGAATTAGAAACTTATAGTTTTTGTTCTTTTCGGAATGGTGAGACGTCTTGATTTTATTTTTCTTAGACCTAGATTTGACTAGCATTCCATTTTAGGCTTTCGACGTATGTAGTATTGCTCGCCTCTTTTTTTAAGGTGAAAACAAATGGTGGCCTTTTTGGATGAGAGTAGACCTATTTTTACGCTTTTATGGACTAAATCAATAGTGGGTTTTTTTTCTAATTGTTTTTTTTTTGGTTAATTTCTATAGGAGACGTTGACGCATCAAGAAATGAACATACTTCAATCATGCAAATCGAAGGCTGTTAGGCAATTTACATTCGGTGTTCTTACCGGTGCCACTGTTGCCTGGGCAGGTGTGTGTTTTTATTATGTTTTATGCATATAGATATGCCCAGTCAGCACATCATTGGGGTCAAGACCATCATGCTTGTCTGCTCTTCTTCTGCTGCTTTTCATTTTCCTGCTGTTAATGTTGTTCTTTTACTCAGTAATCTGAAATCATTGCTGCCGACAGAATCAATTGTCTACTAGTACTGCGTATTTGATTATTTGTAGCATTCTGACAGCAACTTGGAAGCTAAGTCGGTTTGCTAGAGCCAACATTTCAGGAGGTAATGCGTACTAACACCATAATATTGCTGATTTACACGACCACTCCTTCATCTGTGTAGACAAAAATATGTAAGTTTTACCTTATTTGCAGGAGCTGCAATTTTTTTTGGATTCTGGAGATTTGGTAAGTCCTTAGATTCCGGTGTTGATCATATTCTTGCTATGGATGGAAGTCGGATGCAGAAGGAGTTGGCAAATATGTAGGTTCACCTTACCTTGCTTGTTTGTGGTGAACTTCTCAGTTTTTCCACAATGAGTTAGAATATATTGATGTTTTATTATTTGAACGAATTGGCATGTTGTCAAGCCAAAATTGGCTTTCAACGTTCTTTATTAGTTGCATAGTATTTTGGTTTATGTGTCCGGTGATCTAGCACATTCTGATTGTTCTGCAACATACAAGATTGAGATTGATACTAAATCAACTAAAGAGTAAAATCTGTCATTGACTGAATAGAACTTTGCTCATATGGGTGTGCTGAATTTAAACTGTACTAAAAACCTGACAAGTTAACATTGTTAAATAACTCTTTAGCATTAGCGTGTCCAAGATTCTAGCTTTGGCAGCCACTTCTACTGGTACAATTGCTGAGGTGCTTTTGGCCCATTAGGCTAGAACTATATGCTGTTATTTTTTCCTAACAGTTTTACGAGTTAACAAGCTTGGCCTGGCCTTTATGGCTGTCTGAATCTCTACTAAAATTCCTAAGATAAGTATCTGTCACATAAATAGTAGTTCCCCAGACCATGTTGGATCTCTTATCAAACACTGAGTACTGTCTTTTGTTTTGTAATCAATGTCTCAAATGGTCATCGTACTCTGTCAAACTTGTCCTGTATATTTCTTATTTTTTCCGTTATATTCCATTTTGCCATCATCTGTTTTCAATTGCTTGAGGAAGCATTATTTATTGATTCGTGATGAATAATATTTCTATTTACAGAATGGTGAATAAATATCGAGATGATCCTTGGACAATGCAACATTTGAATAGGCGTTTCTATTCAGAGAAAGTTTTTGATGACTCAAACTTGCATAGGCCAATGCTAAGCCTTCAATATCGAAATTCATTTGGTGATAATGTTGCTTATGGTCAAAGGACACATGACAGTGATTCTCACGATGCCTCCCACAGTGACTCTGATATCAAAAGGGATGATGTGGAGTCCAAGAAAGTTCCTGTAAGTGCACTGACCAAATATTCCTATTTGAACATAGGCATGACTACTTTACTGGTGTTTGCATTCCTAATAAAGTCAGTAATGAACATGCAAATAATGGATTTAATTACAGACAAAGACACCCCTAATGTTGCAGCTACGAATTTCATGAATGGATATCGATCTTTTTTATTTTGCTCCTTACATGCAATTTTAATGGTCCTTGGACAATTGTTTTTCATATATTTAATATAGCAGACAGTTCAGCTAAATGTGTAAAGATTACAAAGTTTTTAAAAGCAAAATTCATATATAAAACAATTTATTTTTTTCATTTATGAACTGATTTAACGAAACCTTACTTATTTGGAATTCATTAGGGAATTTATTTTTATTCTTTTCCATCAATATACTGAAGACAGAAACATCTAGAAGTAGAAAATCCACATCATGTGGGAATAATTCATTTCCATTGGATATCTGATGAATCATTTAGATGCTTCTTATTTCACATTACATATCTGTTAATGCTATGGGTAGAGTAACTCATAGTTGGCATGGTTTTCTTGGGCAAACAAAAATGTAGGCTATTGGTTAGGCTTCTACCTACTGTTACAGAAACTGTAGTGTGAGGATAGGTGCATGTATACACATCCACCAGGCAAGAATTGGCATTTATGCAAAATCTCAGAACCATAGTTTTCGATACAGAGCCATCCAGGGTTTTGCTCGACTTGGAATGAGTAGATGCGCTCCCATGGAAAAGGAGGTAACCTTCTCCCTAGGTTGGACTGATTGTCAGCAGCATCGAACAAAAAATACCAGATTTTCTACTCCTTCCATGAGTCAATACATTCTGTAGTTGGTCCATTGTATACTTTAGTGAACTTGCCTGCTGGAAATGGTATGATTTAGAGCAAATTAAGGCTTGAAAATGAAATGCATTTCCAGGGATGTGGTGCCAATTGTGGGATGCATTAGTTGCTTGCCATGGTTTAGAAAGTTTTCCTCAGGTAGTTTTGGGATGGAAGGACAGTTGCAATTGAAATTCCTATGAACAAGCAACTGCATCAATTACAGGCTATTGAATTCAACACCTAGCATTATCTAGATGTGGGGTAGCAATATCTTAGAGCATTTTTTAATAGGCGCTAAATCCTTTGATGATGAATCTGCCCTCAAAATTAGCAACCAGTGAAAAAATGCAACCTCTACACTGTATTCCACACCCTTGAAAGAGCAGGCTTTCTCTTTGGTTTTTTTAACAAATGGGAAAAATTAAGAAAATGATCTCTTAGTTATCACATTATTAAAATGGTCTATTCTACTTGAGAGTATATTAAATTCTTGCTTGAAATTGTAATGGTTTCTTAGTTATCGCATTATTTAATCTAATCATTCTGTTTTAGATGAACCTCGGTGCCAAAGTAATGGAAGACCCTCTAGAGAGTATTTTCGGTTTCATGGCCCCTGTGGAGGAGATCCATCACTTTGGTACCTCAGGCAAACCTGCCAGAGTACTTAATCGTAGCCATAAAAGATCTCATCGTAGGCATCGGATGCGCCATCAAGAAGCTTCTTTGAACTCTGAACATTTGCAGCCACAGCAGATTTAAGGTTGGTGATAGACTTGGAGGAAACCGGAGAGAATGCTTATTGAAGATTTGGAAGCAAAACCTTTGTTAGTTAGTTATCACATATGCCATACTGTTGAACTGGAATTGTCAGACAAGTTCTGTAAGCATTGTTCATTTTACTCCATGAGCAACTCTGGTGAGCTTAAATGTCTATATGTGGTATGTTGCAATGAATACTCTATACAGGAGAGTAGATAGACATTGATCATCGCATATGCCTTTGCAGCACAGGTGTTGGAACTTTTCTATTTTTGATCAGGTGCCAAAGCTATGAATTTACCTTGATGGGGCGTTATAATGGTCAAAGGAGAATGATGCATGATGCATTGTGCAGGTGGTGATAGTATCACATTGTTAAGGAGATCATATTGAAATGTTTATAATATAAGATGGCAACATAGCTACCTCAGGTGATGGCTAATTTTTGCGGTCGCTGACCTGAAACATGCTCTTGCCATTTCTTGCATCAATCCCTTTGTTTCTGGGTTGGATCAGATGTCGAAATATTGCGAGCTGTTTTTGTTTTTTAAAAAAAAGTACAGTTTTTTTCACTAGCTCAAATTGTGATAGGTCTCAGTTTGATAGATCACCGGGTTGTCATGTTAAGCAGGCTGGTCGGGTCTTATAATTAGGCTATTAATTGTCTGCCTGAAAGAAGAGGCTACTGTTGGTAGCTGTGTAATTATGGTAGGATTGGGGACATCGGCCCAAATATCATTGGCTAGGGTGATTAATTTTTATTTGGTTTGATTTTTATATATAAAAAAATAATTAAATGAAAATTGTTTTTTTTTAAAAAGAAATTAAAACTGGTTCAAACTAATTAGTTTCAATTCGGTTTGATTTTTTAGAATATAATCTGATTAGGCTTGGTTTTTCCAGTTTAGCTTGGTTTTCTGGGTTTTGGCTTGATTTTCTGGTATGGCTTGTTTTTTTTAGTTTGGATTTGGTTTTAAACCTATAAAATTGAAACGGTTGATTTTTTTAAATTTTAATTGATTTAATTATTATTTTTTTTATGGTTTCGTTTTTTCCGTTAATTTTTTTAATTTTTTTAATTTAATTAATTTTTTAATTTTTAACTAACAACCATGCTGGGGGGACCTTCCGTGCAGACAGGTTTTAGCCAAACGAAAAATGATGAGAGTTTTGAGGTTTTTAAAAATTTTTAGATTGTATTAATATATTGGTATTAAAAATAAAATTTAAAAAATAAAAAAATATTATTTTAATATATTTTTAAACTAAAAATAAAAACTTTAAAAAAGAACTTTTCTGCTCGTTGATTAACTAACTGATATATCTCGAGTAATAAAATCATGAAAAACTGAGAATTAAAGAACTTGGCATGCTGTTTTCTTTTCTTCTGTAATAGCTCATTTCATGACTGCAGTTTACCTGTTTTCTAAACGCGCGTGTATCTTCGCACGTCACCATTCTTTTAACCGCGTTCTTGTTAGGAAATCCAGCACTAATCTCTCTCTTCTTCTTTTTTTGGTTTCCTGGGCGCTCTTAAACCGCCAAGCGACCTTCGCCTTGTAAATGATTTGGATTTTTCTCGTCAAAGTTAGATAAGATCGGAGCAATGACATAACATTAACATTATGCAATGCATGCAAGATAAATCTGATTGATAATTGTGGAAAAATTAAACAAATGTTTTCAAAAATATACAATCTTGTTAAAAATGGTAATTTACTTGAAGACCAGGGGCAATAAGAAAATGCCATTCTCCTTTATCTGTTCAGGGATTCGTTCTTCTTCTCCACACGCTCCCTGCGCACACACAAGAAAAGAAAAGGAAAGGAAGATTGATTCGTTTCATAGACAAACGTTTTTTCTTATCGTCGCCTCCCTCCAAACATTTCCCATCCAAATCCATCCTACGAAAATTAATTCTCCCCTTTTAGCACTCAATCTCTCTCTCTCTCTTTCTCACACTCACACATATGTTGCAAAAAGGCATAATATAATCCCATTTCTTTCTTTTAGGCCTTAAGGTTTCCCTCTGCTTCTCTCCTCTCCTATCAGATACCAAAAGAAACAGACACCCGCAAACTCCACCCATTCTCTCTCTCTCTCTCTCTCTCTCTCTCTCTCTCTCTCTCTTAATATATGATCAACATTTTCTCTTCTTTTCCACTCCACAACCCCAACAAGATTTTGATTCCAATCGAGAAAATAAAAAAATTCTTACTTCCTTTAACCCTTATAGCATCTTTGTTTCCTTATTTATTTATTCTACCCATTTCACCAACAACGCACCAACAAATCGAGAAACCATGAAGGTGCATCCATTACCCAAGAAGAGAAACAATATAACAATCCAATTCTACGATCATAGAGGAGACCCTTTAGTATCATCTTCTGGTGGGTCCCAACACAAGAAACTCAGGAGGCTACCCCACATATTCAGCCGGGTCCTGGAACTCCCCTTCCGGTCAGATGCTGACGTGTCGGTTGAGGAAAATCCTGATTGCTTTCGATTTGTTGCTGTAACAGATAATAACATCGGTGAAGTGAGGGCCCACACCGTTGAAATCTATCCTGGAGTAACTAAAATTGTGATTAGGCCAAATGGGTATCTAGAATTATCTGCACTTGATGATTTGGAGTTGGATATGTGGAGGTTCCGGTTGCCGGAAACCACCAGGCCGGAGCTTGCGAGTGCGGTTCTGGCTGACGGAGAGTTGATTGTGACGGTTCCGAAAGGAGAGGAAGTGGAGGAGGAAGGGAATGGTAATAATAACAATGGCGAGTTTAGAGGAGGTATGGGAAATAATAGTAATAATAATAATAATAATGCTAGGCTTGTGCTTGTACAATGATATGATAATGATAAAATGTACTGCTTTCTAGCTGCCTGGTTTTTTGTTATTTAAATGAATTATGTTGTGGAACTTGGTTTTTTCCTTCTAAGACTGGTGGTTGGAACCAGAATTTGTATGCTTACTTTTGTTATTGATGATCAATGAATCAATCAAGGTTTCTCTATTTTCTTGTTCGTGTGTGTGGATAACGAGTATGGTAGCAGTAGCATTGAATATGGAAATTTGAGACTATTGTTAGTTCATTTTGTTTCTGTCTTTTGTTGAATCTTTTTCATGGCTCGATAGAGAATTTGATAGCATGCTCAGGTACAAGATGGTTTTTCATTTTGATTTTAGTGTTAGTGTTAGCGTGAACTTTTGTTGATTGTTTGGTTTTTTAGCATTGTAAACTCCAGGTTTTTTGTTATGTACTCTTATGTCTTGTGTGGTTGCAGAGCAACGGAAATGGATGTTGTGTTGTCTTCTTCTTTCTTTTTGATAGTTCAGATTCGAATTGTGTAAACTTTTGGTCTTCTTAACCTCCATATTCTTCTCCCACAGCTTCTGGAAGCTAGTTTCTTAAGTTGGTTGGGACTGGGATTTGTGTGCTTACCGTTGTCATTGATGATTAATAAAATAGTCGAGGTTTCTCTCTCCTTTTCTTTCTGTTTTTTTTTTCTTTGTGTGCATATTGAGTGTGGTAGTAGTAGCATTGAATTTTTAAAGTTTGAGACCTTGTTAGTTTATTATGTTTTGGCATGTTCAGGTGCTAGATGGTTTTTCATTTTGATTCAGTGTTGATATTATATGATTGCGGGGAATGGTGCATACACATAGCTGACCCCAACTGGTTTGCGATTGAGGTGTGATTGTTGTTGTTAGTATTAGTGAGAGCTTTGGTTGGGTGTTCGGACTTGGTTTTAAGCATTGTAGCTTCAGTGTCGAATGTGGTTTTAGACAACAAGAGGAGCAGGCATGAACAGAGGCGGAACTAAGGGGTAGCAAGCAGGGGCCCGGGCCCCTGCAAACACCCCTGCAAAATATTTTAAAATTTATTTTATTTAGGATTTAAATTTAACAAGGAGTTTTCTAATAATAAATTATTATTTCATTAGTTATCTGTAAATTTAAAATTATCTCTTCGTATAAGTTGGAAAAAAAAAAAAAGATAAATAATTTTTTCAATTTAATTACCTTTCTTTACTGTTTTTCTATTTTTCTTTACTGTTTTTCTATTTTCATTCTATAGTCCTAACCAAAAAATGCCATGAATGGTACATGTGAAATGGCTTTTCGTTTATGTTAGATTAAGAATTGAATTGAGTATTTCTTTTGGTATTCTTGGCCTCCATGTTCATATAAGATTTTATACCTGTGTTCATGTCTTATAGCCCCTGCTTTGTGATCAGAAGATAGCCCCTTCCATATATGTGTTCCTTCCAATTTCTCATATCATTCACGTTGATTAGCTGGATACAATTCCTAGGCAATGTTTCTTTGATTGGTCTATAAGTCCTAGCACCAATGATGTTAAACATGCTTACAATTTTCTTTGTTTTTTTTGGGTCATTGTAAATTAGAAGCATGATCCCATGCTTCACTGAAAACTGCTTCCATCGATCCTGGATGGTTGAGATTTGGGAATAAACGCTCTACGCTTGGACCCTGTTCCATTTGTCTTGTAGTTGAGCACTTTTGTATGCTTGCTGCTGTTAGAATCTCAAGTTTTGTAAAGGAATGGTAGATTATGTTCGTCTTACGAGACCTTTTAGTCCACTTCTTTTTCTGCGTGACAAATCTTTTTTCTCAAACAGTTCTTTTTTGATTCTCTGTATAACTTTTAAGAGTGATGACCACCTTTCTCTCACACTATATTCCTGGTTGACAAGGCAATCCACGTTGTAGGATATCTTTATTTGGCTGTTCTAGTGTATGACTTTCCTATTAGATCAAATGCACTTCCATAGCTTTACACTTCATCATGGTCTTCTTTTAACATTTTTTAGAGTTGAGCCATAATTACCTTGTTAGACCAAATTAAGTGATGGATTTGGATTTATTATATGGCATTCTAAAGCTAACCTTTTCTTTTCGCAAAATGAAATCTGCCAACTTGGCCTTCCACTGTAAGGATGTGTCAAACTCTAAGAAATCAACTAACCATGCATCCTTGTAGAGTTTGCCCAGTTAATTTGGCTTAATCTGGCACTTGTTGCTGCACAGCCTTCTCTCTTTAAAACACAAAGAAATGGAGGAGGCTGTGCTGTGCAGCAATAAGTGCCAGATTATGACCTGGTTGCCTCGCATAACTAAGCAACAATTGGCACCACTCATGGTGCTCGCTATCTCTTTTTTATATATATTATTATTATATTAGTACACACGCTCATGATGCCCTTTGCTAGAGGATAACGCTGTGTCCCTTTCATTGTTTGTTTGTGCAGCAGATGCATATGCTTCAATTGCACAGTTAGTCATTAGCGGAAATGCAAGTCACATACCTTGCGCCTGGCTCTAGCATGCACGATCTTATGTTTGACAATATGACCGAAGAAATTATTGCGTTTATGAAGGACTAGGTGGGGTGGATCACAATAATTGCACCCACCCTCCCTCGTATATCATTGACTCGTCTCGGCAATTGCGGCTCTTGAATTTTTTCTGCATCTTTTCGAAAAGTCGAACATTATGATCTGTTCCTGTAATGTCAATAATTTGTTGAAATGTAAGCTGAAACGTTTATTATTGCGTTGTATGGTCGTCATTGAGAATTCTGGTCACGCAATAGGAAACCAGGAAAGTGCCTGTGTGATATGCCCACGAGCTTCTCCTCCTTAGTCGCCGTATACGAGCCACGGCACAGCTTCGAGCGATCGCTATCTTTTGATTATTAACAAGCTAGTTGGTTAAAACCTAAGATTTCATTGGACTCCTTGAAACATACGATCTGGTAATCTAGGAATTCGCGACAGCCTGTCTCTATAAATGAAAAATTTATGATATTCAGACATATATATATATATATATATAAAATAATAACATTTGAAATTTGAAATTGTTTTTACTTGTATCTATTAAAGAATTAACTAATAAAATATCTCTAATTACACTCTGAATATCATAAATCATAAAATTTTTCTTAAATGCACTGATGAACCAGCAAAAATCTTACATTATTAAAAAAAAATACATGAAAAGGAGGTTTTTCGTAATTAAGAATTTGGGATTTTTATTAGAAAAGATCATGTTCAAAGTTCAAACAAATGGATCGTGTAGAAAGTTAGAAAAGAAGAAAAACTCACTTGCAGTTGAATATTTTTATTGATTTAGTGGACCCCATAAAATCAATCGTGCTAAATTTCTTTTGTGCTGTGGATATGTTTTTCTTCTCATAATAAACAGGCATTACCCGGGGATGGGGGAGGCTAATCTTCATTGGAGGACTGCTGATTGAGTAATTCCCGTTCCTTTGAGCTCCCTTTGGACAAAAAAAAATAAAACAGAACTATAATCAAATAAATCGAGCACTCTAGAAACCCACATATCAAGATGGGATTCAAGCTCAGATTACAGAGATTGAAAAGAAATGTCAGCACTGGTCATTTCACAACCTGTCTGGCCAATCCTCATATGTACCATACATATGCAGCTTCATCTGCGACAAATTCATGCGTTATTCATCAGCTGACGGATAGAACCACCAAGAGAATAAAACGGTATTGAAGTTGTAGATAAGTCATCCAATTCCCAATTTTTAGGCCTGTGTGTTTAGTCCTTGTAGGTATTTCCAAATCCCGGTCAAATCTACAAATCTTAACTGTGTTTACTTCTTATTGTGTATCATCCTTTGTTTGAAACAGCATTAGCCTGAATCACTGTTGATTCAGCATCGAGGCACCAAGATCACTTGAATCACCCAAATTCCATCCTGTCTTGTTGAGCACCTAAAGTTCCTCCTTGACCAAACTAAATCTCTGCATGTGTGCTCATTCACGTGTCCGCATATGAAAGTACCGCAGCATGTACACTTAGAAAATATACAGCTGATCAGATCAAGAATAAGGCAGACAGTGCACCATCAAAATTTGATGAACCCCTGACAAAGAAAAACCTCATTCCTCAACTTCCAAACCAAAGTGTTCCTTAAGAATATCCTTTGAGGTCCTTCCAAATCCATTGGCCACTTCTTCCATATCCTTGAGTTTTGTCACTTCCCGCTTTATCTGGTCCACCCTGCTCAACACAGCACTCAGCAAATCATCTGGGTTGGTTTTCAACGTGCGACGTGCCAATTCAGACCTCTCTTTGTCCAACTGCTGGTAAAGGTTCTGAAGATATTTCTTTTGAGCATAAAGTCGTTCCTCTGCAATTTTGTACTCAGCTTCCTGTGAAACCTGTAGTGCCTGGAGGACCTGATTGATCTCATCCTCAAGTTTCAGAGATTCAGCCTGGCTATCAGAAGACATGGACGCATCTGGTGAGCTCTTTCTAAAGTCCAGAATGTCTTGATGATTACTAACTTCCAGCATTGCATTTCCATTGGGAGAGACGGCTGTGTATGAATGATATAAATATGTTTACAAATGTGTGTGCGTGAGAGAGAGAGAGAGAGAGAGAGTCTGATCCACTGGAAGCAAAACTTGATGACAAGAGAGCTCCCAAATATATTAACCATATAAATAATAAAAGCTGAAACAAATAAAGAAAAAGATAATTTGAAGTCATGGGCACATTGTGTCTTAATGTCTTAAAATTAATGCAGCTATCTTTTATGAGAACCATCCATGGAAAACACGGTACCATTTATGTTTTGTGATACTTGCTAGAGATCTAGACCAGTGATTTGGATTTCTTGTTACTTAGTCATCAGAACTTAAGGCTTTTAACCATATCCCTCCGTAACTCAATCTGAGATTGTTGTGTACAATAATTGAAACCCAGAAAGTTTGTTCCTGCAACTTCTCCAGTTTTCTCTCTTTTGCCTACCTTACAAAACAAGAACCATTGCACCTCCATTGTGATTATTTATTCAGGGAATCCTTCATAAATAAATTATTGCCAATCCAATATTTGGAAACAATCATGGAAGGTGATATTGTTCCAAGACCCTACATGAATGACTTGTTAATGCTATCTTTACTGACAGCTCCAGAGTGTTGATTACACCCAATGGAATTGCTCTATCAAAAATCATATCTTAGGAACTGAAAAACTATCAACTCAACCAATAGAATGTTGTTGCCAGAAAGAAAAACAGTTTGAATGAAACAGTTTAAAAAAAAACATTACCAGGCAAAATGGCTGAGACTTCCCCTTCCACTTTCCAGATATCTTCAAGAATAGTCCCACATTTAAGCTGGTGCCAATACCAAATCGTCATACTACTAATGGTTATAGCAACCCCAAGGAGGGACAAGGTTAAATTTTCTAAAAATCAGAAAAGCCATAAATTCTCTTGCCTAGAGAACACCAGCTTTACCTTCGTGATGGCTACCTCAATGCGTTTCAGCAATCCCTTTGCATCAGCTCTCTGTGAACCTCGCAAAATGCAGAAACCAAGATTTAATATTTTCTCTATTTCATCCTGGGAATCAACAGTTTCGCAAGTTCGCAAAAGCCTTGTAACATGTGGCACTAGGTCTGTCCTTGCATCACAGCGCCGACAGTAATACTCAGCATCCAGACCAATGCTTCCTCCCACAGTGCCAGCCATATAGGTTCGAAGAGCACAATTCATGTGAGCAACATGGCCACATATATGACCCTCACTCACAATTGCTTCACATTTTATGTAGCTGTAACCTCCATGTTTTGAGCTTATAGTTTTGCAACAGAGGATGCAGCAACAATAACCGCAGAAACCAGGTTCACTGCAACATATATTGCAAGACATGGCAGCCACGGGTTGATTTTCAGTTTGTAACCCAAGACTGGTACACATCTTATTTCCAGCTTTACAACCCACACTATCATGCTGGGAATCAGACAGAAAAAGTTCGGCCGTCTCTTCAGAAGATACAGGGAAAAAAAAGTGCCCCTCGACATTACCTGCATTGTTCAGTTATCAATGAATAAAAACTTTTCCAAGCTTACACGTATTTTAGGAATAATTTAAACAATTAGAACTTAGAAACTATCCTAACCATCTCAAAGATTGCCAGTTCAAATATCAAGTGGCATAACATGAAGGAAGATGATTGAAGATAGGTCTAACATACCACAAAACACCTAGCAACCACATAACCATTTTAGATGTGTACTCGTCAAATAAAGCATGTGCATCACAAATTCAGAACTTCAATATCACCTCCTTTTTGGTCAAGCTTTAAACTGCCATGATTGGCAAGTTGAAATAGTGATATAATACTCAAGGAAAAGAAATAGCTTGTTACCATTCAATGTGGTCAAGATAGCATTTCATTTTTAATGGCAGGCTATTTTGTGGGATCATTTTCTTTTGGAGCTTTTAAGTGCCTTTGCCATTTTGGGTGAAGAGAGAAATTTAAAAAAGCCACGTCAAAGTAAAATATGGATAAGGAACTGTTCTCAAAGATAAACCTACTCAACAATTGCACAGCTATTGGATAATTTTAAGCTGACATCAAATTCAATTATTGTTTCCCAGATAGTGCAACTGGAATTCAGCCTGATCAAATGGAGCTGCAATTTTAAGCCATTGACAGGTAGTATTCACAGCCTCAATATGTAAAATAACTAGTTCCACAAAAAGTATCAAAGAAAGAACAACTGGGTGGAATGACTGGTATATGTTCATGGAAATATGCTGAGGATAATTTATAGCTCTAGTAAAAAAAAAACTTATGAAACTCAAGATGGCACATATAGAAAATATGAAGATAAAATAGAATTAATTGTAACTGACCATTTATGGAGGATTGCTTTGATGGGATCTTCCAACTGAATGAAGCAAAAAATTTACCAATGTCTGCATTGGGAAATACAGATCGGATATATCGCTCAACTGAAAGCTTGCTGGCAAAACCATGTTTCTTACGTGTTGTATTCTCAAGACGACAAAGACGAATTGGAAGGTAAAGGTATCTATCCAAATAATGGCCAGTAATAGCAACTCGCCTCCCAACCCTCCAAGTCCAAGTATCACCAGGATTTGGCCAATCCTCGGGAGCATATGGCAAACCTTCACCACATTCATCAGGTGCAACTGGCCTTAGATTCAAAATGTTTTCCCTTGCCCTAGGTGTGCTTCTATTACTTTCCTTATCAATCTCCATTAAGTCCACTTCTGCTCATAAAGATCAGGCGGCTGAGTGAAATATAATGAATGCAACATAAGCATGTATCAGAAAATAAAGGATTAACACACACTAAACCGAGAAGGAATTGACGGAGTAGCAATAAATACCCCACCCCAAAAGAAATTCAATGAATTCAACTTTATTGGTTTAATATCAACTTCCACAACCAACTCGAAATTTGAGGAATATATCAAGAAAATGTTCTCCAAGCAACTTGTATTTTATGATAGAAGTAACACGTACAAGCTAGAAATCAATTATATTGGAGTGCCACCTTTGGATTCAAATAAGCACCAAACATCAGGCAAGTGCATTCAAACATCAAAGCCAAATACTCACAGCAGCTCACCAAATGGAGTCCCAGATTCTGGTGAGCCATTGGATGGGGACATTTCACTTTGGATTGCTCACAAGGATTAGGGAGTCAATTCGATGAGCCACCAGTCAGGGATTTCGATTTATTCTGCTCAACATCATAGGATTTCTGTGTGGATTGCAATATCATCAGGTTTCCAAGCAGATCGCTGATGTAGAAATTTAAGCTACCCAGTCACAAAATGTAAATTAATCTCTTTCAAGCTCATTTCCCTTTTCTTTTCTTGCCAAACTAAATCCTTAAAGATAGGGATTTCTCCAGCTAATTGCAATCATAGGTATAGTAGACTCACGCAACAAAAGCAACCAAACAATACAAATGACAAAATTAAAATTTAGAAAAACAACATTTAAGTGTTTTTGAACACTTCTGATTTTAGAGTAGCCAATAATTATTTTCTTGTTTGCGTTAACAAAAAAAAAAAAAAAAACAGCAGTCTTAATCAAACGGGAAAAAAATAATCTAAAACAGCAAAACAAAGTGCTCGGCACCTCAACGGAATTAGCGTGAGTTATCAGGGTTTAAACAGCCTAGAGGTCATTTTTTATCCACTGCTGTAAGAATTGATATGCATAAATTAATAGAAGGTGGTTTCAATACTTCAGGAAATCAAATCTTGAAAACGGAAACAGAATCAAAAGAGAATATTTATTGCTTATAAAAAACAATTTATGATAAAAAGAAAACAGAATGATCAAAAACAGAAAAAGAAAAACAGTTCCATCAGGCATTTCTATTTCTATTATCTGTTGCAGATTCTTGATTTCACCAAAATGTTTTACTTAGTCAGAGTAGAAGTAATTAGTTTTTCATTAGCATCTCTAAATCATGCACTCCTTTAATAGCACAAAAATGTAAAGAAACCGGAAAAAAAAAAAGTAAATATAAAAGGATTCAAAGCTTCACCTAAAAGAAACAGGGCCTCTGTTGGAAGAGAAGAGAGGATTTTGGGTTTAGAGTCCCGTAAAATCACCAGAAGACAGAGATCAGATTCGAGGAGAAGAGAGAACGTAACTTCTTATGCTTCGAGGAGAAGACAGAACGTAACTTCTTATGCTTCGAGGAAAAAACAAAAAAGAATGTAGAGACAGGAACTCACTGAATGCTTAATAATCGGGGAAACAATTTGATACACAGAATCAATCGAGAGAGGAAAAAAAAAACAGAGAGAGAGACAGACGGGCCTTGCAAAACCCTAGGAACTACGGGGGAGGGAGGGAGGGAGACGGAGAGATGGTTTATAACGTTAACGCAGTTGTTCACTTCCTGGTTGACTAGACAGCTGGGCTATCGGAGATTTGTAAATGACAGTTCTACCCTTTTATTTATGTTTATAATATGTGTTCGATATTGTTGTATAAGATTGTTTTTAATTGAAATGTATTAAAACTTTTTTGGATTTTTATTTTGATATCAATATATGAAAATCTTTTTTAAAAAAAAACAATAAATGCAATGCAAAATAATCGATAACTAGATTTTTTTAGTTTCATTATTTTACAGGATAGGTTAATTTTTTTATAACATAAAAAATAATCAAACAATAATAACTTAATTGAATCCGATTTAACTTGATTAAGTCGTAATCTAAAACAGCCCTAGAAAAAGGAAATTAAAAAAAAAATAGAAAGCTGAAGGCCAATAACCTTTATGTTATAAGATGAAATAATAATAATAATAAAAAGTTAAATCGGGTTAATTTTTAAAATCAACAATTCTTATTATGAGACCAAGATGACCCTACAAAAGACTAAAAAAATTTTGAATAAAATTTTTAACCATCAAAAATTTGAAAAGAAATAAATAATAATCAAAATAATGAGGACCAAATCTAATAGAAAAACTAATGAAAGAAAATAATTAGGGACTTAATTGAGAAACAAAATTAAAAAAAAAGGTAAAAAGAGCAATTAAACCAAAATTATATAAAAAAAAACAAATGAAATAAAAATTTGAGGGACATGATTGAAAGAAAAAATAAATTAAGAAAAGGATAAAAAAAATTAAAAAAATGAGGACTAAGTCTATTAAAAAATAGATGAAATAAAATGTCGAGGGACCAAATTAAAATGAAAAAAAAAAACCAAGACAAGGATAAAAAACAACAATCAAGATAATGAATACCATGTGTGCGTGTTTCAAATTGAAAATGATGAAGTTAAAACAAAATCTAAAAAAATCAAAAGAAAGGAAAATCACCCAAAAGAAAAAAAAATTATAATTGATTTTTTGCTCCATTATTTTTTTATCAAGATAATATCATTTTTTACTTTTTAGCCGAATAAAAAATCAAGCGATGAGCTAGAGAGATATCATATTAAAATCCATTGATTATTTTTTTGCTATTTTTTTTTATCAAAATAATATTATTTTTACTTATTGCATAATAAAAAATCTAAATGACCCTGGTAACTCCGATCATTCGACTTAGCTCGTGACCTAAGACCTGATTGGGGTCAACTCTGGGGTTGGATTTTAAATACATGATAAAAAAAAACAAACACCGAATACAATATGAAAATTTAATGAAATTGCTAAAAAAAAATTAATCAAGAAGAGAACTCAAAATAAGGACTTGTAACATAAAAATGAGGATCAAACTCAACGAAAAAAAGGAATTAAAATAAAATGATTAGGGATTAAATTGAAAAATAAAATCTAATTAAAAAAAGATTAAAAGCAAAATAAATAGAAATTAAAAGAATGAGAATTAAAATTAATTTAAAAAACATAAAAAAATTAAATATCAAGGAATGAAATTGAAAAACAAACAAATCAAATTCAATATATTCAATGAAATATAATTAAATATATGGTATTCAAATCATCTTAGTTTTTTTTATAGATTTTGCTCTGCACATACTAATAATTTTTTTATTCAATTTATCAAAACATCTAAGTTTCTTTTATAGATTTTTTGTTTGTAAGGATACCTTAGTTATACTATGGTATGAAAGATAGAAAACTCAAAATAACTTACTAGTTAAAAAAAATTAAGTTTTGAAGGTATTTTAGATATTATAAGGTACAAATAAAAGAATAAAAAACCATTCTTCCCTAGTACTTGTAAACAAGTACATGGTTTCAATTGTGGAAGAGAAGAATGATAACTTTACCGTGCGAGTTCACAGTAAATGCGTGCAGAATTTATCTAAAGGAAAAGCTTAAACCAAGTTGCACTAAATTCGAGTTTTTCCTCTGTTATCGCGAGTTTTTTTTGCTTTCCTATTTATCAAAAAGAAAAGCTTAAACCATAATTTTTTGCTGGATGCCTCTCACCAACGCAAACAATTAGCCAGATGGTTCGCGCGCACAGATTGGTATTTTGTATTTTTTTGGGTTTTTTTTTTTTTTTACTTTTTTAAACACAGTTCATTACTTGCTTTCATTTGGCGAAATCCCCCAAGTTAAAAATTTCGGAGTTTTCTTGGTAACATGCGTTCTCCTTGGACCAAGCTGCAATGTAGTTAAATTGTCTAAAACTAATTCACCATGAGAGATATATATGGGGCTCCAGAAAACGCAGATAAATGATGAAAAACAACCACCTTGTCTACCGTACCGAAGGGAATAGCAGAAAATATTGAAAATGGCGAAACTTCTTTTGGTCACCCGACATCATATCATCACCGAAACCCAATTCATATTTAACCATAGATGTTACTGTTATAGGATTGTTCCCGCGCAGAAACAAGCAGTATAAAAGGGCCTGTAGGGCATCTGCTGCTAAAAGTCTAGATAATTCTATGCAAGTTTCTAGGTGCAAGTCAATAAACACTACAATATGGAGACATAAGCTTAAAGCCAATACCTCGACTGCCATGGTAACCTAAAAAGAAAAAAAGACATTGCCTACAGAGAGAACCCTTTTAGAGGGGCAAACTTTTCCAGAATTTCAGCTTCACGCTTTTCAGCATTTGTCCTTTTTAGCTCCCATTCTGTGATTTTGGAGTTGGCAACCTGAATATCACGCACAACAGTTGGAATTGAATTTGCCACCATCCCTTGAGCAGAGGCCACCTCAACCTTTGCTGCCTTGTTATTCTCAATTGTACTAACAAGCTCCCCTCGCCAGGTCTGAAGTTGAAAAATTTGATTGTCAATTTCCTGCACAGTCAGCAAGTTGGAATCAACCTGTGACTGAAGCTGGTCTGCTCTTTCCTTCAATTCATTATATTCATTCCTCAGAGAGTTAACCTTCGCCTTGTTTGCCTCAAGGGTACCAAACAAATTGTTAACTTGCTCTATTGTTTGCCTACTCTCAACAAAAACCTCGCTGAACGATGGGATTTCCTCAATCAATTTTAACTTAACAAGTTGTTCAGCACTGAGGGTGGGATCCTTCAGTAGTTTGGAAGCTAGACTAGTAAGTTTGGAAATGTTTCTGGAAGAGACCAAAGTGGGAAAATCCATGACTAGAAGGGAACAAAGCTTGCTTCGATCTTTAGCCATATCACTTTCGGTAAGAGGAGTATCAGAGCCTGCAGAGTATGATACTAGGGTTTCAGGGTGAGGTTGGGTAAGAATGTCTTCTAAAGAACTGAGATAGTTATCAAAACCCTCCGGGATCACATTAACTGCAGGTTCAGTCTCAGTTATTCCAATTTCACCACCAGCAGCATGAAACACAGATCGTTTAGAAGAACGTGTAGCTTTTCGCTTAGATGCGGATGCCGATGTAGGTGTATCCTGTTTTGCATCCTGTTTTCTTTTCCTCTGGCTGGACCGTGGTGTTTTTTGTTTCTTTTCTTCAGCTTCTTCAGTTAACTTGGGTAAAATCTGCTTCCTTTGCCTCCGACCATAACGGGGATTTTCTACATTCCCTTCTTGAACTTTCAAAGTTCCATCCTCAGGAGGGTTCTCAAGAGGAAGAGGAGCAGGTTTTACTGAAACAAAGATGAGAATCAAGCCACTTGGTCAAAGCACCACTGTAGCCGAGCAAAACATTATCCAAAGTAGCATGAAATGGCTAGCCCAATGACATCAACAATCCTAAACAAATATTATAAATAATTCAAGCGCTTCATATACTGCAATGGAAGAAAAGAACAAACAAATATGCTTAAGGAATTTGTTTGTCCCTACACTAACAAATAGCAAAGATGAAGCTAAAAAGAAATGCAGCATAAGAAAGGTATTGAAAATCTGAAAGCCAAGATCTAAAAAGAATATATGTGAATATGGAGATTTTAGTTGGGAGCTTCCTTATTTGAAATTCAGTAAAATTTAAAAGCTTTGCTGTGTTGATTCTTCTTCCTCTTTTCATTTGGGAGAATGCCTTACGCTAATTTCTTGTAAATTTTCAGTTTTTCCATTCTTTTCTATACAAGAAAAATACAAAAGAATAGATAGCATCGGTGTCAAAATTTAAGCTCACCTTCTTTTGGAGACTGCACTTTTGCTGGTATCTTCCATGTAAACGATGCAAAGAATGCGTCAACATCTGCACTTGGGAATTCAGTTCGAATAAAACTTTCAAGAGCAGGCATGCTAGCAAACATCTTCTTCCTTTTTCCATGAATGCTTTTTGGAGGGTAAATGAATCTATCCTGGAAGTACCCAGAGGAGTTAACCCTCCTTCCAACTCTCCATTCCCAATTATCACCAGGATTCGGCCAATCTATCGGAGCATACGGCAAACCTTCACCAGTTTCACCTGGCATAACTAGCCTGAGAGAATTGTTCACATCTATCGGGGTACTGCTACCATCACTCTTGTTAGGGGTATCACTATCCATAAATTGCTCATTCTGCTGATCAGATAAATTGTGCTCATCTATCAGGTGCCCACCCCTATTTCTTTCATGATGGACATCATCGTCCACAAATTCCTCCTTCTGGTGATTGAAATTTTTTTCCTCATCTAGCAGGTGCACGCTACCGTTACTCCCATGGGGGATATCGGTCTCCATGAATTGTTGCTCATTCTGCTGACAGCTTGTTGAGCCATAACTATCATCACAATGACATGAATCCAAACATAACACAAGAATCAACTAATGCAAGGAAATGGCTGATTCATCTCTAGGTTAAACAACGAGAAGACGTTAATGTCATTCATACAGTACGGTTTTAAAGATATCATTTGAGCAATCATATCGTTGCATATCATCTACTATTGCAGAATTTAGAAATTCCATAGCCCGTACACTTCTTCAAGTCTAAATTTATTCACATTTAAGCTGAACACTTTTAACTTTTAAGGCTCTTTGGTTTTACTATTTTCAAGGGTCATTTGGAAAACATGCAACATTTATACACCAATGGTTTAAGAGTCACAATTTCACTAATCAAGTAAAAAGGAAAAAAACTCTTCACTGGAGGTAGAATCTTGCTTTGCGTGTAGCGAATTGATTGCGCTTGATTTGAGTCATCAGGAGGTTAATTTTAGCTCCCCATTTTCGACGCAGACAACATGTAAAGAATAAGAAACGGGATCTCCTGGGTTCTAATAAACAAAAGCATAGAGGAAAAAAAAAAAGGAATCGCAAACAAAAAATTAAAGATAAAAAACATACTCTGGACCGAAAATCAAACCAAATGCAGTCCGTGGACCATGATCGTGAGGTTTATTAGAAGGAGAGTACAGCGGATCCGACATGATTTAATTTATACACCCAATAGACCTTTCTTTCTTCTTTCTTTCACCTGCATGGAGAGAAAAGATAACTGAAATCAAATCAAAATCATCAAGTGAAACAAAGAAATCATATGAATCCAAACAACACGTAGTCGAACAGAACTGTCTGAATTGTGATCCCTGTGAGCTACGATGCTAGAAAAATTAGCAAAATGCCGAGGTCATGCTCTTGCATGTAGGAGATCGGACCTGGGAGGTTCTTTTTAGGAATTGTCGGTAAGTGGAGGGCGGAAGTTATATTCTTAACCTTCTGGATAGCGATAGCTTTTGTGCTTTTATGAGTACCATCTTGTAAATAAGTGAAATAATAAGGTCCACTTCCTAGTAATAATTGCACTTGTTGATTAGTGCGTGCTATAAACAACCAACAATGAGTGCTTTTCAACGCCACAGGCGACGAGTGTCCAAATGCATGAAACGAAGAAAACTCCACTGTTTATGTTACTCCTCTGGAATTGAAGCTTGTAAGAATACATATTGATTACTAACCAGTGATATCATAACAAAGCACGTCAAATATAACAGAATTTATGAAAAGCTTTGAGTTTATATAAATTTAAATTTATAAACATGTAAAATAATAACTTATAATAAATATATTTTTAATATATATATATATATATATATAATAAAATATTGACATGTATACTAAGCATATATCTAAATTTACAATTGATATTAATTCAAAGTTGTAGCATATATATTATTAATAAAAATATATGTACTTAAATTAAATCAAATAAAAGTATTTGTAATTTTTATTGTTGTCAATGATAAATATTTATTTGTGCAACTAAATATCTGTAATATATCTTATAATATTTCAATAATATCATTTTAGTTTATATGAAGTCTGCAAATCAAGCACTACAAGGCTCAAGCACTTGGCTATTCCGGTGTATGCGTTCAGTGCATCTTTCAATCCAACGCATTTTCACTATAAGCTCAGATCAGCGCGTGAAAATGAAATAAACTTTAGCAATGATTACTTCCAGTGCTGGAAGAAATTAAAAACCCACAGCCCTGGCATTGATTGAAGTATGGCAACGGCAATCATGGATCAATTCAATCAAAAGGGATCGACGATCAACATGGCATGGCATGTCGAGGTCTCAAGGAAGATGAGAGATTTAGAAAGAACCCAGTTCTGTGTGGTATATTTAAGAAGATGAGAGATTTAGAAAGAACCCAGTTCTGTGTGGTATATTTAAGAAGATGAGGATTACCAGGAAATGCTTGAGCAAATAAGGATGTTACTCATGCAGACTAACCTGAAAATCTCATGTTTGGATGTATCATCGAGGTGTCTCCGATCCACTAATCAGCAAAGAATCAAACTATTTACCCAGACACCAATTCTATAGTCTTGCGTTCTCCTTAAATATAGCCTTATCTCTTCAATAAAATAAGGATTCTGTAGAGTACTCTCACCAGTGGCTTCTAGTTCTTACATGAATTTCTTAATCATTGCGCCATAAAAAAAAAGATACTAGTACACGCAATATACATAGATGTGAAACCAAATTCGTCGACGTGCACAAGCACTTATGCGTGGGCAACACTACTGTGAATTATACAACAGAAGTACAAAACAACCCAAATGACGACATATAAAATATACGAAACAAGCTGGCTTGAACATTCCAGGAGAAATGCTTCCTGCAACCGCAAAATATCGAATCATTAGTTCTTAAATAAGCCTCATTCAATTTTCAATAGAAGGAATGTTCACTTGAATCCTATGCTCTAAACTCATATCTGGATTGGCTTTCCATAACTTTTAACCAGACACATATTTTATCTCTACTATAACTTAATGCGTCTAACCTGCGGCCTAGAAGGCTAGAAAGAGTAGTACTATCATTATAAGAACTTGATGACGAGTGGTAAGCTTTCAAACAGTTAAACACCACATGCTTGGTTAACCTCGGAGATCATAGCACATTGAGAC
This sequence comes from Populus tomentosa, assembly GCA_018804465.1. Lineage (NCBI taxonomy): Eukaryota > Viridiplantae > Streptophyta > Magnoliopsida > Malpighiales > Salicaceae > Populus > Populus tomentosa. Next base: position 8,004,042 of record CM031987.1, read on the forward strand.
GTGAAGGACTTTTAGGTTAGTAGATGTAACTCTAGTTACCTGCTCGAACATAATTTCCAAGAAGCTTAGCTTCTATTTACTGAGTAACTGGATTCATGCAGAACTTTTTGTGTAATGATTCCTGTTCAAGTATTCTTCATGCATTATCATCAGCTGCTCTGCTACCTGCTTGGGGTTTCAATTATACGATTAGAAGATATGACCAAGAAGTTATAAACTGCATTTATAACTTTATCAATAGAGTTACCAGAATAAATTAACACCTGATATTGTGGCTAATTATGCAGATCATTGCACTGTCATTTCTCTTATACGCACAGGTTAGGAAATATAAAGTCTAAACAAGAAGAACAATGTGTTGGTGAATGGTGAAGAGAAAGTCTTTTATCCGTGTATGTTTATCTATAAGAGAAGTGTGAATTCATTTTCAATAATCCGTTCGGCAAGGCCTCGAGAATGCTTTACATTAACTCACAAACAGAAGGATTTAGTAATCTATGATTAAAACATGATTCGAATTGTACATTAAGGAATTACCACAAAGGAGAAAATTATACCTCTTCAATGCTGCCATCCTCAATCTCTGTATTGAAAGAAAGCAACAGACTTTCGTGGAGCAAATTCTCTAAATCCTCAGTATAAAGTGGTCCTGCAAATAATTCTTATTAAAATCCAAGCTAAACCCAATTAAGATTTAAGAATAAAAGAATCAATTTGACCTTTAGATTGAGAGAACCAAGAGAAGATATCAAGAACTAGCTGGTGGGATTTCTGAAGGGAATCGTGGCCACCCCACTCATTTTGAACAGCCATTTGTAGACCATTCCATCGAGAAAGAAGCAGCGCAATGCCCTCCCGGAGATGAGAGACAGCAACCTCTGGCTTTTTCAAGGTAGTGGATACCTTGTTATGGCCGTTTTGAACAATGGATTCCATTTTATAGCCTGACTTGGCCTTTGGTTGATCTGCTCCCAGTCTCCTCAACAAATCCTTTCCCTCTCCCTTTTATTTTGGAGACAGAAAGAAATGGCAGAGCAAGGAATGATTCCCCCCTTTTTTCCCGTCGAGGGTTTGTGCGCTAAAGTCTGGGATCAAAAGAGAGGGGCTCGGCGCGCGAGAACGAGGGAGGCGTTATTTTGTTCACGTGCCATAAACAGAGCATCACTCAAAGTTAGTGCCACGACCACTTGTATGGTTATTGCTGTAGAATGTAGATGTGTGGATGTTGGCAATCCTCGTTGGGTTCATTTAATTTAATTAATTAATTTTAATTTTTACTAACCACAATAGGTTTTATCACATTTTGTTGATGCCCCTGGTTTGTTCTTCGACCGATGCCTTATTTTCTGATTTTTAAAATAGATTTAAAACAAAAACTAATAAAAACGCAACTATATTGGAAATTAAACTAATAAAAACGCACTTTAAAATCTACTCTCGCTAAAATTTCTCAAATAATGCAAAAATAATGAAGGTTCAGACCTTAAGAGTTAGATATACAGATTATAAACTAAAATACTTATTTTGTAAATCATCTAAATCAAACAAGTTGAAATTTTAGGTGTAAACATATTTTCCTTTTTAAAGAATAAGGGTCTAAATCGAATTAAATAATAGTATAAGGAGTCCTTTTTAAAAACTCAGCCTATGTAACTGTACAGTCGATTTAAAACTTTAGACCTTTGGCGCCACCATACCAAACCATGACCACGGCTGCCACGCATGACCTTCCTCACCCCAAATTCACTCGCATCCATTCTCGAAACCGCCGTCTCAACTCACTCTTCTCTTCTCGGCCGAGCCACCCATGCTCAAATCCTCAAGACTCTCCAATGTACAATCCCTCCCTTCCTCTCCATCCACCTCATCAGCATGTATTCCAAACTCGACCTCCCCAACTCAGCCCAACTCCTCCTCCAACTCACCCCAACTCGCTGCGTCGTCACCTGGACCGCCCTCATTTCTGGCTCTGTCCAAAACCGTTATTTCTCCTCTGCTATCCTTTATTTCTCTAAAATGCGCCGTGAGAACATCAAGCCTAACGATTTCACTTTCCCTTGCGCGTTCAAAGCATCTACTGCGCTTTGCTTGCCTTTTGCAGGGAAACAGATTCATGCGATTGCGTTGAAGTTGGGCCAAATTAATGATAAATTTGTTGGATGCAGCGCGTTTGATATGTACTCAAAAACTGGGCTTAAATTGGAAGCGCAGCGACTGTTTGATGAAATGCCTCCAAGAAATGTTGCCGTGTGGAATGCATATATTTCTAATGCGGTGCTTGATGGGAGGCCAAGGAAAGCGATTGATAAGTTTATAGAGTTCCGCCGGGTGGGTGGAGAGCCCGACTTGATAACATTTTGTGCGTTCTTGAATGCCTGTGCTGACGCAAGGTGTTTGGACCTTGGGAGGCAGTTACACGGGCTTGTGATTCGCAGTGGGTTTGAAAGGGATGTGTCGGTTGCAAATGGGATTATTGATTTTTATGGGAAGTGTAAGGAAGTTGAATTGGCAGAAATGGTTTTTAATGGGATGGGGAGGAGGAATTCAGTTTCATGGTGTACAATGGTTGCTGCTTGTGAGCAGAATGATGAGAAGGAGAAGGCTTGTGTGGTGTTTTTGATGAGTAGGAAGGAAGGGATTGAGCTGACAGATTATATGGTTTCAAGTGTTATCAGTGCGTATGCAGGGATTTCAGGACTTGAATTTGGGAGGTCAGTTCATGCACTAGCTGTGAAAGCATGCGTGGAGGGCGATATTTTTGTTGGCAGTGCCCTTGTTGACATGTATGGTAAATGCGGAAGTATTGAAGATTGTGAGCAGGTCTTTCATGAGATGCCTGAAAGGAATTTGGTTTCTTGGAATGCTATGATTAGTGGGTATGCACACCAAGGGGATGTTGACATGGCCATGACACTGTTTGAAGAAATGCAGTCTGAGGCGGTACCAAATTATGTAACACTGATCTGTGTGTTATCGGCTTGTAGTAGGGGAGGGGCAGTTAAATTGGGAAACGAGATTTTTGAGTCCATGAGGGACAGGTACATGATTGAACCGGGAGCAGAGCATTATGCTTGTATTGCAGACATGTTAGGGCGGGCTGGAATGGTAGAGCGTGCTTATGAGTTTGTACAAAAAATGCCAATTCGTCCAACAATTTCAGTTTGGGGTGCTCTTTTAAATGCTTGTAGGGTGTACGGGGAGCCCGAGTTGGGTAAAATTGCAGCTGATAACTTATTCAAACTTGATCCCAAAGATTCGGGCAACCATGTGCTGCTTTCAAATATGTTTGCTGCTGCTGGAAGGTAAGTTAATTGTTTAAAGCAAACCTTATTGTTTTTCAGAAATGCTACAAATTCCGGCTAGCTTTTAATTAGAAGGTTTTTGTATCTGCTTCCTTGAAGTTCCTGTTGTGATTGTCTTAGTTTCTCTCCATTTATTATCTGAAAAGGTCGAAACTTCCCAGTCAAGTTTGCGGTTATATCTTATTGTAGCCCCTTCACCATTACTTGTAACCCAATTACCCTGGCCGATGTTTTGTGGTAGCCATTATTTTAGACTTGATTGAGAGGGTCCCTATCCTGCTTGTTTGTTGCACATCTAATGTACTAATAATTTTAGTGGCTGCTTCCCCGTAATATACTAGAGATGGTTCGTTCACCATGCTGTTCTTTCATCTGCTTTAAGTAATTGGTTTTTCAAATTTAGCCTTCTTCTTTGTCTATAATTTCCTTTTGCTTGCCAGCCAACTATCTGGGACCTTAATGCAGGTGGGATGAAGCAACCCTTGTGAGAAATGAAATGAAGGAAGTTGGGATCAAGAAGGGTGCCGGTTGTAGTTGGGTTACTGCAAAGAATAAGGTCCATGTCTTCCAAGCAAAGGATGCATCCCACGAAAGGAATAGTGAGATTCAGGGAATGCTAGTTAAGCTAAGGACAGAAATGCAGGCGGCTGGCTACATGCCTGACACCAACTATGCTCTCTATGATTTAGAAGAAGAAGAGAAAATGACAGAAGTTGGGTACCACAGCGAGAAGATTGCCCTTGCTTTCGGGCTTATAGCTCTCCCTCCTGGAGTACCTATAAGAATCACAAAAAATCTCAGGATATGTGGTGATTGTCATAGTGCCTTCAAGTTTATCTCAGGCATTGCTGGGAGAGAAATTATTGTCAGAGATAATAATAGATTTCATCGGTTTCGGGATAGTCAATGCTCATGCAGAGATTTTTGGTGATGATCTTTTACTCAATTAACAATATTTTAACAGGTTCGATAATTTTCAGATAATATCTTAAAAAATAACAAAAAATACCTTAGCGATGATAACCTTGTAACTATACGGTTGTGTTTTTATTAAAAAAAATATTAAAATAATTTTTATTTTTAATATTAATATATTAAAAGTATCTAAAAAAAACATAAAACAATTAATTTAAAATAATTTTTTTAATAAAAAATAGGTTGAAAATCATTTTCAAGATTCAAAGAAATGATTCATAATTTTGGTGATTGATTTTCAATTTTTTTTTCCAACCAACCATCTGCAATTTTAGAGCTTACGTTTTTCTTTTTGTTTAGATGTGAGACTTACTAGTTCATCGACTACTCTGATTCTCTTGTAATTCCTTGCTTCTCTGTTCGAAGTGAGATTCCAGCACTCTGGCGTTTCAAAAATCTGGTGATTTTTATTTTTTTATGAATATATTTCTTGTCTTTTAAAAATCTTAGATTTAAAGAATAATTAACCCGCTAGGGCCACCAGTAACTTTCATGATGCCACAAATTTACAACATTAGTGTGCAGCCTATTAAGCCACGAAAGCATTAAACGAAGTCGTTTTCTTATCTTCCGCAGTACCCTCTTCTACCTCTCATATCACCAAGGAGCAAGGAGGAACCCAATAGAAGGAAGAACAGACAGAGAGAGGCAATAGACAGGAAGCTCAAAAGCATCCACCTGACATTAATTGAACAAAAGTAAGATAAAAGAAAAAAATGGCAGTCGCTAAAGGAGCGTGCCTGAACCACATATCTCGAGAATCATCAGATATAAGAAGGCTTGCCAATTTCTACAAAGACATATTTGGTTTTGAGGAGATAGAGAGCCCAAAGTTCGAGTTCAAAGTTATATGGCTTAAGATCTCTCCAGATCTCGCTCTCCACTTTATCGAGAGGAGCCCAGATACCAAGCTTCCTGAAGGACCCTACAGTGCATCGTCACCGGTTCTTGATCCTACCCATCTCCCTAGAGGACATCATGTCTGCTTCTCTGTCTCCAATTTTGACTCCTTTGTCCAATCTCTCAAGGTATCACAAAGCTTCTTTCTTTGTTTATTTTTTATATTCTTGCTTAATATGTTTGTGTTTATTTCAAAAGCAACGACCACTATCACCAATGAGTGGCATTTACTTCCATTTGACGATTATATCACTTTTAAGAAGTATCCGTTTAAAAGATTTTTTAATAATTATGATTTTTTATATAAGCCATAATCTAAAAATTACTTTTTGTAAATAATTTATGATGAAATAAGTTAAAATGACTTTAAATTAAAAGTATGTTTGATTAAATTTTGTAGCAAACTTTTAATGTAAATCAAAAGTTACTTCTAGTCAAAATATGCTTATGATTTTTCTTTGAATCAAAAGTTAAACTTAAAATAAAAACAGTGAATTGAAGCTAAATTTTATGGTGATTGCAGGACAAGGGAATAGAAACGTTTCAGAGGTCCGTACCTAATCGGCCAATTAGGCAGGTCTTCTTCTTTGATCCAGATGGTGAGCGTTTGCAACCCCTTTTATTAGGTTTGGTGCTCAGTTCGAAGATAAATGGTGTGAAAGACTTGTGCTTTATCTTTCTGGTAATGTGCAGGTAATGGATTGGAGGTTGCAAGTCGTGATGAATAGGGTTGCTCTCCACTTGTGAGTATGGTTAAATGCTGGTAGGACTACGAGGGGAAACATAAATAAAATGTAATAAAAGCCCCTACATGCAGATAGTAGTAATTATTAAAGTTCTGGGTCCTTGTAAGTTTTCCTTCCTCTTAAATATGTATCGGTTAGCATTTGAATATGGTTAGTGTGCAGCATGCTTTTGAATAGGGTTCATATATAGCGTTGTATAGCATTATGCATGCATTAATACATGGAGCAGAAATGGAACATAGTTGCTGATACTGGATTGGATACTTTGTATCATCATTACTCGCTGGTTTTTCTTCAAAGAGAAATTATGGACGGTCCCAAAGCATTGAAATACCACTGTAAACTTGATCATGAGGGGATTACCAACGTTTTTCTTTTCCCAAGTTGTTGGATCACATGAAAGGCTTTTAGTATTCTGATTTGAACAATAGGTTTGATATTATCTTTTACATGATGTTGTGTTTTATTCTTGCTGCTGGAAGTTGGAGCCTTTTTCATCACGGCTGTGCTCATTCCTTTCATCTTACAGAACTAAAAACTAAAATTGTCACCAACAAACTTCATGTAAAACTGCTGAAATCTGATGAATAAGTGATATGATTTCATAGTGGCATCACCCACCTTTCCACCCTGTTATAATCATTTTAGTATATGACTCTGGTACTCCGTAAAAGGACCGATGCGCTATCTGTTTGGCCACTAGCCATTCCACCGGCAATAGGCAAGTTTTAGAATGTTCGGTGGACTTACTGATTGAGGATTAGAATCACTTAGGGTTCCAAGTTTGTTAGTGTTATTATACTGAGCACCGTTCATCTTGTGATGCACTTGTGCAGTGAATAGCTGGAACTTAAGCATTACTTTGAGATGAGTCATCATTGATATCTGTATCAGCGACAACCTTTCAGGAGCCCTTCTAAAAAGTAGTACCGAAATCCCTTTGTTTTGGGATGAATTAAAATAATTTTAACGGCATTCTCTGAATAAAGTTCTTGGAGTTGAAGCCTGTTAGAAATTCAGGCACAGATAGTTTAGAAGCGACTTTCATTTCATAAGTTTTGACATTACTGTCGTTTTCTGCACAATTTACAGAAGTAGTACGCTTTTCTGTAACAAGTCGTGTCTCGTCGAGTATATAGGTTTTGGTGTCCTAGGCGGTCACTATGAACTGAGCAGGCAGTTGTTTTTCTTAGTTGCTTGCTGCTCGATCTGCAACAATAAACCACCGTTTCCAGTTTTGCTCCTTTTTTGCACAGGTGTACTGTCTCTAAATGCATGGGGCAGAAGCTAAATTGATTCAAGCCTGTAAGACCTTATTGTCTAAACCTCTAAAGCGTTGTAGGCTTATTTGCATTAACAATCAGTTTTAAGTAAATTGGGACTCTAACTTACCGTACTTGCTGAGCCCGAATTGGTCTCAATGCTAAATGCATTTGTCACTGGAGAAAGAAAGTACATGGCCCAATGGTTACTGTCCTCGCTGAGCCCGAAGGCAATTGTTAAAGAGTTGCTGAAGCCCAAACATAATGGGACTCAACTTGTTGGGTATAATAAATGTTTACCATTTTGGCCGTGTTTGATTGCAGGAAAGTGAATTTCTGAAATTCACTTTACTGTTTTTTCTATGTTTGGCGACAATAAGGGAAAATAGTCAAAGAAAAATGAATTCCAGTCAACCTAGAAATAATAACGTTGCTAAAGGAAAGTGTTTTCCTTCTGTAAAAAAAGAAAAACACTTTTCTTTTTTCTACACACCCTCAGCTGTTCAACGAGAATATAGCTGGGCCAATGAATTATTATTCACTTGCTACAGTAGTAAGTGAATTATAATTCACTACTACTGTAGCAGTGAATTAAAATGCAAAGGGGAGATTACATGTGGTCTGCTGCTCCTGAAGATGAAGACGAAGCCGGTTCTCTCGGGTGGTTCTTCTTTTTATTGTCACTGTTCGTCCTCCATTTTTTGTGGTTCTTGGCCTGTTTCCCTTGCCCTTCTTCCTCTGTTTTGCTGGTTCAGGTGCTATGGCGAAGACGATGATTGGCAGGCTTTATGTTTCTGCTTTTCCTCTACTCTTTTGGTTCTGTTTCGTTTGCTTCTCTGTTATTCTGGGTTTTTCCTCTGATTTTCGGCTCCTTTTAATTCCTCTCCTCTCTGTTCGTCACCTGTTGTTCTTCCTCCTCTTGCGTCTTCTGCCTCTGTTTCGTTCTGGTCTTCGGTCACTCGTTCCTGGTTTTTGGTTGCTGGCCTCTTCCCCGGGTTTTTCTTCTATTTATGATGGGTTTTTTTTTTTTCCTGGTGTGCTTGCGTCCCCCCTTTTATAGAGAAGCTTCCCCTCAACCAGTCCTACATTTGCAGGACTGTTATGGAATCCACGAACGAGATCGTGGGCAAGAGATATGGTCCAAGACCGGATTTGTTGCAGCAGATTTCCCTGTTGAACAGGCTTCATCCGCGCAAGCGTAGGAGACGATGAACAATGCTTCCAAAACGGCGCTGTTGTGTCCTTGGGCATGGCTGTTTTTCAATTTAGTCCCTAGACAATGTAAACTTAACAATTGGGACCCTAATCAGAAATAATTGATTTCTAATTGTGCCCTTGGATTAAATTCAATTGAATCCTTGAGTTATAGCGCCATTTACACAATAGTCCTGAGTTTTTAATTAAATCAAAGTTTAATTAAGTCTTCAAACTCATTAATTCTTCAATTAAACTCTTGATTTTATTAATTAAAATAATCTAAATTTTAATTAAATCAATTCTTCAATTAAACCCTTGATTTAATTAATTAAACTAGTCAAGAGTTTAATTAAACCCTTGATTAAATATTTTATATATATTAGATAAACTTGAAAAAAAATTTAATTCATTAATAAATTATTTTCCAGTTTATTTTCCATAACACAACCAAACACTGGAAAGTGTTTCCAGTTTATTTTCCATAACACTACCAAACATCGGAAAATACTTTCCCGGAATTCACTTTACAGGAATTCACTTTCCCCGGAATTCACTTTCCAAAAAGAAACCACTTTCCTGCAAACAAACGGAGCATTTGTATTATATTTTCTGGCATGTTTGCTACCAAAGATGAGCATTCAACAATTTTTTTTTGATTTACATAGGTATTTGGGTCAGCTTGCGCGCATTATGACTAATCTCATGGCTCATTGAACATCCTACAAATTCAGTGAGCATGTAAGGCACCGCGGGGATGACAGACATGTACAATGAAATTTGAACCCAGGTATAGAAAAATAGAACAAGTCCTTTCCACCACCAGGCTAATACCTCAAGTGCACATCCGACAATTTTTGATGATATTGGCAGTAGACCTCTCAAAAATTATGGAGAGAAGTGTTCTTGTTTTGTTTTTGAAATCGAAATGTTGTACGTACCTAGAGGCTGCATGATAGCACAGAGCATGGTTTGATTTGGACAAGAGTTTACAATACAATTTTCTAAGAGTATCAATATGATATGGCAGTTTTATATAAATCGACAAAGTTTAACAACTGCAGTCCAACAAGACGAGGGAGCCAACAGGCAAGAACCCTAGAAACAGGAAAAGGATACTCGAGTGAGAACACCTTAAACCACTGTTTTTAACTTCTGAAAGACAGAAGCGCCTTTATATTCTGAAAAGCTTCTGGCTTTCACAACGTTATCTATTGGCCTCACAGAAGAGAAAGGACTTTGCCTCGTGAGCCACTTTTGTTTTACGAAAGTACAATCATGTGGCAAACAGGGTTTCGTAAGCTGCAATGCAGGAAATAGGCTGAAACCCACCTCTATAATGCCCGCTATAAGGGCTAGGTTTTTTCTTCCCTACAGAAAAGATGTACCATACCAGTAAGCTTTCGAGGATAAAGTTCGTACGCTAGGTAGAGGAGTAGTTTGGCCTTTTGGACTTTAATACCCTGCTTATGAAGACCGCGCCATCAGTATGATCTGAGCTCGTGAAAGGTCGTGACATTTTTTTGACTTGGTATGTTAGTAATGCCAAAAAAGGGAGGTCATGGTGACTTATTTCTGGGCAGAGAACACTGGTTGGTGGTGAGCAGTAGGGCAAAGTTGAAGAAGAGACACAATTAATTATTTGCAGGCATAGTTTTGGTGAAAGGCTATACGGAATCGGAAAGCAAATTATCTGTAATGGTGCATATTAATTAATTGTTACGAATTTGAGTTTTATATTTGTATTTTAATTTTTTTTCTCCCTTTTGAGATATCATTTTCTGCATGGAATGGGAGTTTTGTGTGTGTGTGTGTGTGTGTTGGGGGAGGGGGGGGGGGGGGTTATCGTTAAATCTCATGTGCAATCCATTCTTATTATCATTTGGATTAAGGGGATATAAATTTGTTTATTTTTGTGTTTTAAAAATATTTTTAAAAAATATTATTTTATTTTTATTTTTTTATTTTAAATTAATTTTTTTGATATTTCTCGATCGTTTTGATGTTCTGATGTTGAAAATAATTTTTTTAAAATAAAAAAATATTATTTTAATGTATTTCTAAATGAAAAACATTTTGAAAAGTAACAGTTACCACTCATACTCTCAAGTCTAAACCATAGTAATTATATACGGTCTAATCCGACAAGTTAATATGAGATCTAGATGATTCGGGATACTAGCCAAATTTAAAGAAAAAAAATCAAGATTATAGTTAGCTAGAGAAGACTTGGGACTTGTCGGGTCAACTCGAGCCTTGTGTGAATTAAAAATATATGATTTAAAAGTTAGTTTGAAACTGAGAATATGGATCTTGGTATTTTTCTAATATGGTTCTTGTAATATTTTTTTTTTAGTTAAATTGGCTCTTTTATTAATTTTAATGGAAAATATTACTGCTGTTCCTTTTTTTAAGTACACAGAATATTAACCGTTGGCATCCAAGAGAAATTAACTATATATAAAACCAACATTAATTACCGTTAAATAAAAAAAAAGCATTCATGTGGCAGAAAAGAAATAAGCAAATAAAATGTAAAACATTATGATGAATGCTTGTATTCTATAATATAGATAGATAGATGCTACAAGGCAATGAATCATGGCTGAGAGAAGGTATGTAATTAAGCAATCAAAATTGACATATCAGTTGCACTTGAGGTCTTGACCTAGTGATGGAAGGGGCTTATTCCTTTTTACCTCACCAGGGTTCAAACTTCACCGTGCATGTCTGTTACCCCCGTGGTGCCTTACATGTTTACTGGGTTTGCAGGATGTTCAGTGGATCGTGGGATTAGTTATGGTGCGTACAAGCTGGCTCAAACACCCACATAAATCAAAAAAAAAAATTGACAGATCAGTTTAAAGAACAGATTATCTAAAATCTCTTGTGCATTTAAGATCTGGAAAATAAAGAGAGAAAGGCATTAAATTCCTTGAATGTGATTGAAGCAACTGTAAGGTAATTTTGCTTGCATCGCTGAGATCGTCAATTATTGGATGAGAGGTACAATCATATCATATCATATGATGATGTTTGTTGGCCCAGAAAGATGTAAATGAGTAGCTGATCATGTTAAGAATTCTGAGGAAACATGCGCATGTGGTGATGTCTTTTGCAGCATTTTTATCTCAGATCATATATACTCCACAACATTTCAGTGATGGTGTTAAATAATTACCCGATGCAACGGCAACGAAACTACCCCCACATCACATAACATTTTCATATTTACGTACGTACGTAGGCATGCGCCCAATACACGACTCAAATCTACATTATTGAAGTTAACTTATTTATTTTTGTATTTTAAAAATATTTTTAAAAAATTTTAAATTTTTTATTTATATTTTTACTTTAAATTAATTTTTTTATTATTATTTTTAGATTATTTTGATGTATTGATATCAAAAATAATTTTTTTAAAAAAATTATTATTTTAATATATTTTTAAATAAAAAATATTTTAAATAATAACCACAACCACAAAACAATTTTCTATATAAATACACTACATCTAATTATTAAATTTAACTTGAATGAAGACGAAACATAAAAATGGAGACCTGATATACAAATATTATATGAGTAAGTAAATATTTTTTAAAAATAAAATAATGTAATTTTGAGTTTTTTTTTTGGATTAATCAAGTTATAAATCAAATGAGTGTTTAATGGAGTTACTTGATTAATTAACTTCGATGATATTTTTTTTTAAACCCAAAACCCTATCTAAATTAGGATTTAGATTGACCAACTACAACGACTATACTAGACAAGTTTAATAATGGTGATACTGTATAATCCTCGTTACAAAAGCCTCGAATAAAGATAGGAGTGGAAGACTTAAATAGATGTTGCTTCTCTCACTCCTCAACAAACGTGCACTGTTTCTCTCTCTCTCTCTCTCACCAAATAAAATCTCCACCATTCAACGACGTTCCTCTAATTTTATCCCCTTTGCCACTATAGCAGACACATTACAATCTCCCTGTCTGATCTCATCAAGAGGAAAAATGCCCCCCATCTTCTGGAAGAACATTCTCAAATGCTTACCCACCGTAACCCCATCCTCACATCCATTGCCCTCAGAGTTGCAAGAGTATAGTGATCCATTACCATCATCCGCTACCGCCGCCGCCCCCACCACATCAATAATGATCAAGAACTTCAACTCCCTCTATGACCTCTCCTCGGCATCCACCTCCAAATCCCTCAGTACTCCCTCCACCAACTCCTACTCCTCATCTTACTCCGATCCTGACACCGACTCGACGCCTGATTTTGCCACTATTATCGCCTCCCAACGTTTCTTCTCCTCCTCCCCTGGCCGCTCCAACTCCATCATTGAGTCCATGCAAGAGCTTCATACCCCAGTCAGTGGAGGTGTTGCCATTAAAAAGTATTCACTAGATCCTTACATAGATTTTAAACACTCAATGCAAGAGATGATTGAAGCAAGAGAGATAAGGGACGTTAGGGCTAATTGGGACTACTTGCATGAGTTGATCTCTTGCTATCTTAAATTAAACCCTAAAAACACCCACAAGTTTATCATTAGTGCTTTCGCTGATATAATTGTTTGTCTATTGTCTTCGCCCTCGCCGGAACCCGACACCCACTGGAAACCTGAAGGCCTTCAACAACACAAGGTTTCACGTTTATTGGTGTGAGGTCAATTATGTACTGTGTACATCTTTTAAATTTTGTTTTGTTAGTTAAAAAGAAGGGGCATATGTGATGTATGTTAGGGGTGGTACGTTTTTTCGTTGTTTTGTGGAATCACTTTGTATTTGGTGAGGAGGGATGTTATCATGCATGAAGACAGTAAAGGTCATTTGTAATGGAGGCAAAGTAAATTATAAATAATTTGGAAACCAAGGAATTCGCGTGGGATGTTAATGTCTCGATGATGTTTTAGTTTTTAATCCTTGTCTTGTGTTGGGTTATATGCATGTGTTTAAGTTTTTCTTGTTAAGTGTTTCTAGGTACTTTGGATGGATGTTTCATTGGCCTGCGGGTGATTTGCCTAGCTAATTGGCTGTGCACGGCTGCAGGCCCAAGTTGGTTTATTTGCCTTGATTTTTGTTGTGGCCCTGCACATCAACAATCAGGAGCTAACCTAGCTAGCTAGTTCTTAGCCAGGGGCGCGTTGCGATGGGATGGACCTTCGGGTAGCTGGGTGTGTGGCCTGTGGTGCGCATATCCCTTGGAACAGTCAACATTTATTTGGGATCTTATATTACGGGTGAATGTGTGGAGAGGTACAGAACAGAAGACAGATCTTTAAACAAAGTATGTTATCTACGCTCGTTAATTTCAGGATTGGTTTCTGTTTAGTCAAAGCCACTTTCAATTCTGGATATGTCGGAAAATCAGTCAATGCTTTCCCTTTCGGTGAATGATTTATCGATCTCTTATTAGAGGACTCTAAGAGGAGGTTTTAGATTTGCTTGTCTTTTATTTTTTTATGCATCCCAGATTGATGCTATAATTACTTCTGACTTCGTATTTTGTTTTCCCTCTTGTTATAATGGAGAATCTTCCACTTGGTGCTAAAAATCACCGTTCAACACTTCAACCAGCTAATGCTTATTCACCCTGAAGTCGATTGATTAGTCCCAACCACCGCATAATTAGCTTTTGACTTCACAATTAGCACCGCAGATCAGAAAAATAACGTCACACCCTCAGACAACTCTCTCTCTCTCTTTTATATATATATATATATATATATATATATATATATATATATATAACATAAATATTCGGATCAATTTGCATATAATTCGATTAATTTTATAAATTTTTTAATTAATGATTATATAAATTTCTAGTGATTATAAATAAACTTGAATTTATAATCATTAAATAACAAACCCAAAACCTGATTAAATTAGCTACCTCTCAAAATTATCCTCACACATATATTGAGCATGAACATTATTGTTTTTAGTGATAAAATTAATTAATGTTAGTGATCAAGCTAATTACATGTAAGAAATTGCATAATCATTCGTATATATTTTGCGGCGTCTGTATATTAGCATTTAATTAGCACTAAATTTATAAATACCTGAATTTAGCATTAAGTTCTTAAAGGTCAAATTAGAGGTTATTGGCTCAATTAATCTTTCTAACCAAGTTAACAGTACATGCTCTCCGAGCCATCAACATGGTAGTACTGATCCAGACAAAAAAAAGAAAAGAAAAAAAGAATAACGACTTATCAACTTGATTTTTAATACAACGGATTCCAAGTTTTGGACTGGCAAACTCGAATGAGTCCATGAAAAGCCCCAAAAAGTGCACTGTGAACCCCCATATGTGCATAGAAGAGAGGAAGAGGGCATGGCGTTAAACATTGAGAGCTAGTTTTTTCCCTCTTTTTTGTATGATAGCACACTGGGGGAGACAAAGAAGAGGATCCAAAGAGATAATACTAACTATTATCGATAAAAAGAAGGAGCTAGGGGTGCTACCAACTACGACAAAAGAATGAAATATTTTGATATATCACATGCTTGATTAATTAACTAATTCTTACCGTAAAGTTAGTTGGTTTAGGTAAGGTTAACACCGGACCATTTGTCCTTGTGTGCTTCCATTATTATATCTCACTCTTTAATTAGGGCTAATCAGTTATGGCATTTGGAGGGATGTGAGAGTACTGTATATATCCAAAATTCACATGTTTTATATATATAGATAAATCGATCCAGAGAATCTGAACGTTGTCTATCGTTATCTTTTCAACATTCCAATAAATTAAGGACGGAGAGCAGGAGCAAAGTGTGAGGACGGCCTCCACCATGCCTATAATTAATTATGTGAGTATCTAGACAAAGTTTATTGAATAAATTATAATATCTTCATTTCATGCATCCCTATTAATTAATCTCTTTGGCGGGCTAATTATCCTAGAATATTATGACCTTAAAAGATTGATTACCACTTCATCACCAAGACAAAAACTTCTATTCATCACCAGTTTGACCAATTTCCGTGTCAAACAAACCATTGAAGCTGTGTTTGTCTTCCTCTTCTTTTTTTTCCTCTCGTTATATATATATATATATATATATATTTCTCACTTCCAAGGAGATATAAAATACTCGCAGCATATTAACATCTTGGCTAAATAATAACGAGAGGAAAAGAAGAAGAAGAGGAAATTCTTCTCCTCAAGTCAAGTTTGGCAGCTATATATGAAGCTAGCTGGGTCCAATAATTATGAGTTATATGTGTGGGAGAAAGTAAATCCATATCTTCTTGAAAATGACCCTAGATTGGATTTTTTCAGGATCTTAATTGTATAATGATCTGACACGCCAAACCCGGTGTGTTATACCAGGACATGTGCATCATTAGGGTAAAACTAGCTTACTAACTCCCTTGAATTTGGATGCTGATTTTGTGAAAGTCCTTGGTTAACCATTTACTTAATTATTGGTGTCGATAGAGATTAATTTCCTATTGGAAGATTTGGTAGCAAGATGCATGCATGTGTGTGCGAGGTTCATTGAGATTTGGCTTAGGTGGTAAGTGGATTCGTATTACATGCTAGCTATTACTTAAGAGTTTGAATCCTAGCACGTAGCTACCACAAGGGAAAAAAATGAAGGACCTACTTAAGCATAGCCATACGAGTATAAATGTCAAAGATTATGTAGTCTCGGATCCTGAAAATTAGTCTAAAAATACTTGAACGTTAGAAAATATGTCATTCTTCTCCTTATTTATTAGATCCATTATAATTATGCACAATATGGTTAATCAATGTAATTTAACTATAGCACAACTATTTATTTTACATGACAGCAATTAATATCACACCGGGAACTGTTTGTGTTTTGCATTAAGCTTTGAGAATCACCCATGTTTTGTAACTCTTTTTTATTTTTTTGGCCTGAATAATTGAAAAACAATAATGCAAGTAGAACAGGCAATGATGTTGGAATGATATGTTTCTCAGGTTTTGGATATTTCGTCTCTGTCAACTCCAAACTGATTTCCAGCTGGATGTAGAGATCTTCGTTTTTTAGCCAAATCAAAATCCTGTTGATACATCCAAAACCTGGCGTGTCGCCGCCACAGCAACCGATCCCCACTATCTTACAAGAACCAGAGATGCGATGGAGGTAAAGCAGATAAATCAAAATCTAAAACTCCAGAGAGAGACATAGTCTGGGTCTTGGAGTGTATCCCACTTTCCTTTTCCGGGGAAAAACGTGAGGATCGATGAGTCTGCCAAATTTGTTCGCTACCGCGTTTAGATTTTGGTGCTTGTCTACTGCGTTGCGGCTTGAGACAGTCCCGTGGCTTTGTGACCTGGGAATGAGAGGTCTGATGATTTAACAGCATTTCCTGTAGCTCTGGCTTTTGCAGTCCCATCCTTGACCGCATCCACAATATAGAGACATTTCTTTTGTTGTGCCTTCATCTTATATTAAAAAAGAATAAATAACACATTCTAATTTCTCAAGATTAATACCAAAAATGAAAATTGTATATGATGAGATTCTGCAATCACCTAAACAAATGCAACTACTGGTATCTGCAAAGTCTAAAAGAAAAATAATTTGGTTAATAAATAATGGGGGTGGGTTAATTTGAGCTCCCCACCTGTATTCGTACACAAACCATAAAAATATTATGAGCTTTATGTTGTGAAGCCCGGCCCACACAACCTTTCTGAACGCTAAAACCTTTCCTTTTCTTATCCACCTACCTCCAAAAACATTTGTGAATCAAACACCGGGAAAAAAGAAGGGATTTTGAGTGATGTGGTGGTTAAAAAAAAGGGATTTTCATGCCAAAAAGGGATTTTTCTAAAAATTGTTGGGGATCACTGTTAGATTGGCCGTTCTCGTAATGTGACAACTGGCATAGTTTGTATGTAACTCGATGTTGAATGAGATGTGACCAAATATGAGATCTAAGTCTTGTTTTGAATATTTTTAGATTTCTATCGTTGTTGTTATTATTAATATAAGGAGGAAGAAAAACTAGTTGTTTTTTTCACTGCCAAAAATATGGAACGGAAGGGATATAAATCTTATTGATTACAAGAATAATACGATTTTTAATCCCTTTTTGGGAAAATATGCACTTTACCGTAATCTATTTTTAATTATGAGATATAAATATTTAGTTTATGAAAAATAAATACTCAATACAAGAATTATCAATATCTACCGATGAAGATTTTTTTATGATAATCTTTTTACTCTATTTTTCATAATCTTTACTTATAATCTCGCAATGGCATAAAATAACATAACGTCAAAAAATATTAGTCTTTGTTGGTTATGTTTGAACTATTGGACATATCAGTAAAATTTTATTTATTTTTCTTCTTTGAAAATATTCAAGTTTTAACAAGGCCAACGAGGTTGTTGGCAGACTTGAGACATCCTAATTACTAGAAAAATATTTACATTAATTTGTATGGCGTGGCTTGTGAATTGTGATCTATGTGACTGGAAGTTTGTGCATAGAATTTCGAGTTACAAAGAAGATTGGCAGCAGTAATTGGTTATGAGGCAACACTGTCCATATCTTGTCTGCAGACTGTATATGATTCTGAAATCACGTTTGCAGTAGCTTGAGTACCATAAATCCTTTTCCCTTGAAGGCAGGCGCCTGCAATTCCCAATTCGGAGCACTTTCTTTTTTGTTTTTAATTATTATTAGAGCGTTGAGATTTTTGTTGCCACACTGCCACAGCCTGGGGCAATGCCCACCTAGAATGAAGCAAACAAATTTCCAAAGACAGCCTTCAATTCCCAGCAAAACGTTATCCTATCAAACACCACAAATTACCTAAAGACTAACAAAAGCTTCCCACATTTCCCACCTCAAAAAAAACCATGGCAGCCCTTCATTTCACCCCATCTCCTTCCTTCATCCTAACCAGACATAAACTACCCACCGAGGTCTCTTCTTTTAAGCTCCACTACAAAGCTGGCAGATCCTTGAAGACTGTAGTTAGGTCCTACAAAGTGGTGATTGAGCATGAAGGTCAGTCCACGGAGCTGGAGGTGGAACCGGATGAGACCATACTATCCAAGGCGTTGGACTCTGGATTGACTGTGCCACATGATTGCAAACTTGGGGTGTGCATGACTTGCCCAGCAAAGCTAATAAGTGGCTCGGTTGATCAGAGTGATGGTATGCTCAGTGATGATGTGGTCGAGCGAGGGTATGCACTGCTCTGCGCAGCCTATCCAAGGTCAGATTGTCAAATTAGGGTTATTCCTGAAGAGGAGCTTCTGTCACTGCAACTAGCAACAGCTAATGACTGAATGTTGTATGCTTAATGTTTAAGTGAAGAACTTTGATGTCACTTATTGAATCTCAGTTCAATCTTTATCATTAGCTTATTTTGCAATAGAATGCTGGATAGATTTGCTTCTTGGATGTGCCCAGGTATAACGTACAATAAAAATTTGGATCATCTCTGTCATCTCAGTGCCGACTAGCAAATCATACCATCAAATAGTATTGTCCTCTGAATTTCATTCAAATCCTCTGATTTAGAGATCGGACCATCAAAACCAGATTTTAGCGCCCACTTTAGCACAGATGTGGAAGAAGAGGGGATTGATACAACCATGCATTTGGTTGCTAACCATCAAATTCAACTGGGAAAAGAAAAACGAAAAAAAAAAGCAGGCAGCAGGGAGGATGCTATCATGTCTTCAGCTGCTGGGCCAATGGTCCGATGTGCAAATTAGTACGTTTAACGGATCACAGATGCGATTGTGCCCATATTTTCGAGTAACTGCCCACTTTTCAGCTACCTCTATTCACCGCGATTCCAATAAAAATGTCATGGCCCAGGAGATGGACCGTGGGAAAGCAAGGTGCTTCCTCCCCTCTCACGCTCATAATGCATAACAGAAGGGCTGGAAACATGTATTTTTCAATGGTACTGGGTAGAGAGGACAAGGGCAGGCAACAACAAAACAAGATGAGGTCAAAAGGGTGTTTCAGGTTTGGAAAGCAGCGAGGACGATGATTGCAAACAAGACAAGTGTTAAGATAACATTGACATTATCAAGAACCCCAGAAATAAGTGGCCGAGATAAAGGCCTCATCTCGCACAATTTCTCAGTGCATGGTTATCAGATGTCTTTTCTCTATTTACTAGCAGTGTCATAAGGATATCAAATCTTCACAACTTTGGAGAGTGCGAGTCAGCGTGCGACCCATCAATCAGGCAGTCATTAGCATTACCCTCACCACCAGTATAAATAAACGAGAGCACTGTCTTTTGGTCCCACGGAATTTAGGACGAAAGAAACAAGAAAATCACCACGATTTTAGAATGGGCGACTTTGCTTAAATTCCAAAGCAGCCAGGCTGCGCTGCGTCCTGTTAAACCATCCAAACCGCCGCGCAAGTTGTCACCCTTCAATTCCAAAGAAAACATCTTCATTTCAGCATCCCGACTTCAACAAGCACACACGTGAAGACTCTTTCCATGAGAGAGATCTCCCTTTTTCCATGCATTTAATCCTACGTGTAGTTAGCACAGATAAATGGTAGCGTGCATAATCAATGCTTGCTAGTATGATTCCAACTCATGTCTATACATTAGCGGGCGAATAACAGGGGAACGTGTAAACAATCACGTGACCTGAACCTGTAAAATTCCTGCGTACCACAAGCTGTCAGTACAAACACTGATAAGTTAGCATCCAAACTCCAAGAGGCTGCCTCTTAACTTAAATAGAGTTAGCAAACGGCCTACATGAAGTCAGTCAAAAAGAAGGAAAATGAAATGCCTACATGAAGCTCTCCTCACCTTCTGCAGCATAAAATGCCATGAAGGATCAGAGGTTTGCAGATCAAATGACAATACATTAAACTACACCATTGTACCTCATGTCATCATCCATAGTCTACTTGGATGCTTTGTGTTCCTGATGGCTCTCAATCACGACCTTCTTCCTTGTCTCAAAATCAACCTTGTATAGATCAGCAACTGTTGCAAGATAACCATATAGAATCCTGTTTTTCTCCCCACTCCGATCCACCTTCACAAGGTTTGGATTTTTCTCATCATCCTTGCCAAACGTCAGAGGCTGTATGCAACCCCAAGCTTCACGTCCACGATTATCCTTCTCAAAGTGGTCTGCCAGCCGTACAGCCTCTTTCAGACCTGATTGATCACCACCAAACTTTACAAGGGTAATGCCTAGATGACCATCTCTTCCGTACAAGGACTTTGACTTGCCACCCACAAATCCTAGATCTGACCAGAAAAGGTAAACAAAGAAACAAAAATAAGTGTGCAAGTTGAGCTACTGCAAACATTGAGCAGATGATGGAGCTCATAAGAATCATCATCAAGTTTTCATCCCAGGATAAACTAAATAAATGGTTCCATATATTGCATTCATAATTAATGATTCAGCTCAAAGAAAAAGAAATACTCAGCTGAAAACAACAGCAGACACTAGAAACATCAGTTAGCAACTGTAAATCATCCAAAAGAAAATTTGATCACCCTAAATTTGAGACTTGCAGTGGTTAATGGGCAAATAGACTTTTACAATAACAAATTTGCAAAAGAAGATAGAATAAACCAGCCTGTTGTTACAGACTTCAATTAAACTAACATCAAAACAGAAGAGCAAAGAAAAAGCAAACTAATAAATCATGCAAACAAGATGCAAATAAGTATATTCCGTGCAAGGAAGCACAGACAAGTCACTGACATGAGGTGTAAGACTAAAGGTCCCATGATTCTGGTATATTGAAGGAATACAAAGGAAAACAAAAGAGATATATGTAGCCTGATCTGCATAAAACAAATACAAAATGTACAGCCTCAGAAACTGTATGCATAAAGATTGAAACCCAGAGATTCACTGGAGGCTCAATCTTTGACAAATCTAGAAACACAAACATTCAAGTCACCCACCAGGGCCCTCAGGATATTTTGTTTCTCCTTCAGTGATAGATTTGGATGAACTGAAAATGAAAACTAAAAAGAATATAAAAGGAGTTTATGATCCAAGAAAAAAGAAAGAAATCCTTAGTCTCAGACCATGACTGAAATACATGTTCTTCAGCAACATGCAAAGCAAAGAACAAGCAGAGTTGATGATCTAAACTCAACTCAAAAGCATGTTTGTCATTGCATCAAGCAAAGTAATAAAGCCATTGGAAAGCACCATCAGTTGTTGTTTTCATTGGGATCTTTGATTTTGGTGGTTTTGTTTTCTTTCACGAGTCCTTGAGCAACATAACCTTTTATGGTTCACGAGTACCATAATCATTGTGATAAGAAACGCTAAATTTTTCATGTTCTTGCTACAGTTAAGGTTCATGAGTACATATTCTTCTAAGAATTTCCAAGTCTCTTATTATCTTGGCACCTCAACTAGTCTTATTGTATTTCTCAAATTACAAAGTCTAAACCTCATGGAACCAGAACAAGAAAAGGTCCCAAGAGTCTTTGCAAGTACCTATGTATAAACAATTACTTTCTTAGACTTTTGGTATCAGAATTATGAGTGTTTGGTTTTAGCTTGGAGGCCGATGCATTATCTATCTCTCTTCCTCTCTTTCCTTGTTCTTTTATATCTACTCCCAACTTCCATCACTGCATTAACTTCTTCTCACATCAAATCAACCCTTATTTCATTTGTAAAACACCCACCCATTATGCAAATCCCGATAAATTCTTCCATCAAGTAGCACCAAAAAATACGAATCTGCAACTCTAGTACTGTTTGGGTCACTGTTCACAGCTTCCAGGCAGCCTCCATATTTCATTCTTTGCTTGCTTTACTAACTCATAATCATGCAACAGCAAACAACATCCACAACACTTGCGCAAATGATTGATCCACCAAATTAGATTCTAAACACAACAATTAGTCACTGCATGAGAAAACCTGCATCCCAAATTCTAGCTACTTAAACTTCCCTAAAACAGAACCTATCGAGTCACAAAGCACAAAGAGCATTATATTTAAATCTGCTCAACATCACAAAGTCCTCCACCTACTGCCCAAATCTGCTTAACATCTCTTAGTTGGGTAGGTGAAATTTTATAATAATTTGGTACATTTCTGTGACATTTTCCATAAGTGAGTGTCCTTTGGGTGGTGGCTAGACTCATGGGGGCTAGTTACTGCAGATGAGCTTCACAGTTGTGGAGAGGCAAAAAGATCCTAAAGTTCAAAATGTTGTTTCCTCAATAGTTTTATCTGAGTGAGTATAATGTAAAAGAGAGTGAAGAAGAGAACAAGCACTGCCAATGGCTGGTCTTCTGGTCTGTACAGTATAAATATTCTTCCATTACAGCAACAACAGCCCTTAAATTGTTAAGCAAAGGCCTAACACAAGAAACCCCTAGCCCTTAAATAACTTAATTTTAACCATGCAAGATACCATAATAAAACAATATGCATACAAGATAATATAGAAGGAAAAACCTAACTAAAAGAAAGCAGCTACAAATGCCGAAGCACCTGCTAAAGTAACCTATCAATTTTGAGCTACTACTCAGGTTTGCTCCCAAATAAAAAATATCATCAGTGTTCTTAGCAAAAAAATACACCAAAATGAGGTAGTGTATTAGTAACTAGCATCTTTAATAACTGTTGCAGAAAAGCAGGAAGTACATCCTATATAACAGGAGGGTTCTATTGAGCAGATAAATATCACTGTATATGTTGCAACTACAGAAAGGAACTAAGGGGCACACTATACCTCTCACTTTGCTATCCATTGCTCTGTTTCCCAAACCTTCTATGCGCCCATCTTTACCCTTCCCTGTAATTGTGTTATGAATTATCACCATTGGTGGCCACATAATCAAATCATCCTGGTTTGCTCCTGCTTCATCAGCAGGTAAGAATTGGTAGGCCTTTGAGTTATCAGGAGGCTTTGAATAGTTCCATCCCATTAGAACACAGAGAGCTTTATGCAAGCCCAAGTGATCCACACGCACATCAGCATTATCTGAGCTGTACGTGTGCATTATAAGTGCATGCATGTCTGGGAAGTCTTTGGAAGACCTGTAAGTGTGCATATCAAGGGCATTGAAGAATAATAATTCAGGTTTCTCTCAGATATTGTCAAGTCTACAAGTTCAGATTAAAGAATAACAAAGACGCATTCACCACCAGATTAGAGGTAAGTTCAAGGCACAAACACACAAGTAACACATCAAGTTCATATCATAAAGCCCGTGCCTTGCATGCCTTGATCCAGCTAAACAATAAACATCAAACTTTTGAAGTGTAGCAAGCAGGTAGAGCTGGACTTTGAATCAAAACGAGCCAAGGTGATAGTTCCACCTTTGCTGTCACTTTGACATGGTGGGGGCTCTCTAAGGTGAAACCCTTCAAATGTTATCCATAAGAAAAATGAACAAAATTTATTCATGTGCGACTTCCAAATAAACCCCAATAAGCATAAATCAAGATCCACAAGACAATATTTTCAAAAAAGAAAAAAAACATGACCTCAACCACAATCCTTATAAGGACATTGACACATGGCTAATAATAAAAACAATTTTCATATCACAGCATACCTTTCCAACAAAAATACAGTATCATGACCAAACAAACTCAAAGGCACTAGCGTTAAAGCTCACAGCACATTGTGTAATCTGGCAAAACTTAAATGCAGCATTGCAACATTAATACAGATGCAACCCCTTCTTGAGTGACAGAGCATTTACAGAGCCAACACCATAGCTTATTCAGACTAGTTCTCCTTATTCTCAATAATGAAAGAATAAAATACAAATGGACTGCTCTACAACCAATAGGCAAGACAAAAACTACAATATCGGAGACGTGCAAGGAAACAGCCTCATCACGAATAATTAAACCTTTCACACTCAAGAAGGAAAAGAGCAGAACAGAGCTGAAGAAAACACAGGTTAACAAGATTAAAGCTAGGTTGCTATAATGATAAACCCTGGTAACTCAACAAGAGGCACACGTGACCAAGAACACCAAATAAATTTCTAAAAGGCTATAACAGTTTTTTATGATAATAACCAAATGTTGCGAACAGGCTACATACTGCAAATAAAACATATGACAAATGTACATAGAATGTCATGATTCACATAACACTCAAACATTCTAAGAGATTACTCAAAAGCACCATATTCGTAAATCTTTATGGCTCCTTTATCAACAAAAGTGCACAAAAACATGATGTTAGGCAATGCCAACAAATAGTAAATATGTAGCTTGCAAAGCCTATATGATATAACACTTATAAGCAAAGTTGTCAATTCTGTATCAGAGAAAGTTACGGTTTTTTATTGGTGCGGGGTGTTTCAGTACCGGTACATTTTGACATTTTGTTTCAGATTTACTATTACACACACACACACACGTATAAATAAATTTGTATTCATATATAAATTTACAATAACATGTTTTAATTCAAAAAATAAATGTGAATCACTAAATTATGAAACTTCTATCTGAAAATGAAATTATGAAAAGTTGAAAATCTTTTCAATATAGTAACTTTTCATCAAAATAACTTTAGCAATGTTTATTAATTGAGGCATCTGAGAAATAAAATGTAAATAAGTTACTATTTCAGATAAAAATCTCGTCATTGGAGGCTATATTTTGAAAGTTATTATAAAAAAGGTAATGTTAATAAAATGATACCAACATAAATACTTGCTTCTATGCTCAAGAAGGGAGAATGATTTCTAGGAAATATAAAATGGGCTAGAAGTTCAATGACTTTAATGAGAAAGAAAGAGAGAGAGAGAATTACAAGCAAAATCAATCCTTTATGCTTTGGATTATAAAAAGGCAGCTGTCATGTTACTGAATCATGCCTTTTCAGTAGCCACAAGCCTGCACAGACTGATTGGCATCTGACAATCTTGTCTACAAGGGTGATGGCACATGATTGTTCCCTTCCCGCTCGAGGGAGATAGAGCTCCACGCAGCATTGCTTCGTCAAGCTTTTGCCCATTGCTGCCTCTTGCCATGGTAAGGACTATAGATCTTTCCCAAGGAGGTAAAAGTTTGCATCAATGTAAGTGAATATGGTCCCTATAAGCCATTGGGATTCCTACTGCCATTGAGTGAGAGTTTGGAGCAAGGCCAACCATTGGGATATGGTCTCTTCACCCATTTTCAGCATGGAACGGAACGGCTACGAGAGGAGAGAAATATCCTGGCCAGAGTTTCTGAAATGGATTGAAATTTAAGGCGAAATGGAATTAGGGGTTTGAAGTTTTGGATTTTAGGGCGGCGCAAGGTATTTTGTCTTGGGATGGAACAGAACTCACAACCATGAACTATTCCAACTTCACAAGTATGAGTATACAACTAAAATCAATGAAAAGACAGAACGCAAGTCTATAATGCTCATCACCTCTTTCTAGAATCAAACCTTCAATTAAGTACTCTCTTTCTTAACAATCATCGTCAGTTGCATTACAGGTATGTTTGCTATGAGATCAAAGCTATTAAGTGTTACTCCTATAATGGTTAAACCTCTTTTGTAATTTGTCATTAAAGGCTTAATGGCCAAGGGGTAACATTTAATCCCAAATGAGTTAAATGTTAACACAAAGGACTGGATTAATGGAGTCAAAGGAAGTTAAAGCTATGCTAGACAATTGGCTATCACCACTGTTGCAACTACAACCAACTCCCGAACTATGCTCATGTATTTGAGTTTTGCTTACAAGAACACCATAAGGGTATGGGTATGCAAAACTCAAACCATCTCAAATAAAAACCCAGATTTTACTCAAGACACATTTAAGTTGTTTAAAAACTTCACACCTAATCTTGTAACATCCCAATTATTTTTAATAAAAATTTCAACCATAAGGAGAGTGCTCCTGTCCTGATTCCCATGACTTATCCCATCACGAGGGAGGTACTTGATATTTTTCTAGGGAGGAGGTGGGCATGAGAAGTTGTTTACCATAAAGCCCTGGGAGTTCACTTTCAAAATCATACAAAATAGTGAATGAACTATTACAGAATAGAGTTCATGTCAGCTTTGAGCCATAAATAAGTTGATGCAACATGGGGATTAAAGTGTTGCGTTGGACAAACATGTAAGCAAGGCCTAAATTGTAATTTAATAACAAGATTGTTGTTCTAACCATAGTTACTATATAAAAGCATCTTCTAACCATAAAGATAACAAATTTGTTGATTAGGTTTTACATATTCTAAATACAAATAGCATTTTTTGGATAGTTCTCCAAAACTAATTAGGACAAGGAATGTTTCAAAACTATAAAAAAGAAAGTAAAGTGCTGCTATGCATTTTCGAAAAGGATAATGAGAAAAACTCAATAAGAACTTCTCTGCTGTATTGGGTTAATTCAAACCATAGAAAGTGTGATGCTTTCTTCCAAGGAATGATTCCTTAATCTCATTTGTGTGAGGCTAGCGAATTTTTCACCCCCCCCCCTGTTAAACCCCATTCGGATCTGAAATCACATGTTCAATCGCTAAAGCCTTCAAATTCTTTTTCCCTCTGACTACTTGAATCCAATTGCTCTTCAGCACCTCGTACATCCATAAGTCCATGCTGGACAAGGTTACAGCACCTTAGACAATGCTTGCTTGAATTAAAGCTAGTACATAGCCAACATGCAAGCCTCATAATAATCAGCAAAGAGAAATGGCCCACAACCAAAAAAAAAATGCAACTTATAGTCATGCAGGCACTTAAAGGGATTGGTAACTCCTCGAGATCATGAAAGAGAGATCGATCTACATGATAAATGCCTACCATTCAAGATAATCAAAACCCATATCTGGAGCAGAAAAGAGAAGAAAACAAACAGCTAATCTGTAGATAAATTCTAGGATTATACACCTTAATATAGTACGCAGAAAAGCCAAGATTTGATGTTATAAAGAATACTGCACAAGGATTATACACCTTATTGGTCAGCTGAAGCACCAAACAAGGAAATAGATTCTATTCATACTTTCCAAATACACGTCCATATTAAGAAAAACCATGAGCATTTAAGGTAGTCAATGAACAGCTGACATTTTTTATGAGATAAGTTAGCCTAATAATTTTGAGTATACATGTGCAAAGAAACACAACCAACAAAATTCAACTTTGTTCAGATTTCTCACTCATCAAAATGCTCTTAGATATACATTTTGACTGCTACTTGAG
Organism: Populus tomentosa; assembly: GCA_018804465.1. Taxonomy (NCBI): domain Eukaryota; kingdom Viridiplantae; phylum Streptophyta; class Magnoliopsida; order Malpighiales; family Salicaceae; genus Populus; species Populus tomentosa. The sequence goes on from CM031987.1 coordinate 8,031,597, forward strand.
AATTTAGCAATCCTCAAAGCATAACAAGTCTGCAGCTTACACAGAAGAGGAACAGCAACTGTAAACCAATTTGAAAAGCTATAAAGACATGGCAGCTAATCTCCTTTTCTATAGAAAGGGCAAAGATAAGGTGAATGCATAAACTGTTTTCCAACTTGAAAGTTGGAATTCAAACAAGGAAACTGCACGTCTACAATAAATGCACTAAATCTACAACATTGTTAAGACCAATTGTGAACCAAAGGTATACATGAGTTCTACCACAGAAATTACAATGTAAGTCCCAATTCTGCAGCCAAGCTGACATTCATAACCCACAGTAAGGGATCTAATCATTTACTATTCTGTACTGTAAATAAGAAGAATAAAACAAGGCAAGCTGCAACAAACAAGCCCACCAATCTAAAGTAGAAGAGAAGAGAGGGGGGGGGGGCATATAGCTTGTCTATAAATACAGCTAGTTTGTAGACGAGTTGACCCAATAACGTAAAAATTTCATCAAATTAATGAAGTTCATCCAAGTTTAGAAAATTGCACGCACTAGCATCCAATTAAATGGAGTATGTATTCTCATTATGCATAGAAATTAAAGCAATCATCAAAGGATAACACATCTTCTACTCAACATAGGAAAAAGCATCCATAAACCTATCTGCAAAAGCATAAAAACATAACCATATAATTCCAATTCTACAAAAAGTGCACAGCAAAAGGCGAATACTTTAACTATTTTTGTAACTTGGTTGAAACTCAGACCCGAAACCTGTATTTATCAAATGCACTAAATCTACCATGATGTTAGCACCTGTTGTGAGAACCAAAAGGAATGCATATGTTCTACCACAGAAAATTGCAACTTCAAGTACAAACTCAGCAGCCAACTTGACATCTATGACAGTAAGAAACTTCCTACTGAATAAGAACAGTAACCACAGAAAACAATGGCCAGGAAAGTGTTTATATCTATCTAAACTAGTCTAAAAGGAGGAAAGACTCTTTAACTATCATGTACTGGTCCAGAACTTTCATGTCTTACTGCATGCAAAAGCAGTTATAATTTGTAAATCAAACGTGACTTCTGCAGTTAGTGCATCACTATCAAGTACTGCTAGCATCTTGCCAGAGTCGTAAGGTACTCAGTTACACCACTAAATAACTAATAATTTCCCTAAATTGAAAGGAACCGTATCCAACATCAATTAGAAACTGGCAGAGAATCAGCCTTCTATGGCATAGAAAAACTGAAATGGCAATTCCTGTCCTAATACTCTAGCAGCATAACATGTATATCACCATACACACCAGCAGGAAAATGTTAAAACCATCAAACTACTAATACTTGGATAGAAGCGTATACAATCGGCAATAAGCTTTAACACACACAAAAGCATCCCTTATGCGAGACTTTAGGTGTTGAGCAGTCCTGGAAACACTGGAAGTGGAGTATCTTCCCTCTCGCAAATACAAACAAAAACTACAGGATATTTTTAACCAAACCTGGAGCCACCTCTTAAAACACATGAAAAAACCACCCCTTTCGCTCCCATTACACTCAAAGAAAACATTCTATAACTTCCACATCAACATTAGTATGGTAAAATGAAGAAAATATTCAATAAATCACTCACAAGAAAAGAAGAAGAAGAAGAAGAAGAAGAAGAAGAAAGAAGAAAATAAAATTGAAAAGTAACTAACCTGCCACAAGCCACACACTGAAGCCGCCCTTGCTTCCCATCCTCCAAATACTTCTTCCTATCAGCCTCATTCTCATTAATCACCTTCACAAAATGCAAAAACGCTTTCTTTAATTCACTCTGGTTCACTTCACCAACATTCCTATTATTATTACTACTGACAAACCCCACACCATCACCGCTACTAATCCTCATTTGCTTCCCCGCTCTCATTTCATCCCCCACATTACTAGTCCCGGCACCCCCCAAAGTGTAATTTCTCCCAATTGAATTGTTGTTGTTATAGTTACTACTACTACTATTCCCGTGCTTTACTAATTCCTCTTCAAATTTCCTCTTATTCTGATTTTGAAAACCTAGCACATCAGGGCTCCGTGGAGGGAAGCGAGGCCCACCGGGGAGAAATTCGGGGGTGGGCCCCCCATGAAGGAACCGCGGCGGAAGAGGAGGACGAGGGAAGTCTTGGTAATCTGGGGGGAGAGCTAAGTAGGAACGGACGCTGCCGTCGGCGAGCATAATAGTGCGGCGTTCAAGCATGTGAAAGCCGTAGGTAGGTGGTGGAGGAGGGCCGAGGTCTGGGAACGGGAACGGAGGGACTTGTGAAGGTTGGATTGGGCCTGCAGTAGGAGTAGCGGGCTTGGGGGATCGCCCAGTGTTAGGCTTTGGGGAAGGGTTTGGTTTAGGGAGTTTCTGGTTGGATTGAGGTGGTGGTGGATTGTTGTTGTTGTTGTTGGAGGTGGATTCCCAACGGGATTTGCGGTGGGGGGCAGGGGTGGAAGAGGAGGAGGGTTTGTGGGTGGAGGATTTGGGGTGGGAACCACCTGCCATCCTCTGGAAGAAAGTGAAATTAGGGGTTTTAATTGGATGTCAAGATTTGCAGTAGAGGAGGAGAGAGTGAAGGAGGTTTTATTATGTGGTTTTTGCGTTTACTTGCAGCAGGGACAGGCAGAGGATGGTGAAAACGGTCTGGTCTAGTCTATTAGGAAGGATGATCTCACGGTGAACTGCATGTCGTCTTGATGAAAACGACAAGTCACCTTGACGTTTTAAAGTCTTTCGCTTGAGGTTTAGAGAAATAGCGGGTGTGCCCTTCTGGATAAATTCGCGGGAGTCCGTTCTTTCGAAGAAAAATGAGGAGGAAGGGATTGAAAGCGAAATCTGTGTGTGGAAGAAAAGGAGTCAAGGTAAAGCCCATCTACTCTGCATCCAATTCTAGATAGGATTGGGTGTGTTTTCGTTCTTGGTTTTGCTCAGAACTCAATTTCAATGATAATTGCTTGTTGGTTGGTTCGTAGGATGCTGCGGATTTAACTTCCTCAGCTTGGTTTGAGTATAAGAGTAAACAGGAACAAGAATGGCTGTGATTGTTGCAGCAAAAAATATGCCCTTTTGTCACTTTCAAGTGCTGACAACGATGCACCATTCATCAACCTTGTTTCTTGATGGTTCTAATGCAACCTAACAGATAAACTGAAATCCAGGTGTGATGCTGTTCTAAATCTCAAGTTGCTTAGCCAAGTCGTCGTCATGTCTTGGTATGTAGTGCTTCATTTGTTACAGTTCTGACCTTAAATTGCTTTCTCGCACCATTACAAGTACCGGCTGAAGATAAACCAACAGGAAGAAAAGGATGACGTAGTTGTTGGGGCCATCAATTCATCGTTTGATCCTAACGAGAAAACAAAATCCGGGGGATTTTTGCCAAGGGCATACTTAAAAGTCAGCTAGAGACGTTGTGAAGAACCTCCGCGAGTCACTCGAGGAATATCCCAAGGATATTGCCAAGTTTAGACGGACTGCAGATGCAGCAAAGGAGTCATCCGAGAATACTTGGGCAGTTGGAGGGGACGGGAAACGGTAGCGCGTGAGATATGCATCTTCAACGTGTTACCGTTTGGAGAGTGGTGGCATTCTACCACTATTTACTTTCTTGGGGTTCACTTGCAGGAATCATTGCCGCGAACCTTTTAGCAAGGCTGTGTAGCATTCAACGGCAACGCATATGCATTGAGCAAATTCAGGGCAACCAAAATCTCATACTATGCACAAATGCATATGGATTTTCTTTCCAAATTGGTTGACATTGACATGATTTAGGTAAGGGAATCCCAAAACAAAATAAAAAATTATAAATATGATAAGTCATAAGGAAAAAAAAAGAGGTTAGCAATTGCCAATTCATTCTCGCATGAATGCCAAAGCCATCAGCATCTGCACTTGGAAAGCAACACCCTCATAATGCTTGAAAAGATTATAGTCCCATGTTTAAATAACGTAGGCATTTCATATGACTAGAGCAAAGGTACTGGATCCTATTCAAGACAGATAATTTGTAAAATTCACTTCATGTGCCATGGAATAAAGCGCATAGTAATAATTTGGCAATCGCTAGAAATCAAGTCCCCACTGGCCACAGTTCAGAGTTCTCAGTGTACATTCGCCAGTGGCCACAACCACGAAGCTTCAGTAAATTGACAGGTGCTAAAAACAAAGAACAACTATGAGCTCCATTTATTCTTGACAAATACACCTCCTCCCCGCTGCTCCCTCTTTTTCCCTATGCCACAGGAGGAAAACAAACGTTTGAAATACCACGACATCAATTCATTACAAGTTCATAATACAGCTAACCATATGGCAGTAAGTCTATCATTCACATTTCCGTCGCCCATATTGGACTGCCATCAGGCAGAACAGTAGTCTGCCTACCAACACCACTTTGCTGTATCTTAGTATATATGGTTGCTCAGCTGATTATCAAAACCACAAACTAGTAGAGATCATCAAAATAGATCCCATGGAGGACGACTTGAAGACAATGGCATCCGCTGTCACAGCACCTTTACGCAAATTTCAACCACCATTAAAGGTAATAGTGAAGCATTACGTTCGTGACAGAACCCCTTTTTGGACTGCACATAACAAATCAGACACACTTTAGAATTTCATTATAAGAAATAATTATGTGGTATGTGTAAGGAAGAATCCTCTAATGCCTGCATAACGTTTACAATGTGCTGTGAAATAGGCTGCCTAATGGATAGTTGAACTGCAAACAGAATGATCAAGCAAATGACTTGTAAGGCTCTACCAGCCAATTAAGAAAACTTGCTGGGGTAATTTTAAAAAAGAGATTGTGGCTTCTTAACTACAAAACTTTGATGCAATGATTTGCTCAGAAGTACCAAAGCGGAATCTAATACTAAGGAGACAAATCACTGTCACATATCAAGATGAAAAAGGAGAAATGATATTAAAGGAGGAACTTTTTGAGATCTACAAACTACACACTTACCATACCTTTTTGTTAGGTGGCCACAAAATCAATGGAGAAAAAAGAAGGAAAAGAGACTAAGCAGTGTTATTGCACTTATAAGACTGTTTCTCATCTTTAAATCAACTTCAAATTTAGATAATGTTTACAAGGGGTGATGCTTTCGATGCCAGAGAAGTCACAGATGAAAACAAGAAGTCAAACCTTGGCACGGTCCCGAGGCGACGTGGGTCATATTCTGTAGCTTGTCGAAGCGCCCTGGCAAAAGCTTTGAAGGTTGCCTCAATAATATGATGAGAATTTCTTCAGCAAGCTGTGCTCAACATTGGAACATTCTTTTATAAATATAAAAGTGACAGCAAACAGGATTAGAAAAGTTTCCTAGCTAATCATTACAAGGAAAATGTAATTATAAGATTAAAAGGGAAAATTTGTAGCAAAAAAATAACATGCAAGCCTACTTCTGAAAGATTTAGGATTGCAACATAGACCATGGAAAACCTCCAGTACTCCCATTGTACAATCAACTTAGTACATCTCTAAAACCAATTGTGCAGCGTGTTCAATTAGCCATGTCATATATAGTAACATAAACCATAAAATCAACACATTTTCAATTATGAGAGTTAACCTTAAGACCAAAATCTGCCTCCCATTCTACATTCTATGTTTTAAAACCTGGATCTAATTTTAATCCAGATCCCAACCCAAACAGAGATTCACTCCTAGATGCTTTTTTATTGTTTTCATGTCCTTATCCCTTGTTAATTCTTTATAGGATACCAATCATGAGCTTTGTTACATATCTTGGGTTCTCTACAAGGAAAATAAATCATTCTTGTCCGTGGATTCCACTTAAACCATTTCCGAGTTTGTCTGTT
>CM031987.1:9837945-10036866 GCA_018804465.1 Populus tomentosa
CTAACTCTATCCCGGCATTACGGATTCGAGCATCATCCCATGATTGCAAAGCAAATGGCAAGAATGGTATGGCAGAAACAACAAATCTCACAACAGTGAAAGTTGCTGGATCCATTACTGCTTCAATTTCTTTCACAACTGGAATATTACTCGCTGCAATATAAAAAAACACAAAAGGTAATATGGATATTATACAAGGACATATATAAAATTTCAAATGGATGATGGAATCTCTATAATTGCAAGCTTAAATCTAAAATCATGAACGTAACATTAATAACAAAAAAGCCCCAATCACAAACTAGTCGGGGTCAGCTAGCATATTTCTGCGCTATCTATCATATGCTAAATCAGCCTTAATATCTAGATAATTTAAAAGAACCAGCATTGATTACAATGAATGCCTCCTATTGATTATATATTAATTCCAATTCGCCACAACAGCAGCAGCAGCGATGTTATAAAAATAAAAAATAAAAAAGGTAACGTACCATAGACAACGGTGATGACATTGAGTAAAATGATGGACCTGACTTTCCTGGACGCGAAAAGTATCCTCCGCCACAAATATTTCCTCCCAAACAATGTCTTGAAATTTAAGCTTTGTCTCTTCTTCTGATTCGAAGCAGAGCAGACAATCGCATTCTTTGATTTCTGTATTTTAACACCTGAAATAGGTCTGCGACGAGAAGAAATAGGAGAGGATAAAGAATTGCTATTGTGCAAAGAGAAGGTGGTGAGACGATGTCGTTTAGAAGGAGATAAATGAAATGTGAACAAAATTGAAGGAGATAGCTTAGTGGTAATAGATGCAGAGTAGGCAGGAGCTCTTAATGGACATTTACAGGCCATCGACCTTCTCTCCCTCTCTCTCTAGTATCTTAGATTCCTCCTCTTTTATCTTCTTGTCTTATTTCTTTCTTTCTTTTTTCTTTGTTTGTCTGTCTTCACTCTTTTCACCAATTAACTCTTTTTTTCTTCTATTTTATCAAATAAACCAAACTCCTCGAAGAACAAATCTTAGAACACAACAAAACAGTCTCAATCACTAAGAAAAGAAATGGGCGATCATCTAAGCAACCAGGATTCAGTACGTTTCAAGATTTTCTCGTCAATGACTGAAATGCCACTGAGTAGCGCATGTGTTTGTTTTTCATTAGTTGTTTCATGTGTTTTTGTTAGCGGACTGCTGCGGAGAAATAAGGAAGGAGAGAGACGGGGCAAAAAAGCATCTTCTGCCCGAGGGCATCTCCAGTGTTACAGAAAAAAAAATCAAAATAAAAAAATCAATTTTTAATTTTTTTAATATATATATATATAATATTTAAATATCAAATATATTTAAATATAGATAAATTGTTAAAACAACTTTTTTTAAAATATATAAAATATATATATTTATACTATTCATGAAATTATATTAGCAGTTTAATTCTTCTAAATAATTTCTGCCATTAAGATTTAAGAATGATCTGTGATGCTGTTTGCTTTTGGCCCTGTCGTAAAAAAACACGTGTTGTATTTTACAGGGTCTACCAGGAATCGGTGGTGGGTAGACCGTGATGTTGCGGGCCTTGCGGCTAAGAGATTGGTCTCTGTTTTTCATAGAAGAAAAAAAAAAGAGAAAATGGAGTCGGTACGGATTTTTAAAGAATAAAAGATAACAAATAAAAAGAAATTGTGACTTTTGCAATGGAAGAGATTGGAATGAGATGTGGGCTGGATTTCTTATTGGGCTCGGTGATCCAGATTGGTTTTCCACTCTGGCTTATAGCCTTAACTCCTTTCGTTGACTTGCACTGGACCCGTATATGTCGGGCCTCTCATAACGGGGGTTTGGATTCTCCCCATTACTTATGAAACCAGTTGAAAAATATGTATTCATAATTAGTCCATATGCAACCCCACTTGTGATTGCGGCCTCCAGCTGATCAACGGTGATAATGATGGTGACGGACGGTAAAAGATGATGACAAAGATGATCATAATAGCACTTGGCCAGTTCCATCATTCACTGCTGATTACATTGGCCACGACAGTATAATTGTCCAGGCCTCGGGTGCAAGGAATCCAACCACAGATTTGTCTCCTCCAGCTCGCATCACGTGCATGATTGGCTCCAACTTCTTAGATCAAGCGGGTGAGATGGGCAAGCAAGAAGGATAGCCTGCGAGAAAGACACGTGATTTTGATTTTGAAATTAAGTCGCGTCAATTTTAATTAAATTTGATTTCAAGATCCCTTTTTTTGTCCTCATCTTCTTCTTCTTCTTGTTTTCTATTTTTTTATATAATGAATCAGTCGAAATTTGTCTGTCTATTTAGGCCATTAAAATCACTTTTAGGCATTGCAAAATCTAATTAGGAATAAATTGGTCAATACAATTTGTTTAGCACATTTAAATTACCTTGTTTCCTTAAAAAGAAAAATATATATTTGCATAGTATATTTACTTTCGTACCCTTGAAAGAGAGAGAAAAAAAGACTTCACATGTAAGCTTCTTTGTCCTTTTTTTTGTTTAAACAGTAAATTTACATTATTGCCCTTTAAATTGAGAAAAAAAGTTTGCTTTCAGGGGTATTTTAATCCTTTTCTTCTATTTTTTTTTAAAAAACTTTACTTAGGGATCCTTTCAAATTTTTAATAGATTAAATAAAATTAAAAAAACAAGTTGGTAATGCAAGGGTTAGCACGTGATAACCGTATGCTCTTCTAGCAGAGCGCATGTAGGATCATCCGGTAACCAAGTTTCGCCTTTTAGGAAGGCATTGGGAGCGGTATGGCACATGCTTGAGGTGGGGGCATGGTTGGTTTATAGTAAACTCTTTTTTTTTTTTCTCATTCTTGCCCTAGAAATTCACGCAAACTCTTTCAAAAAAAATAATTGTATCATGTAGTTTGTATTTCTATTAATTTTGACCCTTGTTTTTTATTATTATTATTATTGTCGTTGTTGGTTTTGCTTTTGAAGCTTTTTGAGTTTTAGATTTTTTTTTAATTTTATCATTGAGAACTTTATTTAATTTGATTTTTGTATTCAACTTAGTCCTTATTATTTTAATTGCTTTTTTTTTCCAATGTTTTATCATTTTATTAATTTATTTATTTTTCAATTTTCATCCCTGATTATTTTATTACATTTATTTCTTTTTATCTAAATTTGGTCCTTATTCTTTTGATTGTGATTTTCTAATCCTTTTTTTTTAATCCATCTTTCTTTCAATTTTATCCCTCAACATTTTATTTTCTTTAACTTTTTTTATCCATTTTGGTATCTTATTTTTTTAATTATTATTTTTCATAATTTTCTTGTTTCTTAATCTAGTCTCTAATTATTTTATTTCATTTTTTTATATTAGATTTGGTTCGTATTGTTTAGATTTTAAATGGTTTTGTGCTTGAAAATTTTACTTTGTTGTTTTTTCATGTTTGTCTTTCTATAGGGTAATTCCAGTCTTATGACTCGGGTTTGATTTGCGATAATTTTTTTGTTCTTTTATTAAGTATTGGTTTTTTTTAAAAAAATATCATTTGACCTCTTTATTGCTAGGTCTTGAACTTCATTATTTGTTCCGCTTTTCTTTTTGTTGGGTTCTCTCAATCTCATATCCTGAGTAATGGGCTAGTCGGGTTAACTTGGATTGACTTATGTTTTTTTTCTCAATGTTTTTTTTTCTTGAATAGATTTTTTTTGTTGCAATTTTATCATTTAAAATTACATTATTGGCCCTTGATCTCCGTGATTCTTTCACTTTTTATATGTGGGGTTATCTCGAGTGTGGGTTAGTCAAGTTAACTCGAGTTAATTTATTTATTTTCAATGTTTTTTTTATTTAACTTCGGTCCTTTTTGCTAGGTTATTCTCTTGAAAGTCTAATTTTTTTATCTCAATATAATATCGTGGGTGGTGGGTTAGTTTAGTTAATTTGGGTTGACTCAGTTTTTTTCTCAATCTTTTTTATGAAAATATTTTTTTTCTAATTTCATCATTCGACATTAAATTATTGACTTTTGAGCTTGGTTATTTTTTTGCTTTTTTTTTTGTGAGGTTATTCCGGGTGCGAATTAGTCAAGTTAATCTAGACTAGTTCATTTGTTTTTCATTGTTTTTATATTAAACTTCGGTCTTTTTGGACAAGTCCTTGCCTTGAGAGTCTATTTTTTTTTTTAATCCTGATCTCATATCGCGGGTGGTTGGCTAGTCAAGTTAACCCAGGTTGACATGTTTTTTTTTTCTTGACACTATTTTTTTAAAAAAGAATTTTTTATTTTATCATTTGGCATTAGGATATTGGGCCTTTAGCTTTGCAATTATTTTTACTCGACTCGTAAAAGGGGTTGCATGCTAGTAAAGTCAACCTGGGTTAATTTAAATTATTATCGCTTAGATATTTTTTTATGTTAAAAGAAATTTGACTCAGCCTGTGACATAGTACGAGCCCTTTATCTAGTATCAATCTAGTAGTATTCATTACTTTCCTTGCTACTTGCTAGGCATCTATCTACACATATTTGAATTAAGTGTGTCACACTTAAATGTATGGATTCAACTAGGCAGGGCCTACTCAAAATTTTTTCAATATAAAAAAATTTACTAAAATGATGCAGGTATTCCTAGAAAAGAAAAAAAAATACTCAAGTTATTGACTCAATCAGGTTTAATAAGGCCAGCTGATTAAAATAATATGAATAAAAAATAAAATGATAATAAATAAATTAGCAAAAAGATTAATAATTTTAAAGAGATAAAAAAAACCCATATCGAATCCATCTGAGTTAGCATACCAAATATATAACTTGATCATGATACCAAGATAACCCGATCAAAAAACTAAATAAAACTATGAAATTCAATTATCAAACAATTCAATGTTCAAGGGTGAAACTAAAAAAAATTAATTAAAAAAAATTATGTCAGCCTGGATTAATTAACTCGCTAGCCCTGAGATCATAGGCACAAGATTTGGATAACCCCATAGATTATTTTTTTTTAAAAAAAAACATAAATATCAATTCTAGATAAATCAAATGTTGAAAAATAAAATAAAAAAAATAAAGTTAGCATATGTTAACTTTTGAAACTCGCGACTCTAGTCATGAGCCTAAAACTAACTCTATAGAAGGTAAACATAAAAAATAGCGAATCACAATTTCAAATCTTTAAAATATTAAAGGATGAAATTGAAAAAAATACAATAAAAATGTCCCATAAAAAAAGAAATAGCAATAAAAAGAATATATACTATATTTGATAAAAAAAAATTTAAAATCAAATGTCAATTAATGAAATTGAAAATTAAAAAAATAATAGAAAAAATAAACAATAATAAAAAGAATATAAATTAATTTTGCTATATAAAAAAAAGATAAAACATAAAAAAATAAAAAAATAATAAAATATGATAAAAAAAACAAATGAAATGATCCTTTTATGCTGACAAAGAGAAAAGAAAAAAAAAAAGAGAAAGAAGAAGAAAAGCCTGACTATTATATCACATGACAGTCTCTACATTGAAGCTTCAAAATATAAAAAAAATCAAATTATCTCTGATGAATATTTTAACAAATTTTACTTTTAAAAATAATAAGCTCTTTGCATTCTGCTTTTAAAAGGTTAAAAAATGGAATAATGCTCAATCAATCTCATAACACCGGCTTTCATTTTTTTTTTCCTAACGCTTTTATTCTTCCTTTTTTACTTAAAAATCAAGGTCAATTGTTTGCGTGTTAAATGAGAGGACATTCTCATCAAACACATGGATCTGCCAAGGAATGACTAAAACGAAGGCAGATATTGAAAACCAACGGTGGTATTAGAAAACAACCACCGTGTTTTTGCCATACTCGAGGCTGACGAATGCGACCTCCATTGATTAACATTGATAGAACCTCTTAGGTGGTTGATGCAGTGTATTAAATTTAGCATTTCCAACCAACCGTACCATTGTGGGCCCCTTCTATTGCTCCCATCATTTTTTTAAATGGTGATAAAAATGATAATAAGAGCGCAAAGGGAGATATCAAAATGAGAAATGCAAGCTAGCAAATTAAAAACAAGCAGGAGCTTGGGTGGGTGGACGCCATAAAAAGGAGTTTTATGGAAGATGATGAGAGGGAGAGAGGAGGAGGTAGGTGCACTCTCATCACACCCTCTTTAACTCGTACACTTAAATGCTCTATACTGGCCTCAAGCAAACATTCATTTCTCAGGGAAAAACCTATCCCCCTTTCCACAAAATATATTAAATTGATCTTCAGTCCTTGGCTTCTCATGCTTCCACAGAATCTTTTGAACTTGTCAAAACTTACAATAGAAGAAAATATCTACCCTTCTCTCCAGCCATTGCATGGAGATTTTCACAGTTCACCAGACAGAACTGATTCCAATGAAAAGATCACACATTGAGAGCTTGCTTTGTCCGAAGGTGACATAATAAGACCAAAAATTAACATGGAATCAGAGAGAGAACGGGGCCTACACAAGTAATATAACTTCTTCTTTCTTTCTTTCTTTTTTTTCCAGTAAATTATCGGAGCTACCCCAAAGGGCATTGAATAGAGATTTCCCTCTACATTCAACAAGGGAATGGTATAGGGATATTGTAGTCATCCAGGAGGAAGGCGAGGATCCCCAACTGGAGGCTGCTTAATTGACTCCAGGCAAATACCATATATGTAGAAAACAAAACACTGTTGATTAGACTCCTCCTGGTATTAATTAGTATAATATTTGACGGGCGGTACAGTGTCCCTAGACTTGATCAGAAAGCGTGTTGGCCCAGAATAATGAAAAAAAAGTTGTTTTTTACGGGAATAATCAACCAAAAGAGCCCTCCCTCCCCCCTCCCCCCTCCCCCAGAGCCAGGTCTGTTTGTGCCACGGTCTCTGAACCAGATATGTGATTGGCATACACCACAACAACATTAATGTTCCAATGGTATCTATTTTCCAATCTACAAGCCGTTCATCTATTCTCCTACCAATATCGAAACGTTCTTGATAATATGTATACTGGGTTGTTAACGTTATGCGAAGACATGGGTTTTTTTTTTTCTCTTTTGACGATTTGGTACATGTCAATTTTAATGATTAACAACATAAAATCATGGTAATTCTGCTTTGTCAAAAACATATGCTAGGAGTAGCAGCAAGCTAGCACTTCTGTTCTCAATCTCCATGCAAATAAAATATGCATATCAAATCCCACTCCTTCCACCTTTTGTTTTGCCTTTTGGGGTGCTGAAACTGATGAGTTTTGTTGACTATCCGATCGTATAAAAGAAGGAAGGAAGGGTTAGGCATCTGACCTTGCTCTCCACTTTTGGTTAGAAAAAGAAAAGCTCCTTTCAACTGAGAAAGAAATAGTATATTTTATTAAAGTAGAATTTCTTTCTTTTGGGGGAGTCAGAGTAGAAATGTTCTTCACTGCATGAAGCATACACGGACACTGTTTAGCTGGTTCTTCTGTGTCTTTTATTATAGCAGGAACTTAAGTGAATCAAGGCTATGAGTCTAGGTTATGCATCCATTTTTTTTGTGCAAATGTTATTTGGGTGTTTTAATCTGTAGGGAAATTTTGAACCAAAAATTAAGAATGATGGTGAAAAGGAGAGCAAGAATTCAAATTTAGTTGATGAGATACCTGGACATGTGTGGCTAAGTAGATGAAGAAGAGTAACTACAATTAAATTCAAAGACAATGAATTATAGCAGAAGAGTACAGCAGAAGAAAACACTGAAAAAGAAACCAGAGCATTAGCACTAGCCCTCTCATTTGCCCTAGCTCATCCTTACACGCCATTACTACACTACTGTCGCGACCTTACTAAACATGACTGAAAAGGCTAAAGACAATGCTCTCTTCTCTCTCATACTCTCTAATATTCAAAAGGAAACAAAAGTAAAGAACAAAAAGCTGAAAGCAGAAACCATCTTACACATTTATCTCACTCATGAACTTCTAGCACTAAACCTTATAGTAGCTTACAAAAGTACAAGAGCCTACCGTTCTTCCTTCCTAGTTGTGAAGAGGATTAGGACCTGTGTGAATTATCCTTTTATCGTCTTCGTATACTGCGTCTGGATCTCCTCCATCAATGTTCACAGGCTGATCTTGGTTTGGAGATGCATGAAGAGACCCTGTCTCAAAAAACCTGGCTTTTCTTGGCAGGGATTTCACCAGCTTATCAGTTTCTTCATGAACAACTAAAAAGAAACCTAACTGAGCAAGAATTAACAGAATCCAGAATAAGAAGATAATCGCAGCTCTAGCAGCCCCAGCATAACTTCTACCTCTTGCTGCTTCTACTCCTACTTTATGGCGAGATATCATACTGCACCAAATATATGTAGCAAATAGCAAGGACTGCCTACGCCACCCTCAAGCAGACCATAAAAAAGGCTAACTGGGATCTCTAAATTCACACAATATTAGCTAGTGTAAAAGAAAGTAGTGGGGTTTGGATAATTCTGTGAAATCTTTTATGGGATTTTGAAAGTTGCTTCCAAAAAAGAGATCAATAACTGGAGCCTGGAGAGAAATGAGCTTTTTAGCTTTGGTTGCTCCTTATCTCATGGGTCTCCTCACATGATCTTGACCCTTGATTCCTGGAACCTTCTTATATTTTCTCAAGTATTTCACACAGTGAATAATTGGACTTAGCACCTTCCACTCTCACGGTCTCACACCACGTACGCTAGTACCATTATACTACTAGATTTGCTTTCTCTTTGCTTTTGGGTATCTGTTGTTTTGTCTTTGTTTTTACTGTTTTCTGTAGTTCTTTTTTATTCTCATGTTGCTTGGAGAGAGTGCTGTGGGACTGTCCAGTATTAATAGCCGCTGTCTCCGGAGTACGTATTATTCAAATTCATTTGTGTCAACGAATTTAAAGAGAAAAATAGGCATCGGTAAACTATAAACTTTGTGTTTCCACTGTATTTTGCATGTCATATCCAACTTGTGCTTATCTTAATATAGCTTTTATTTTGTTAATTCTAGTTTAGGGAATTTCTCTCTTTTCTTTGCCCATCTTACTGCAGCGCACATACGTCTTGGAATCACTTAATTGCCCATTCTGTCCACAGCCCTTGTTTTCGTAAAGACTTTTGATCTTCTAGCTCAATGTTTGGATTCAAATTCTACCATAAATTTAATTCACAACAACTTTACATGTTACAGCTCCAGTATTCTTACAGATATTTTAAATACCGTTCTCCATGAAATTAATTAATGCGTTGGGGCAATGAGATTATCTAAAACTTAATTAGTGTGCGCTCGCCATTGTAAATACAATTTGTTCGAGATTTTTTGTTATGACAAGGTTTTATAAGATTAATTTACTTGGTAATTAAAATCAAGTCTTTTTTATGATGCAGTAAGAAGAATTTAATAAATTTTCTAAAATATCAACCTCAAGATTTGAAATCGGAAAATTATTAGGACAGAGAAGAAATGTTTGAGATAGCTATCTACATTTAAACATTGCGTAAAAAAAAATCACTCAATCGCTCTTTGTCAACTGGGGTTTGACTTCTAGGAATTAAGCTTCAATGTAGGCCTTCCTTTACTCTTTTTTTTACCACATAAGTTTCTACGTACGTACATCTTGCATACAATACATACATTGAAAATCCCAGCAAGACATCCAACACAACCATACGTACATGTATATCGCACAGTCGTTTTATACAACGTACTTTCTGATCAGAATTAAGCCGATGTTATCCTTTTTCTGTGTCCACACGGTTGTCCTCAGGCAGAGACGATTCTTTCCCTTCATTGCTTTCCTTACGAGTGTAAACGACATAAATTCTTAACTCTCAATCCTTTTGGACAACGTCAAGTAATTAATGCTAAACCAAGCATGCACGATTAGGGCAGGTAATTCAAGGATCTTATTTATATCTCTATATATCTCGTGATTAATTACTATTTATACAACCACAAAACTTTAGAGAGATTATTTTTCATAAAATATTTCCTACTATATATGCTCATCACACCAAGAGGGATGATCAAAAGAAATATAATTAGAGAAGGTGGTTTTTTTTTTTTAATTTTTTCCCCTTTGTATTGTTTTCTTCTTCTTTTCTTTCTCCCTGGGAGTGGCATGCATATTACACACACAATATACAGAAGGTACGTAGTTAAAGGGGGAACCGTATAAACTATACAAATCGGACCCGTCATATAAAAAAAACATAGTGAAGCAGCGAGATGTTGATGTTTATGGCTGGCATGCAAATCGGGAAGGACAGCTAAAACCATAACGAATTAGTCTATTTATTTTTATGTTTTAAAAATATTTTAAAGAAAATTTAATTTTTTTATTAATTTCAAATTAATATTTTTTTTAGTATTTTTTAAATTATTTTGATGTATTGATATTAAAAAAAATTAAAAATAAAAAAAATATTATTAATATATATTTTAGTACAAAAAAATATTTTTTAAAAAATACAACTATACTGCTAAAAAAAACTTACCAGTCTAAAGCAACAAGAGGTACAAGAGAAATATATGGTACCGCATGTGCTTCTCATTTCTCAACCAGTGATATTTAATCAGGTCTTGATGACCCTTTTAATTGTTTCTTAGGATACCGGTGGATTGATTGATTGCCAAGGACGGATGCCTGTCTTAATTTGGAGCTATTAATTTTCTTTTCTAATTTCCACTTTATTAGCACTTATTATTAACATCATATTTTATATCCCCTTTCATTGGCGCTGCGGGTGAACTCTGCTGAGAAATTTTTATGCCTCTTTTAAAAATAAATAAATAAATAAATCTATGCCCTGTTTGGTAGTGTCTCTTCAAAATACGATTTGGACCATAATGATGCTTTTTCAAAGGGATTTCAGATAATTTTAATATAAAAACTCTAATCTTAATAAAAAATATTTTAAAAACATTAATTTAATATATTTTTAATTATCAAATACACACTAATGGTTAATGGTTAATTGAATAGATTCGACTTTGACACATGTTGATGATGGGTCTAAAATTATATTATTTTGAGCTTAATTGCATTACTAGTTTTAATTCATGAAAAAGTAAATAAACGAGTCTGCATTGAGCTAGATTCTTCTATCACCTGAACAAATCTTTGAACGAAAGAGAAAAAATAAATATTATAAAAAATCACAAGATGCACTGAATTCATTTGAGTCTTATAATTGTGTCCGACAAGTTATTGTGACATGAGAAAAAACCACACTCCACTTATGATAGCCAGACAAACTGTTCCCCGAAACAATAAATGTAATCATCTTGTTTTTCCCCCCCTAAATCCTATATGCTTCCTAGCATATTTTGTAGCACGGTTTCCTAGATGAGTTGTCTCACAAGTTTAATTCGAAGTCTCACAAACCTTTCTTGTGGTCTTTAGCTCACAACCTTGGTTAAGAAGTTTTGTAGATGAGTTGACTCCAGATTTAATTAAGAAATAGTTTGTAAACGTGGTTTAACTTATATTTTTTTTTTAAAAAAAATTATTAAAATTTATTTATTTTCAGATTATTTTAATATAATAATTTTTAAAATAATTTTTAAAAATAAAAAAAATATATTTCTAAACCAAAAATATTTTAAGCCGCAATTATAATTACAATTTCAAATAAGATTATAAGTTTTGAATTCAATTTAATTCGAGTTTAAGAGTTTGTTTATAAACTTGGAATGGTTAAATAGCAGCTCACCTCATCTACATTCCTTGTTTTTCTTAAAAAATTTAGAAGTATAATATATATATATATATATTGTTTTCCTTCTATAACTTTAATACAAAACTAAACTTTGTGTATTATTTGTAAGAATATAAAAAAAATTTAAGCAAATTATGAAGCATAATTAGTTTCTGCACAAAATTGAAGATATGAAATTACAAGAGGAGTGGTAGGGTTTTCGTTGATGCCTTCTGTATATTTTTCACCTTCGCCACAGTTTTATGACACCGTCACATTTTTAAATATTAAAACTTTGAACCGGTGAAGGCAAGCAAATGTGCATTATTTTAACAGCAACAAAATGTATGGGTTTTTGGATTCAGCAGCGTACAAGAATTTTAGTTGCCAGCAAACAATTATTGAATCAGGTCGAATTAATAGACGGTCCTCGGAAATAAAAGAGATGACAGTTTGTGGTCCTAAAGGCAAATATATATTTATTTATAATATTCCGCGTGCTTAAAAACAATAACAATAAAAATAAAAATAAAAATAAGTAGCATATACATACAAGAGTATTGTACAAGTACCTATACACTTGTAGGACAGATTATGAATTGGGAATTTAGTGTGCTTGATATTGTTGTATAAAGTGTTTTTTTAAAGTGATTTGTACTTGAAATATATTAATTTTTTTTTTATTTTTTATACCAATTGATTAAAATCATTAAAAAAATTAAAAAAACATGAATTTAATTTTTTCAAGTAAAACACTTTAAAAAAGAAAAGTTAACACATTCCTAAACACTCACCTACAAAGAAAATCCAATCCTGAGCTAAAATGGTTTACAGTATCTCGGAAGATAAACCATAAAGTTCATTTATTAAAATAATTATTTAATAAAACTACTTGAAATTGTTGTGAAACATCTTGAACCTTACCAGGCATGTCGTCAACCAGGAAGGCTATAACCTCCAGTCAAAAGTTTTGGGTCACCAAGATGCAGGTGTTATGAAAAAGGGTTTTTTTGCTCTTTTTTTTTATAATTATTATGGTTTAAAATATTTTTTATTTAAAAATATAATAAAATATTTTTTTATTTTTTATTTTTTTAAAAATCAACATATCACAATAATCTAAAAACATAAAAAAAATATTTTTTTAATAAAAATAAATTTAAAATTTAAAGAAACACAGTACAACTGCATTCCTATATAGGCTCTAAAGACTCTGACATGTTGCAAATTGGTCTTGAAAACTCGTTGCAAGACCCATAAAAGAATTGAAACACGTGTTGAAAAACGTTGTAACTCGATTCAACCGATCGGTATTGCAGTGTCTCGTTCAGCCCACTATCTTTTAACCAGCGCGAAATGTTTTAGGCATGACGAAAAAAAAAAAAAAAAACGTGTTATTGGTGTCCGGTTAGTGAATAATTGAACATTCAAGCTTTTCGATTAAGATGGGCACTATAAAATAAAATAAAATAAAATAAAAAATACACAAAAAAAAGCCTGGTTTTCCCGTAGCGGGTTGCGCTCGAGGTCGTGTCCAGCTGTCTGGGCTGCGTTCTTGGGGCAGCTCAGTTCACATGGGCTAAGCCTGGGCGAGCTCGATCAGGTCTTTTGTTTTTTTTTCCCGCTCGGTACATCAGACTCATCCCTGCTTGGAACAAGATACAAAAAAACTTGCCTAAAGGAATTCTGAAAAAGAACCAATAGCTCTTCCAGGGAGGATAATAAACCACCGTGGAAAGCATACGCAATGTAAATAAACAGCCACAGGAAATATTAACAGTAACTAGAGGAAGTTTTTTCGACTCTTTTGACTTTTCAAAGTTTAGAATAACATTTTGTTTCTTTAATTCCATAGTAGCCGTGGGAATATAAACTTTGATTTTATATAACCTAATTTATGAAATTCTGAAATAGTATTTCTTGTATTCATTAAATTCAACGTGTAATATTAAAAGTGACCGGCATTAAAAAAAAAAACTGTAATAGTAAAGTGATTTTTTTTAAAAAAAATTATACATAAAGAGTCTATTTGTTTTTACATCTCAAAAAAAAATATTATTTTTTTATTTTAAATTATTTTTTAATATTTTAATATGCAGAAAAGGCCGGGAGGGAGACCAAAATGGGGTATGGGCTGGTTTACGTCGCTTGCTTGATCGGATTGGTGGTTTTACGGGCTTCTTTATACGGTAATGTTGGATTTCCTTGTGAGAAGTATATGGGCCTTGGTGTTGGATTCTGTTAACTGTTTATTGCTTAGAGCTTAATGAAGGAAGGGAGCAATGCACCTACCTTACTTAAAAACAAACAAAATAAAAATGACTGTAAATTTGGACTCCGAAGAAAATCTTGAAGACTCAATAAAGTCAACTTTGTAATATATAAAAATCAGTTTTAGATAAAGACTAATAATTCTACTTAGCATAATCTTAATCTCTAATTATAATAATAATTTGCGTAATGCAGGCTTTTCTTAATAGTTATGAATTAAATAATCTTGTTTGGTAAAATAGGTTCAAGTTTTAGTGATAGTGGTTTTATTGTTATGTAATAAAGGAGTTGTCACGTGTTGTAAAAGCAATGCTGATGTGGACATTATATTAAATTAAAAAAGGAAAAATAATATTTAATCCAGTCTTGCCAGCCAAAAAAATATTGTAATCATGAGGGGTGTTGTTTTACTAATTAAATTTTAGGTTTATTTTTTAAAAATTACCAATTCAAATCTTATAAACTTAGAATTACTGGAAACTTGTATGGTTATTAATTTTAAAATCTATAAAATTAATTGAGATATATATAAGCTGATTTGATATCATATTACTAATTAAAATAAAAAAAACATTCTACCCTATCCGTAGTTGCAATTGAATGCTGGGCACTAATCTGGTTAGAGCTTCAATTGGATTTGACTTTAATGAATAATACATATTTTATTCATATTAGAATTTATTTTAAATTGTGTTTATTTTCGGGTCAAAAAGTGGTTTGAAAATTTTTATTTATTTTTTATTTTGAATTATTTAATTTTTATTTTTAAATCATTTTGAAATTTTAAAAAATAAATAAAAATATTATTTTAAAATATTTTTCAAATAAAAAATACTTTATAAAATAATAAGTAACACATTGACCATCGTAGACTCAATCCAATTTTAATCAATGGTATTTAATGAAACCATTAGCTAATAACTGGGAGTGTGGTGTGTTTGCAAGACAGAGAAGATCTTGGCCATTACAGATTATAGGCTGTCAAAAACGAAATTAAGGGTAATTGTTTTTTCAATAAGAACAAAGAAAAAAAGAGAAAAGAAGGACGAGGCAACGATGGTGGCATTGGCGGGGAAAAGTAAAACCAATATGGCACATTTATTGGCGAGTTGGAATATGCGGAAAGTAGAAGTACAAAAGAGGAAGAAGATTCGTGGGATTCATGCGCATCTCTCCCTCTCATATTCTCTCCTCCTTCCTTTTTTCTTGTCCAAGTGCCCACTTTTCCACTCACCTTCCCAAATCAACTCCTCCTTCCTGCTGTCCTCTCCTCCTCATAAACACTCACCCCCCCCCCCCCCCCCCCAACTCAGCACGCACATCTTCTGGGGTATCTCTCTCTCTCTCCATACCATAATTATATATCTGTTTATTTATGTCCTTTTGTTTCTGCATGTGTTTATGTTTATGTTCTAATTAATCGAAACTCTAAAATGGCCTTGCTCGTTTGTGTCTGCTATGCTTAGTTTGATATTCTCAGGACCACTGTCACTTTACAACGTTGGGTTTTTCTTTCTTTTATGAAACTAGTTGAGAAAGGGCTTTGCTTTACTCTTCTCTCTCTCTTTTTTTTCTTCAGGAAAAGTAAGGTTTGTTAATTAACCCCTGCATTAAACACTTCTTGATTAAGGAACCGATGAGAAACTAGAGGGGTTTTGCTAGAAGCAGCTTTAGAGTTTTCTTGAGTAAAATTTTGGAATTCTTGCGATTGAACAGGACATCATGAGTTTGGATTCGATCCATTCCAATAAGAATAGCATTGATAAGTTTGGATTTCATTAACATTTAGATGAATGTCACACCAATCTTGATTCTGATATAGTTTCTCACATACGCTTGCTAATTGGCTCCACAATCTTCTTTGCTGATTTTAGTGATTTTGTGGCCAAGAGTACTCGCTTTTTACCCCATTATATTCACGTGTTTATGATAAGTTTTTTCTTGATTAGATTTTTTGAGTAGTTTTGCAGCTTCCTCCTTCTAGCCAAATGATCAAATTCTTATGAAGGTGGAGGTTATGCTAATTATGGTAGGTCGGAAAAAAAATATTGTCTGAGATGACACGTCCGTGCAAAACAATGGGCCTATAAATGAATGTGTATAGAATATTGATGTGGTGAGGGTGGAAGGAATAGTAATGTGGGAAAAAAATGATTTAGGTTAAATAGGGTTGTGAGTTTTAATTTCTCAGAATCTTTTGGAAAATATGGCCTTGGATGGAGCAAAAGGATTGAAAAAAATAAAATTGACCCATTTAGTTTGAGATTATTTCTTTGCTCCAAGACTTGAGTTATGTAATATGTTGCTCGAAATGGTAGGCCGGCAGTTATGACTATTCCTAGCCAATAAACTCCTTAAACATGATGAAAGGGGGACTTTGACTCCAAGATTTTAGTACTATCTACAGATTCTATTAGAAGCAAGGTCGCAATTGTGAAGGTTGTCCAAATACTATTCAAATACTTTTTCTTTATTTACTACATATAGCGCAATGGTTAATTGATGTGCCTTCTCTGTTCTAGCTGCTCATGTAGAATACACAAGTTCTGAGCTTATTTTCCTGTTTTGTTTGGTAATATGATCAGGTCAATATTCTCTTTCCTTAACACCCTTGATATCTCTGCTTCTAAGGACACTTGCAAACAAATAAAGTGTAGTTTAATTTCTGATAGACCCAAGTACGTGTGCTCTCTGTAATGAATTCATGTTCTGTTTTGGTGCAGAAATTGAGAAGAATATTCAACTTTTCCTTTTGATGCCAGCAATCTTGCTGGCAATCATACTTATGACATTATGAGTCACCAGAGTACATTCAATCCCAGTAAAACCCTAGAGGGTGTGCATGGAATCCATGTTGTCCCTCATTCTCCATTTGCTTTGAAAGAGATCAATCAACAGGGGGACTTCCCCCAATCAACCTGTGAAAGTTCAGGCAATGGATTGAATCAGCTGCTGTTGATGCAGTAAGTGTAAAACCTTTCAGCCAATGTAAAACAAGTTTCACTGCTAAATTACCAGTAGCACCAATGCAAAATCTGTTTATCCCCGCACATAAGATATATTCAGGTCTACAAAGTTATGAAACTGTTAAATTGGTGAGATCCCGCCAACAATAACTTGTCTTTTATTTCTTCTCCAGGAGAGTATGGCAGCAAAGACCAGGATGTTTGAGGCCTATCCAGGGCTGTATTCATGGTATTACAATTATAAATACAAACCTTTTAATCTTGGTAATTCATTTATTACATTTAATATGCGCTCTAATGTATAATACTTTCACTAGGTGATCAACATCTTGCAGAAACAGTTGCCAATGTGATTACTTCTCTTCCTTTTATTGCTCTCGGTATCCAGGCTCCAAGGTAGTAATATTTTTCTGGGAGGTGCTTTATAAACATATCCTTTTCTGATTCTTTTCTCTATTGTATATACAGGAAGAACTTGAATACTAAGTTGTATGCTAACTCATTAATTGGAGTTGGAGTTGCCTCAAGTTTGTATCATTCTTCAAGAGGAAAGCTGAGGAAGTATTTGAGATGGTTTGATTATACAATGATAGCGACAGCGACAGTAGTATGTTGTCCAAATTAACTCTTGCATTTTAGCAGAACTATACTATCAAGGTTATAGGCATGCGTAGATTTGAATATATATGCTGAGCTGGAATGTTATTTGTGGAATTAGATGTGATACTTCTCAGCTCTGACACTCACGTATCTGGTTTAGCACCTTTTTTTCAGTGTTAAATTCAAAAACAACAACGACGAGGGCCTTAAGCGGCTGAAGTGTTCATGTGCATTATGTTTGATTCAGTTTTATGCTATTTTAGGCAAATGGGCCACGTAGTGTAATCCCTGGCATCCTCATATAATGAGTGTTCTTTTTATCTTTTCTTCCCCTCCTTTTGTGTTCCGAATTCAGTCATATGCTTGTCTTATGACCTGTTTGAATACCCCAAGTTATAAATCTACAAAACATCGATTTTCATTTCATGGAAGCCATCAGTCACCTCAACTCACATCCGCACCTCTCGTCTCCACAGATTTCCCTCATATCACTGTATACATCTTCTTATGAACGAGTGCACTTCAAATCCTATTCTTTTCTTTGTTGCCTTTTAGCATTCAAGTCTTCCATGTTTCAGATGCACGTGCTCTACCTGCCTGTTTTTTTACTTCTTAAATAATGTTGCACCCCTGTGAAATGTTATGTTTAGTTTCACACATGCACGCCAATCTTGCAACGTTCTTATAACTACTCTTGTCCACCCATCAGGGTGTAATTCTCGTAGAAATATTTTCTCTATTCTTCATCCTTAACGGTGTCTAGATTGTAGATTATACTTCCTTTCTCTGTTATAGAATTTCCTCTGACATTGTGTAGTAGTATCTTCATTAGCCGGAAGGGAGTTCATTGCTTCCCTGGTTTCCTTCCTGGTGGCCCCATCGCTTGTTTGGCACTTTCTTCCTCTTGCAAAGGTCCAGATAAAATCCACGACTTGCATTTGTTACCATCTTGGGTTCCATGAAGTAGAGGTCTTGAAAAAGTAATTTCACTTGAACACAATAGACTAGATGTGGATAGCATGCCTAGTGCGTTGTTGAGTGCCCCCTAGACTTAGACCCAAAGTACAAAAGCTCGTTTGAGGATACCTTGACCACTAACCAAAAAAAAGAAGGAAACAAAGAAGACCCTTAAAATTTACTCTAGCAACACAATTCAACTCCAGTTTCTGACCTCAAAATTGAAGCAAACTTGCAAGGAAATCTCTTTGAATGCACGATGACAAAGTAACTGCAAATAGAACTTTTTTTGAAGCTCTGCTCTGCTGTTTGGTTTAGTTATTCCTTTGCTAATAAGTAATGCTTTCTTCTCACACTTTTGCTTTAAGTATTTGAGCTACACGGGCATGAATTTGATAACTGAATTATCTTTTGCAGTGTTTGTCAAGGGCCCTGCGAAATGAGAACCCAAAGTTTTTGATGGCTGCATCTGCAGCATTATTGCCTATCCAGCCTCTGATGGTCTCTGCTATTCATACAGGGATGATGGAGGTAAATTACCTCATTTCTTACCTCTTAAAAAGGTGATTAGAGTTCAGTTTGCCTTGGTCCATGAATCTTGTGACTAAAATGATGATGCCAATGACAGTTTCCATTATTGAATAGCCCTGAACCGAAATAATTGCTGAAAATGTATTTACATATTAGACTGGCATTTATTTTTCCTTCGTGCTTCGTCAGCTTGGTTATAACTATGATTTCAAGAAATTATTAATTACTGAACAGCATCTTGTAGTTTGAATACCAGCAACCTGCTGAGTGCATGGCACGTCTATATTGCTGAAGCCAAGGATGTGACCCATGAAAACTTGAAAATCAAAAGCCAGTGTGGATTCACACCGCTATATTCACCAAGATTAATATATTGATTTCCTTCATTGGTGGCAATATGATCTCCTTAATTGGGCATGTCAATTTTTTTTGGTTATATTCGTGTTGCTAATAATTGGATTTCCCTTGAATTATTCTTTCCAGGTAGCATTTGCAAAAAGGGCATTAAAAGATCCAGATCTAAGGATGGCACATAATTTGCATAAGATGTCATCGTTGTTGGGGGGTGTTCTTTTCATTGCTGATGATTGCTTTCCCAGTACTCCTTTCCTTCATGCTGGTTGGCATCTTGCTGCAGCTATTGGTGTTGGCACCTGTAACAAGCTTCTTAAGTAGTGTATATATCTCAGATCACTTTATTATGATTCATTTATCCTTTGGGCTTCAGTATCTCCTCAAACACCAGGATGGGTATAAATTCCATGCCTTCCTTCAACCAGGTAAGGAGAGGAAGGGATAGATTTGCTCTTTTCAGTTAGCTTCTTGCAGCTCAACGGTCCAACTATCGTTGGGTTTTTGTAATTTCTTCCAGTCTAGTTTCATTTAGCCATTCCTAACATCTAAAAAGAAATGCAGTTGCTGTATTTATTCAGCACAAGAGCTATTTATCTGATACTCTAATTAGAGATGTGTGGCATTTTCATTTTCTGTTTATATATCACAATCAGCAGTATGAAAGAGAGAATTGCTTCATCTGCTTTAGATCAAATGTAGAACCCAGCTATCAATTGATATTATCTATCAGTTATATTTTTCACTCAACTAGCAAGGAATGGCATACAGATGATAGCACAATGACCAATAGTTGATCGCATGCCTGATCTCACCTTAGCTTGATCTGTACTTTTGATTTGATCATGAATGTCAACGTGCATGTTCAACAGATGGGTTATCCAAAATGGTCATATTTCTTGTAATCGTTTTTTTTTTCCTCCGAGTTTTCCATGCACGCTGACACATCCTAGCAAGTAATTAATATGATTATGGTTCCAAAAAATGTCTCCAAGGGGGACAAAACACACATTTGCCTGAAAAAATTTGCGTCGTCCGGTCTATAATGATGACCCAGCTGAAGCTAAACAGATCCTGGGAACAAGTGATAGAGAGTCAGATCCTGGGAACAGGTGATAGAGAGTAACTGTTGGGGACATGCATGCAAGGGCGGACGCAAGCTGAGGGCTAGGGTGGGCTCTAGCCTAGGTAAGGATTTGATATTTTATCAATATATTTTGACTAATTTTATATATATAAAAAATTATAATTCTTAATTAAATTATCAAAAATTCTGAAAATTTGCGTAGAGCCTTGTAATATAATATTTTAGCTTGGGTTAAAATTTCAGAATTTTTGAAGAAATTCAGAAATTTAATGAAAAATCACAATTTTACTGGTTTTATGTTATTGGACATAATTTTCAATCTGACTATCAGATTGAGCTGAAATTTTACAAGAAATCTTAAAATATATCGATTAAAATCTGGTTAAAATTTTAGGATGAATAGAGTTTGATAGTGTTAACAAAAAAATATCAAATAAAAGCAAAACAAACTCATTAAGGGTAAAATGATTATTTATCATTAAAAAATAAAACAAATCAATTCTTCCTTCCTTTTATATGTTGCTGACTGGAAAAAGCAGAATAGAAAAAGATTAAAAAAAAAAAAAGGCAAGAGAGAAAGAGAGAAAAGTAAGGAAAAAAAACATAAAAAAATCCAAGAAAAAAAAAAAAGAAAAATGAGAGCATAACCTTGTAAACTTACAAAGTCTAACTTATAAAACACTAATCTAAAGAAGAATAAAGTGAAGGAAGGAGGAATTGAGAGATGGAAAAATTTTAATTACTTTGTTTTCCAGTTGACATGAGATTGTTATTTTATCCCAGTTGAGAGGTTGTTATAATAACGATTCAAATTCGATTGTAGATGAATTATATTTCATAAAACATCAAAGGATGTAACTTCAATAGTGAGTTTCTTTTTATTTTTTACTTCAATTTTATATATTTTAAAATTTATTTTTTAATATTTTGGATAATATATTTGAATTAAAATTTTAATGTTAACTTCAAAAATTCATTTTTATAAGTTAATAATTATATATATATATATATATATATATATATATATATAGAGTAGCCCAGAGCAGAAAAAATTTCTGGCTCCGCCATTGCATGCATGAATATATCAGAGCACAATCTGCTTCGTTTTTCGATTTCTGTTCGATAAAGAAGAGTTTGTTTCTTTCATTTCTCAACAAATAGACCTGTCATAGGTCATGGGAGAGCTGCATGCAGTGTGCTGCTGCTGCATAAGGTTACACAGAATGTGTGGAGTAGCCCTGTATATAACGAGTGCTGCCTGCATTCTAGATTTGTGCAGTTAGCAATGAGTGCATAAGAACTGAAATCATGAAGGGATTGCACAAGACACGATGAAGTTTTAGTAGCAATAATAACGATTGTAGTGTGTGGCGCTTGGAGGTAAGCTAGGCACTGTGGTTGATTCAAATGCAAAAAAAAGGAGACACTATACACGTGATTATTAATTTGTACAAGACGCTGATAGTAATAAAGTTGGCGAAACACAAGTCAGGAGATATGAAATATAATAAAGATTGTATGGTTTTGAAATCATAAACGCTCAGCAATGGAGCCCTATAATGTCTACTGTGGTTATTAGAAATCAGTCTCATTCACGCTTGAATTGGCAGATGGAAATTGTTTCATCTCCGGTTGGATCCGGATCCGGATCCGATCATCCTTATCTCATGACCATGGACAGATGGACTGACTATTTGAATCCGTCATGCAAGTGCGGGTAGGCATTATCGTAACAAATTAATATGTACATAAAAAACAATGTCTCTAAGCTAAGCCTTTTTGTATTTCCAGTGCACCTTTTATATTAGGCTAATTGACTAAAAAAAACACCTGAATTTTTAGTCAACCCCGCTTAATCTTTGACCTTTTTTTTTTTAATTTTGATTAATTGATCACGAAGGCAATTGCAATTTTATCAGGTTTTCTCGTCAAAACAATCATATGTTTTTAACATAGGTCGTTAAATTGATAGTTGGGAAGGAAAAAAACGACAGGTTAAAAATGAAGTTGGGCTTAACTAAAAGTTACGGCGTGTTTCCTCTATTTAGACATGGAGGTGTAGACTTCATATTATATTTTAAAAAGTACAATTTGCCTCAATCTCCTAATTACGGCGTGAATAATCTCAATCCCTGTATTCCAACTGAGCGCTGAAAACTAATAACTAATTAGAAACACATATTTTTAAATATATTTTAACAAGCGTTCATGTGTTCATGGGACAGTCATTAATTACCCATGCTGAAAGAATGTTGACTTGATTGATTTTTTTGCTGGGCTCGTCTCGTCTCCCAATGTCTCGCAGATTCATGTAACCCTTTGTTTTGTCCTCTCTCTCTCTCTCTCTCTCTCTCTCTCAGCGTGTGATTTTCGTGAGGGCATGGTCAACATACAGTCCTCTTGCAACCAGAAAACAGAAGAAAAGGAGCGCACTGCTCTTTTCCTCCAGGGTTAAACCAAAATGCCTTGATTTCAAGTTTCTCCATTTCTTCATCTCCATTTACTGTCGCTAGTGCAGTCTATGAAGAGATAGATCATTCCTTAGATACACAGAGCATCCAGGCCAAACGGAGAGAGAGAGAGAATCAGGGTAATTAATTATAGGTAGCTAGCTTCTTCACCATGTGGATGATAAATGGTGGTGACAGCAAGGAGCCTAGCATGAACGATTTCTTCAACCCAAAGCCCAACACTACTACACTTTGCACAAATACTACTGCAACTCCTCTCACATATGTAGGACTAAAACATCATCCCGGTATGCCTGCAACATATCTCTCTTAACAGTCTTTTAAGTAGCTACTTAGTTTTATTATACATGTGCGTTTACACACGTATATGTATATAATTAATATTGGTGCATGCAGCCAAAACAAGTGAGCAAAGCGGGGGGAGAAAACTCAAAGAGCAAGCAGAAGCAACGAGAAGTTCGAGATGGAACCCAACAGCAGAGCAGCTACTAGCACTAGAAGAAAAGTACAGTTGCGGAGTTCGAACTCCAACAACTAACCAAATCCAACAAATAACTTCAGAGCTTCGAAGGTTTGGGAAGATTGAAGGGAAGAATGTGTTTTACTGGTTTCAAAACCACAAGGCAAGAGAAAGACAAAAACGCCGTCAAGTACAACAAAAACACAATAATACTGATCATGAAAGCTTGAATAAGCTGAAAGAATCAGGTATTAATTTTGCTTGCTTTCACAATATTTGTACCTTTTTTTTCCTGGCTAGTTAGGGTGCACATACTATATATATGGTTGTGTGTAACTACCAGAAATGTCTAACATTCTGGTAATCTTGTTGGTCTTCTCATAAAAAAAAAAAAAACAAACAAACACAGATAGAGAGAACAGGTTTTTTTTCCCTTTCTTCTCTTGGTTGACTGATTGCTGCCTTTTTTGGTTTTGCAGTGATTCAATTTCTTCTCTTGCTTGACTCTTTGAGATGTCATTTTCTTTGTTCTGTTCACTTGTTAATAGGTCCGAGGAGGACAGTTCTTGGAGTTGATCAAACAAACAACTTGGCACCTCATGCAAAATGCAGTACCGATCATGTAGAGGTTTGTACATCATCTTTGTCCTATATATGTTATTTGTTTCCAATGGTTAGAGTAAATATACACTCAAAGATCAGTGAAATAACAATTATTTGATCACGAGTTCAGAGACAAGTTAATTAAAGAGCTTTTGCATGTCTGAACGGCAGATGCTCAAAAGCTGCATTCCTCGTTATCATGCAAGAACTCAGAAATTCTTGGACTACATTATAAGAATGCACTTGGATTCTTATTTGTTACTTTTGTGTTTTTTTTTAAGGGACCTGCTTCAGTGAATGGAGCAGCAATAGCAGAAAGTGGAACACATGGGTGGTCAGAATTCGAGGAGAGGGAATTACAGCAGATGAAAAGTATCAGTCTTGATATGCATGCCATGTGGCAAACTATGGACTTGTCTTCCTCTACTCCCGTCCACCGCTTGACCAGCACCGTGACCACAACAGCGTCAAAATTCTCAAGCCTTGAAGAGCACAGTTCGCTGTTGAGACCCACCAAGACAGCAACTCATGCAAATCATGATGGTGAAATTAGGGAAGCTCAAACTCTTCAGCTGTTTCCACTTTGTAGTGATGATGGTAATGGTGCTATTAATGGTACCAATAATGACAGAAATGTACCCATCAGGACCATAAATACGACCTTCACCCCAAGCCAGTTTTTTGAGTTTCTTCCTCTGAAGAACTGAAAGGAAACAGCAGCTAACCCATGTGACTACAATGCAGCTCTTAATTGCTTTGCTGTATATGCAATGTGGTTGATATGTTCACGTTTGTTTTCTAGTAGGAGATTGGGTGCTGTTCTTTCTGCTCACATCATGCACAGAGCAACTGTAGGATAAGGACATCTTTTAGTATTGTTTGAGATGTTGCCTTATGCATTTGGACATTGTTGGTTAAGCCAAGGTAGACCTCCACTCTTCCCTACAGAGGCGTTTTCCTGACAAGATTTCTATTATGCAGACATTGTAGTACATGGATGTGAACGAGTTAATTTGTTGTTGAATTGAACCTTGAATCTAGACTCGCTGTAGATGTATGCATTTTTTTTTCTTTAATTACAAAGGAGAGGTAGGTTTGAAGACAAAATTTCTTAAGGAAAAAAGAAATCTACTGTCAATTGAGCTACGTATGCATGTTGGTTCATAGGATTTATAATAGAATAAAGTAGAATACTTTATTTCTATCGAGGGGATAGATGCAATATTGCTTTTCTTACACTATAATGCATTAAAACCGACGGCCTTCAAATACAAATTCAATTAAATTAGGATTCAAGGTTGGTCAAACTGGGAAATTTTCAGGTTGGTCAAACTGGTCAATACTTGTCCTCCCGTTCTTAAAAAGCGACGCTGTCTTTTTATAATTTACAGCTTCAACTAACAACAATCCATGAAACTCATGCACCCGAAGACCCCATTGATCTTTGCTGAGAGAGAGGGGGGTGCCCACAAGTTGTTGCTGAAAATTTTGCAGGGTTTTTGTCACTGAATGTCTGGTGCAAGGTTGAAAAAGCAGACAGAAAAAATAACAGTGCGAAAAAATAACAGTGAAGAGAATGGTACACAAAAACACAGCACTTATAAAAAATAAAGATAATTAATTAATAATGGTACATACCATAAAAACGAGGGCAATCTAAAAATTTTACCTGAAAAAAAAATAATAATAACCCCACACGTATGATGCAGTACTGAAGAATCACCAAAACTTGGCATAGGTGAGATTTTTTTTTCACGTCAGACAGATTTTTTAGATTGCCTTTGTTTTATGATATACACTATCATTACTTAATTCTCTTTACTTTTTCAAATATTTGTTTCATTTTAAACATGATTTTAATCTTTATGTTTATTAAGTGCTGAAAAGAACTGTTTAATCTATTTCCATTCATTACGGATAACTCTTTGAGATTTGTAGCTGCGATTCTATTTATAGAACAAAATATCCATATATCAGTATAATTATTGGAAATATAAACAACTAAATAATTCATCAAATAACCATGAATATTTTGTTCATGAAAGGAGAAGGGATTTTTAGTTCATTGTAGGATCGAAGAAATCTATTCCAATTGATTCGATCTAGAGTTTGAAGGGGGAAATTAGCAAATACATTTACAACGAGACAAGATCTTACAAGGAAAAATAATAAAGCAATAATGGTGTCTACTATGAAACGAGGGTATCTAAAAATCTTAACCTGCCTCGGAAAAAAAACATAACATGACGAGATATGGCGTGGGAGAGCATTGAAAGTCTTGGAGTTTTTGTTGCAAGGCACTTCTTGTTTTATAGCCACTAAGGGCCTGTTTTATATTTTGTGCTTTTGGTTTAAAGGTATTGTTTAGTTAATATATGTTTTCTTTTAAATAAATAAAAAAAGTGTTTATTATATTATCTATTTTTTTTAATTAAAGTGATAAATTTCTCTTTTATAATAATTATTATTATAACTACTACTACTATTATTACACATACAGATATGTTAATATTTTATGTAACTTGATTCTAAAAAAAAAAATATTATATGTCTATATATATTATTATTATATTTTTTTAATATTTTAAAATTAAAAATATTTTTATTAAAAAAATTGAATACACGTCGTCATGTAAGTTTAATAAGTTATAAATGATTTAATATTACTAAAAAAACAATATTCATTAAAATATTTCCAGTACGTTAGAGTACTTGTTGATGATTTCATATCTTAAAAGCGCAATAATAAGTTTCAATTAAACACTATTTAACTGCTTCAAATGTAAAGCATGATAATCAGTTATCAACTATTATTTTTACCCCGGCGAACTGCATCATCACACCAAACAACATAAGGTGGCAGTACCAAACAAGCCCTCAGGATCTGGATCTCAATCTGAGTGTGGTCACCAAATCCTGCAATATTTGGATCCCAATCCCTATTTTTTTTTATTAACTATATTTGGATCCATCATGACTTCAAAAACACGAGGGGTCCAAATCCAAAAAGATACAAGACAGCTTTTATAATGAAAAAGACCAAAAAAGAAAAGGGAAAATAAATCTAATAACTATTTAATAGCTTTAATTATTTGCTTAACAAGGGATATTTTGCTCCTAAACCAAAATTAAATCTTTTTTCTAATTGAATTTTAACCCTTTCTAATTGAGACAATTTTCATAGAACGAGATTAAATCCTTTTCTGATTTGAGTTTTAAATAGATCATCCAAACTGGAGCATTTACAATAAAATACCATTTTGCCTAGAGTTCGGAAAATGTTGATTGCTCAAAATGTTCGTGCCTAAATATTTTGGCTCGCCAAAATTTGAAATTCCAAATCATTTTTTTAAAAAATATTCAATTGCAAGACATTAGTCAAGTGGCCAGGCTCGGTGTCTAACTAGCTGCCCAAAAATGTCACATCAAAAGATCAGCCATCGATAGCTTCCCTTAAAATCTTACCAAGAAACAGGATTCACTAGACGAGCAATCAAGAGGCAAGGCAAGAACATGTATGCAATTATAAGAAAAAGAACAATCAAGCTACGAAAAAAATGGTACCCTGAATTTTCACAAAGGTACACAATTCGTGTCCTTTTTCTAGGGTCTTGCACGTCTATCAAGCTTGCAACTAATTTACAAGCAACGAGAAAACCAGGGTACAAAAGAATCTGACTAGCCATTGTACAGCTTGTTAGATACAGCAGCTGTAGCAGTATGTATGATAACAATGCTCAGTTAATACCCGGGGTAAAATGTTGTCTGCGTCCTCTGGCATCATGTACATAAAGTTGCAGCTTCCCCATTTCAAGTCCCGGGAAATAATCTGATGAATGCGAACTCCATTAAATCCTTGAAGCTCCCAAAATTGAAGTGTATGCCCTCCCACCACGCAGGAAGGGGAAAAAAATGAAAGAATCGCGAGATGAAAGAATTGGAGTCATCAGCAAGATGTGTCCACAAAAATACCCGTAGAAGAAACAACAATCAAAATCTATTTCGAAGAGGGTCACGTAACTGAAGATGATCTTGAATCTTCTGTTCTGTTCACACGGCACATGCAATCTGGGCATGGATAGGAATATACAGAGTCATTTGGCCTTTTGAGTTCAAATCCTTTAGAATCGCTGTGAGACCGCATATTCATCATGTGTCGCTTGAAGCTCTTCCATCTGCCAAAAAAGAGGACATACTAAAAAGTCAGTGCTTGTTTCTGTACAATAATGTGCATTCTAAACAACCAAACATGTTCAGACTCCAGTCCCCTTCAATTCTTTATCCGATCATTTTAGTCTAGCACCAAATGAAATGCAGGGTCAAAATCAAACTCAAGGGTGCAATCTGTGAAGCAATATAAATCCATACCCGATTTTCGGATTATCAAAGAGCAATGCTAACTTTCGCTTGTCTGGCCTGATTGTCTTCGAGTGTCCACCATACAAGAATCTTCTATGACCCATCAAAAAATGGGGGAAGTTACCACCCTGAGTTGTCACAAATACCTCACTGTGAAGACACACAGTGTAGTCTATTGCAGCCATCCTGGAAGAATAATTCTGGAAGCAGCAACTCAAGTCAAATCAATGACACTTAATCAGGCCCGAAAGATGGATGAGAGAAAACCACAAACCATACAGACCTTGAATGGATCAAGTTCCTCATCCAATGCCAGCATGTCTTTAGTTAACAGATTTGGAAACATTTCCAAGAGCGGGGCCATGTATTTTTCAGAATTGTAAATCTTTCCAGAGGCCAAATAGATGTGCGTGTTTTTATCAAAACCCATGCCCCTAAGCATCAATCCAACCTGAGAAGGTTTAAAAAATATCATGCTATGAGACAACTAAACCAAAATCTACAAACCTACAGGCACATGTATAAGAAGCTTTACAGTTACATAAGCAGATGGAAGTTTTATTTACACCTCATTATGTTGAGAAGTCTCAATTTAAGGTAAGAAAGCGATCAGAGTGTTTCATATGTATTCACCATTGCTTCATGGTTGGGTCAATACCTGCTTTCCTTTGGACTTCAAATTTAAACTAGTAGTGACAAAATAAAGAATTTGCATGATAGCTCAAGAGAATGTGAGGTTATGGGACCACAGTTTCTTAGGCCATACACAGTGCAGTTACTTGACGACATGTTGAAAGCTGTTTGTACTTCCTAGGTTGTAAACTGAACCCATTTCTCAGTCATCTCAGAGCTAGAAGAACATATGCACCTACTTATCCACCAACTTTTAAGATAGTGACAAAAAAACAGCTGAAATATTTCCAGTTTACTTTAGAATGTCTCAACAAGGATTCACAATAAGGGAAAAACATTGGCAACGATTAGCATTCACAATAGCTTCTACCGAAGTGTCAAGCATGAGTATTTTACACCTATTTGACCATGAAGATCATGTAAAGAGAACACATGGAATTGAATTTTGAGTATTGCTTTTCAATGGAATCGAGTAACAGAATATGAATGTATATTACCTCTAAAGGAGTAAGAGGACACTTCCCATTGAGCCTAATTGCCCCAGGACGTATAGTCCGACCAGGCTTTGTAAATTTTCCTTTCCAACCCCTTTCCCTCGCTTCCTTCATGTCTTTAGCTTCTTGCTCTCCACCATCAAATACACAGCAAGAGAAAGCAACCATGTCCTGCAAGTGCGCATTTGTGACCAATTTAAAATTTCACCCAAAAACTACAAAACATTGTTGGTTGTAATAGTAAACAACAATAGCATTGAAACTGCTAATTTAATGACAGCTAACCTCTTCAAAGCGAAGATGAATAGAAACATACTTTCCGCCATGGCTTGCGCTGCGTTCTTTCATTCTTGCTACCAATGTTTCTCCCATAGTTAAAATGGGATTTGAGAACCTTAAAGCTTCATAATTTGCCAAACATCTAAGCCGTTGGACAGCTGGAGGAACGTCAAATGATAAGCGATTTGCAAAAGGAGAAATCCTTATGACCCTGAGACGGTTTTCAAAAATCATTGCTTCAAATTAACAATCATAAAAATTGATTGCAATACATTCAGCTGTCATCGGTAAAAGACACACAGGGAGACTCGTGAAACATCATCAGAATGTGCCAGAGTCGTTCCAAAGAAAGACATCATTGTGACGTAGACGCACCAACAAAACCAGAAACAAGAGAATTAATTCTCTAGAAGAAATTCATCTTTTCTAATATCAATATATGATGTTCTTTATGAATGTCTGCATATGGTGCTTATCTATAGGCAACAAGACAAATAAAATAAGAAACCTACTAAATAGAATTCCTAAACAGTCAAATAATAATTCCCAACATTGTTTTTCTTCATCCCCCATCGCTGCCTACCTACACTTCGAACATGTTTGCATCATATGTTGGTTATAATAATCTCTCGAGAAAAGCAATCAAAATAGGGAAAATGCATCAGAGTAGTCAGGGTCAGAATCTAAGGTTTAACATCAATACAGTGATGCAGACAGTTTCAATGTTAAGATGTAATTCTCTTTTACAGAGTGAAATAAACTGTTATAGAGCAATGCAAGAAAGAAGTTATCAATTAATTACAACAGATTAGATTAATTTGACCAAAGAAAGTGATCAATTAATAATGACAGATTAGATTAATTTGACCTTGACAATCATTCATAATAAATACCAACACGTCCAAAACTTATTTGTGTAACCACCACGGGGGCTGCCCAAAACCACATCTTAAGGCATCAATGGATGGTATGGTTATCAGCACAAACTGAAACATAGAATGAAATGAGGGAGGGGAACACCTGGAATGACTTGCTGTTTAGATGGAACACAGAGTAGGCAAGTTAAAAGGTGGGAAATCTATGTTGTAACAAATAAGATTACAGCTTTACCACTCACCTTTCTTCTAATAGCTTTGGAAGGACAACATCCCTGTAATACTGAACAGGTGCCCATGCTTTTACTCTGAAGTTCTGGACATTAGTCATGTTGTTATCATAACGCTCCATAAGATATCCAGGAATCTTATCAACCACCCTTACTACATTTTCCAAAGTACTGATAAAATAGTCCTCATCATATATGTCTTCGAATTTGCTGCACAAGTAAAACCCCGTCTCAGCTGCTTTGGTCTATATGAAAACAGGTCTCTTGGAATAAGATAATATTATTTACACATAAATTTCTCATAAACTGTGGAATAAAAACAATAAAAGGATTCCACCTGTAGACAATGTTGTGCTTTGTTCACAGCACAATCAACAAGTACAAAAATAAATAAAAATCATCAATTTGTTTGCCCAACTTCAAAACTGCTCTTTTTCTCAAATAGAAATTTTAGATCATGGATAATTTACATATGTATCTCTCTCATTCATGAGCTAGTTCAATGAAAAAGGTAGAAGATAGTCAAAGGAACCTCTCAAACCAAATGCACACCTTGCAGAAAGCATACCTAACAATAAGAAATCAAGTTAAATATTTCTCACAAAATATCAATCTCCAAGAACCATATTTTTCAAGAGGTAACATGTGATAGGGTGGGAACATCTAGCAACCACTAGACAAACCAGCTTGGAATCTCCCTCATAAAGGTACAAACAAAACAAGCTAGTAACCACAACACAAACCAGTATGAAAATCAAAATCATCTATCATGATAAATAATCCACCCAAACTACCCATATGTAATTTCTTTTGACCATATTTAAAATAGACCAAAACATCTTATTTCTGCCAAGAAGCCAATTCTGTTAGGAATTCAAAAAACTGAAGTTTCACAACATTTTGTGCTTGGTTGAATACAAAAGATATAAGGAAGAGGTGGTAAAGTAGTTGCCCACTACCCAACAAAATGCCCATAGTTCATAGCAGCAAACCTCTGCCACGAAATCTAGTCCACATGGAAGAAAAAAGTGGGAAACGATAGGACATCAATCAGGCCCAAACTTTTACAATAATGCACACGGAAAAACATGACATATATAATAAAGTTGCATCATATACAATTATCCACCATAACTACTAACTGAATTCTCGCCTTAATTGTTGAAACTACAGCTAGGGTCAAATGAAGAAAGCAGACAGCTCCAAAGTTTTAATATAAGCATGCAACTGTTTGCTCATCCAGTCAACCCTCAAGCTAATTTTTCAAAGCAAACGAATATGCATTTGATTTGTTTTATCAATGAAAATGTCCCAAAACAAAAAAATCATCCAAACTATACCCTCCTAGAAGCCAAGTTTGAGTGATTTAAAATTGATTCTATCATGGCCAACTTTTATGGCAGGTCTTACAGAGAAAGTGCAAAGGGGAACTCTCAAAAAGTATTTAAGTATACCTGACCAGCATATGTAAACATGCATGAAAGAACCAATGCTATACACCGTTTAGATATTAAAATCCAAATAACTAAACCAAATCATCCATTATTTGGTAATTTGTATGACTTGATAGATTGTAAATTATCTCCAACAGAAAACTCATACTTTCTAACATGACCCGTGCATGAAACAATCAACCACAATCAACAGGACCAAGGGGAGGGAGATGACAAATCCAAACAGTGTCTAATAGATAATCTAAGGGAAACTCTAGTGCAGAATTAGTGTCCTAATAAGAGTTTTTCTGCCCATACAGAGTAAAGGAAATAGTTTTTATAATATATTTTGGCAGATAAAATGTTGACAGGCATCACACGAGCATGAGCTGTTGTAAGTTTATTTGATTTTAGCGTGCATTTAAGCAGTAAGCTAAGCAGCTTCTTATGCTATTGACCAAATTGGGAAATCCGAGCATTTGTATGGAGAATACAATAGTTAATTTACAGATGCCTTTTACAATAGTTAGGTCAACTTGTAGCCATATTAATATCCCAACATCATGGGAACCTTTTTATCAGATTAAGCTAATTGAAAAGGGATAATACAGCATATGACGTGGTATTCCTACAAGTTACTTCAGTAGTACAGTTCACGAGTCAAACCAATAAATTCTTGTACTTTTTTCTCTATTACGACATTATTAGGCATATGGTCCCAAAAGATTACTGAAGAACAGGTGTTGACAAACCTAGGATCTCTCCAGATGCTATGATAATGAAAGTTAGGAATGAGGAGGGTTGCATTAAGAAAGCCCGCCACAGCAACCGCATTGCATATCTACAAGGATCCACAGCAATTGTGTTGAGAATACAAAATTGACAATTTGTTAAATGAACAAGAAGCTTGCATACTAAGAAAATCATGAACATTTATGACTATGAAATAAGCAAAAACAAAGAATGAAACCAACCGAAGTTCTCTGCTGATTCAGACCACCATTTGCCTCGACATAGATGTAACCATTTGATTCAGGTAAGCCTATCATGAAACATCCACAACACTGAAACTTGGTAAACATAAAGACAAACATGACTAACACTTGGACAAGAAACATGTAGGGCACAAAAAAATACAATGAAAGCATGATTACAAAGATATTGGCAAGTATTTATAGTGTGGAAAAGATATTATTTATCTCTAACCGATAAGAAAAATCCTCCTGCTATTCTATGGCATAAAAAAAATTCTTGAATGATATTGAGACTGAAACAGATTGTTAAAGGTGGGAGCTACAATAAATACAGTCCTGTATTAAAATGAAAAAGGTAGCATTGGTTTTCTGTTGTTTCATAGCAGTAAGAGTGACCACAAGAACAGGTATTCATGATGCAAAACCAGAATTAGATGTTATGTTTGCAATGGTGAGCCAAAAAATAGTAGCAATGATTTGAATATAGTAAAATAATATTATTCCAGTAATAGTCCAACTTATGATCATTAACCATATAAATACCAGAATGACCAATTTCAATGAGGCCCGGCTTCTTTTGACAGAAGAAAGCAGGCACTGAATTGAAATGCAGGATAAGTATAAACAGTGAGAAGTCAATCCCATTCCTATGCAGCATATCCTATTAAAAACATCTGCAGACCAACTGCCTCAAAACAACTGTGACCATTATATTCAGACAGACTTTTTCATGCTCCTGTACATTCTCTTTATACATACAAGAATGATGCAAGCCTAAACAGAAACAAATGCCACGCACAAGTGCACACAATACAGCTACTGTTCAAATAAAAGCAACAAAGCTTCATTAACATCCAATTACATCTTATTAAGGAACCATATTTCTGCAACTAAAAAGATCCAAATCCAAGTATCTCGTACAGCAGAGATGCATAAAACTAAAGCAAGCAAAAATTAATTGATATTGATAAAAGGTTTATATCAAACAATTGCAATAATTAAAACCCTACATACTATTCGCAACACTACACTTCAAAGACCAGCAGGTCAAGATATAGCATAATGAAGCTCCTTGACATAATCCATACCTTCAAAAGACTTCTTTATGCACTGTCTCCACTCACCACTTCTATACGAGTTTTTCCATACAGTTGATAGCTACAAGGAATTCAATTTCTTATCAACACGGACTAAAACATGAGTAAAGAGTAAATCATAAACATAAAAATCAATGCAGGAGTGATTCTATAGACAGCCGTCACAAGCAGCCAAGCACAAATATATATATATATATATATATATATATATATATATATAAGGCATTTAGAACTATAATAATGCATTTAGAATCACTCCTATACATATAGACATTGCTATACATATCACAAATTGGAGCCAGCAACATCAAGCTGCCCCGTTTTAAAAATGAAACAAAACTAAGTGATAATTAAAAATTTAGATAGTTAAATCACACTTTGATTCTGATTTACAATTCATGCGATGCCAAACAGTTTCTACTGTAAGATCCCAACTTTCCAAATCATGCAGAAAATAAAGAAAGAAATAATAAAAAGCGCACCGCATCAGCTGAAGAATTATCGGCATCCATTTCCAGTCGAAGCTTCTCATAAATCTGAGGGCTCCGATAAACCGAACCAGGAGCAGGCTTATGGTCAATTACAGGGCCAACATCGAGCGACACCGTTCCCATGTACAAAAGCATACCAGAAATATAAATGAGAGGAGCGAAAAGGAAAATCCCCTGGCGGCGGAGGAGGGCAGAGAGGAGGAACCAAGCGAGGCGGTGTGCGAGGGACCTTCCTGGCGGGTAGGAGGAAGGGGTGAACCGGCCAGACTTGGACCGGCCTCCTCCTCCACTTCCGTGACGGTACCTAGGTGAACGGAGCGGCGATTGAGGCGGTGAGGGTGTTGTGTGGCCGCTGCTAGGTATTCTATTGTATGCGTGCATTTAGTAGAATTGCAATAGTAATTCGATTTGGATCTTTGTCGTTTTGATTACTAGTTCTTTCCTACGACGTGTCGTCATGCATCTGTGTTTTTAGTGCTCTCCCTGTACCTCCCCTCTCTTTCTTGATTTCTCTCCCCCCTCTCTCTCTTGTTTGGAATGGTTTTAGAAGGGGAAAGACAGAGAGACAGAGAGAGTGAGTGAGAGAGAGAGAGAGCACGTGGTCGTGGAGAGAGATTGTGCAAGGAAGGAATGTATTTAAAAAAAAAAACAGAGAGGGTGTTTTGATGGTGGGACTCGAGAATGGCTTCTAAATGCTGTTGTTCTCGATGAGAAATAGATCGATGTTGTTTTCTCTCTTTTCGCTATTTCTTTGTTTGAAAATTTAAATGACGCTTCAAGTTAACTAAAGCATCCCTGACCTCTCTTCTTATAGGAAGATTTTAGAATATCCTGGGATAATTAATAATATTAATTTTATAAATTTACAAAAAAAATAAAGAAAAAAAAATCACATTCTAATCTATATAAAATATATTTATTTATATTTAGAATATTTTTTTTCTCTCTCTTTATTTTTTCACTCTTTACATTTATATCTTTTTCATGGAACAAAAAATTCACCAAAACATACTGGCCTGGTATGGATGGTTTATTTAAGCGTTGATTAAAAACAAGTTTGAATGTTGGCAGCAAAAACTGGCTTTGAGGTGTCCAGTGATTTCTTTTTTAAAATGGTTTTTAAAAGATACCTTTATATATATATATATATATATAACAGTATCATTTCAATAAAAATTATTCGCCCTGCATTCAATATTAACAACTCATGTGTCCGTTGACCGAGAACACTTTTCATTTTCTTATTTATTTATTTCTTAACGACGA
This sequence comes from Populus tomentosa, assembly GCA_018804465.1. Taxonomy (NCBI): domain Eukaryota; kingdom Viridiplantae; phylum Streptophyta; class Magnoliopsida; order Malpighiales; family Salicaceae; genus Populus; species Populus tomentosa. Next base: position 9,874,066 of record CM031987.1, read on the forward strand.
TCCACCTATTGCATTTTATTCTCGCCTTTTATTATTTTTTTGTTCTTTGTACAATTAATTAATCACATGAAAAAAGTTGTTTGGATTTTGCCAAGATTTATAAGCAGCTTGGGAACAAATAGTCTGGCTCCCATTTTCTCGACGAAACCAAGAAAACTAATGGAAAGGAATTGTAATTTGCGTGGGGCTGCTTTTTTATTTTTATTTTTATTTTCATTTTCTTAACATCAGCAAGGCTGCGTCAATCAACGAAATTAGAAGAGAAGGCAGTTGGCGCAGGAAAGCACTTGTCGTGCAAGTAATCATATGCTATCAATGCCCCTTATTTTAGAAGGCAAGCACGTGCCATGACGAGGCACAGCTGAGTGGCGTCACTGGCGCGTTGCTCGTTGCCCTCTCCTTCGTGTCTGCTACCAGCCCACAGCAAAAGCACATGCACTCGCTTCAACCTGGTTTGATTTTGTATTTGTGAATGTTTTTATTTTTTATTTAAAAATATATTTAATTGATTTTTTTAATTTTTTAAAAATTTATATATTAAAATGCATAAAAAAATTTATACTTTAAATTATTTTTACACTACAAGAATAAACGGTGCCTTCAGCCATCATCACAGCGCCCATATTCCCTTCCAATTTTTTTGTTCCTTTTATCTTAAGCTATACTCCCCACGTTGTGATCTTTATTTAAACCTTGGAAAAAAACCACTAAAGAAACATCCCCAGTGGCTGGAAGGTAGGAACTCTAAAACATTCCTGACCGAAACGTAAACTTACAAGTTCGAATGTAGCTCGCGGGGGACTGATTTGAGCTTTAATTGCCTGATGCGATCACCTTGTCTTGTAAGACAGAATCAAAAGGATGCTAACTTCAAACACAGACATTAAATTTGGAGAATATCACAATCTTCATCCCTAAACAAATGGTGCCTTTTATTTTAATCATGCCAGATGCATCACAGGCATGTGAATTGAAGATAATGCAGGGAATTTTTAAATCAATGGAAGCAACCTCATTTATGGGGACACTCTGTGCTGCGACACCTTTATTTTCACCATTGGCTGAAAAACTTAAATAATTCCAATCCAGGTGCTTCTACTAGTTATTTTATGTTCTTGCATCCATACGGCAATTGCGCGTGGATGTCTTAAAGAAACGCATCGCTACAGTTCTGTCAGTCATGACACCCTCTTCAAGTTAATTATTTAATTTAATTTAACTACTGATCTCTTTTCTTGCCCTGCTTCCCCCTGTTGGTTGGCCTGTGATTGCTTTATTTCACAGATTTGTTGGTCAACCAATTTTTTTCTTACATGGAAAGGACACGAAGCAAAAATTTGCCAGAGGGCCAATTTGATTTCAGGACAAGCAAGTTGGGTTCTCGGTACGTGCTCCACCAGTGACCAGACCTCTGTTCATTGCCAGCTCTGTGAAAAACCCCAGCACAAAAAAAGACAAGTGGCCAACTAATTTCCTCGTCGTCGCCTTCGTAAAACGCCGCCCCCCACCAAAACGGGTTGGATTGGGATCCTTGGTTTTATTTTTTAAATCCTAGCCTTAAAATTTATATCAATGAGGTCATTGTATTTCGGTTTCGAGGTGAAGCTGTTACGGGAGTAAAAGGGAAAGAATTAGGCAAATAAATGCAATCAAGATTTATATTTCCCTTTTCAGTATCAAATCAATGATTAAAAACAATAATTAAAACTAAAAATAAATATGAGAAAAAATAAAGACTTGAAAGAAGCATCAGATAAAGACTTAGAAGAAGCATCTCTAAAGAGAAAACATTTTATTTGCTTATAATATGTTTTTCTTTCAAGATGTTAGAGTTTTTAAAAGCAACAAAAATTCTCCGAATCTTTTAATCATTTTTTTAGTTAATAAAATATATATATAAAAAAAGACGGTGAAACTTGAGAGAATTATATATATAAAAAATTAAATTATACTTCCAAATCCTTGTTTCTATTTCAACTCAACTTTTAGTTTAAAAAAGTATAGTAATCGATCTAAATTGAAAAGCTAGGGTTCATGTCACTTTATCTCAATCAACCCCCAAGCACTCCATCTGCCAAGAGCAGCAGTTTCATAAGATTTGCTCGGACGAGGAGACCATTAAATTAACCAACCATGCCTACAGCTCACGGTCTAAAAGCAATTGATGATGAACGGGGACACCACGTGTTGCTTTTTCCATGATCAAACGAGGCAGGTGAGGTTGGCTTGAAAAGTTGCCTCTCCTCGTGTGCTCGATAAGAAAGCAGCTCTTCAAACTTTGGTTAGGGGGCAACGGGAAGAAATGGAAAATCGATTTTCATCGTGGGTATTCTCGTGTGAGCTAGAATACATTTTCTTAAATCATTTAAAAAATATTTAGTTTTTCTTGTTGACGCGCAAACTATCCTAGAGATATTCTTCCACCCCTGAAAAACAAAAACGCAACACATGAAGAAATTTGCCACCGAAAAGAGCACTTCTCTTGGCAAATCAGGACAGCGACTCACGTTATGGTCACCGAGATTTTCCAATCAGACAGTTCATTGCCTAGTTAGCCTATACGTTACACTTTCTCACTATGTTGTTGTGGGGCTACAGGAGGTTGTCCAGTTGTCTTCCTTGTTTATCTCCTCAATCACGGCCTCAGGAGACGCAAGCACACGGACATGGATGTGAGAACGGGCAGTACTAGAGGGGTCAGCCATGTAGATTGAAATTTTGGGCCTCACAGGATGATTTTGCAAATTACTAGGCTGGCACTAAGATTGCAGTTGAGATCAGTTTTTTTTTTTTTTTTATTGTAACTAAAAATTTTCATATCATAAAAAACTATTTTGTATTATTATTAAATCTGAAGTAATAGATTAATTTTGAAATTTCTCAACTTCTTGTCTAGGTTAAAATTAAACCATATAAAAATTATTTTAATATAATGCAGTCGACTTGATCAATTCAAAAACAACCCGACTACACAATAAAAAAGTATGAGAATGAAATTAAAAAAAAAACAAAATTAACATAAAAAACCCTCTTAATCTAGAACCTTGCTCCGCTCATTTTTTTTAATTAATTTATGTGAGAGTTTTATATACATGATCCAATTGATTTAATCAATTTAAAAACAATCCAATCACTTGAAAAAAAGGGATGAGATTGATAAAAAAAAAAAATTGACAAAACAAAAATTCTTCCAACTTGATTCATTGGCTAACCAGGTTTAATATTAAACTTCATGGAAATTAATATGTCAATTGACTGGTACTGATAAAAATAAATATTAGGATGAAATAAGAAAAAAAAAGGTGAAATTAAAAAAATAATAAAAAGAAGAAAAATAAAAGGGAGCAATTACAGTAGAATTAGCAATGACAGTTGCAATGTACTGTCTGGTGGACCGAGAGATGCGGTTTGCTCCAACACTTTGCCTGGAACAAATTCATCACCCTTCAATGCAATGCCAGGCATGCCGATCATCACCAATGAATATTCATTCTTTAAAATGGTGCAGATCTTATGACAATTATAATCATAGTTAAAAATCAGAATGCCGTAGTTTTAACCAAAACAAATAAAATCAACACATTAAAAACCAGGTTTTGTCCCGAATCAACAGGATCCTAGATCAACTTAAATTTGGCAACCCATGGTCATAAATCAACTTAGATTTGGCTAATTTAACCATTCCTCTATTTTTCATCCTTTACTGATTCAAACTCTGGAAGAACAAGATCCAGATCAAGCCTTTCAGGTTTCTAAACCATGACCACCCCCCTATTCTGCCAACAACTTCACAATGCAAAAATCTCCAAATTTCGAGATCCATATCTCAGATCGGACTGGTTGTCTGGGAGCATATCTAAATTCCAAAAACGAAATCATGTTTTCAACTGAGTCTCCGACTCTCCATAGACACTAAATAAAACCTTTACTGTCTAAGTCTCTCCGAATAATTAAGCTTAAATCTTTTAATGATCTCCCTTTCGGCCATAATGCATAATCTGAATTTTAATTTGCTGCAAATTGAAACCTCACTTAGCATCTCATGGCACACGCGCCAAACTAAATTCCTCAAAGCAATAACCAATAAGAGAATACAAAGAACCATAATCCTACCGTGCATTCTCACAACCAAGCTAGCATCTACGAGATATAATCCAGTTATTTAAATCGAGTTACATCCACAAATGTCATTTAAGTATGATATTGGAATGATCAATCAATAGTCTTGAAAAAAATCAAAAGTGCAAACACCAATTCACTGGCATTTAACATTTCAATCATTGATAGCATAAAGCATCAACGGATAGGCCAACCTATCCGTTCATCCACGACCCACTTGCTCTAATCAGTAAGTCAACCTGTCGGTAAGTTAATCAGCAAAATCTCAGAGCCATTTCCACCATGAACTCGAAAGTCATCGTCAACTTAACCAACACTTGAATCAGTCATGTACTTATTCCCATATGGTTCTGTTTCAGGCTAGTTAAAGACGAAAATAATGCAAAAACAAGGGGGAAACCCCCAGAAAACAGAGACAGATCATTGCCATTCTCATATTCTAAAGAAGACTAACTTTAATTCAATTGAAAAAAAACCCAATCTGTTAACAGTTACATCCATAGAAACCAGGGCCTTAACCCCAAAAACCTAAATATAGTTCCCAGAAAACAAAAACCCATTTAAACGGACAACAACCAATTTCTACTCATGTAAAGTGCCCAAGATATCCTCGTCCCTGTACAAAACATACCTGCAAAGGAAAAAAGAACCACCAACACAGACCCAACAACAACAAAAATAAATAAATACATGGATAGCCAAACCATTAAAAGAATATCATAATACACAAAAATTAAATAAATACACATGAAACACTTACTCTTTTTCACCAAGCTTGACTTGGGTACCCCCATATGAAGGCAAAAGCACAGTGTCACCTTCCTTCACAGCTGGAGGGATAGTGTTCCCTTCAGGGCTCCTTAACCCAGGACCCACGGATATCACTTTCCCTGAGTTCAGCTGTTTTCATCCCAGGCAAATCACCACCACCCAAATTCAATTATAATATTAAATGTAAAGAACAAACAGATTCACGCAGAAATATAGATAAAAGCAAAAGTGAATGAGATACCTTAGTCGATGTCTCGGGGAGGAGAATTCCAGCAGTTGTTTTGGAGGGAGGGACGATCTTCTCCACCAGGACACGGTTGAGGGTAGGAATCAAGCGCCTTGCCATTCTTTTCTCTTTTGTTAAAAAAACTGTTTCGGCAATGTGAAAGAGTGGAGCTGCAGTTCTGGATGTCTCCTTTTAAAACAAGAGGGATTGCAGGAGGAGGAAGGGGTTGGGGGATCAAGTTTCTCTGGAGAGAAACAGAAGGTTCTAGACTTAGATCCTAGGGTTTTGTTAGGGTTTTAACTGGAGGGCTGCGTGCCTTTAATTATGGGCATCCATGTTTCGAGTATGGGTAAGGACTGCGGGATGGATACGAGTCTGGGTACCGGTCGCCCATTAACCAATCCCAAATTGTACTTTGTCATACGAGTCTGGGTACCGGTCGCCCATTAACCAATCCCAAATTGTACTTTGTCAAAAAGGTTTTGCCCAGTATCCGGCCCATATATGTTAAAGAATCACTCCACAGATCCATATCTTCCCGGCCCGGCAATATGCATGCCTGTTCCATTTACATAACTGGCTTGTCCCAGCTAGAAAATAGATTTTCTGTTCATTTTTGTCTCTTTGGTTTTCAAAAAAACTATTTTAATCCTCGTGTTTAATAATATTATACAAATCAGTCATCAATTGAAAGGTTCTTGGTCCTCGTATGTTTTCAGAAACACATATTAATTATTGCAGTAAAATAAATGGATTTAGATCCAGAACATGTTAGATCATGTTCTTGAAATTAAAATTCGAATAGAATCTCAATTATGTTATTTAACTGATTTGAATTTTTAAAAACATGATTTGTCATTTTCCTTACTAGAATAACAAAGGATCTCATCCCAAAAAACTCCCATGTATTGAGAAAATATGACTTGGGAGTCCCATACAAAGCATATTCTATATATAAACATTCTTTTCTTTTTGTTTACCAAGTGAATAAAATAAAAATGTATAAAAAAAGGTTCGAACCAAGTGACTCGCACAGTGACATGTTATTTCAGAATGAAAAATCAAGATTGAGGCATATAAATTCTTTTTTTTTAATTGATTAAATGCTTACCATTTCATAACCACATCATGTTCATTCAACTCAATAGTGGCGATGGAGACTAATTCATTTATGGATGGGGAGTACAGGGTCAGAAAAACAAATGTATATAAATCGATCCAAGATAAAATGAAGAGTGTTCGATGATTTGCAGTTTTGCCCTATTAACCTGCTCTGAATTCCTTAAGAAATATAATCCTGGGGTTCAGGGAAAAAAAAGAAGAGGAAACACAATAAAAGAAAGACAATAACGCGTGAGCGGCAGGATTCGAACCTGCGCGGGCAAAGCCCACATGATTTCTAGTCATGCCCGATAACCACTCCGGCACGCCCACTTAACTATGAGATGATGATTACTATATTATAGTAACTTAAATACATTGGGCTGCAGTCCCAAACTTAAGCTGTAAGGAGATTTTTTTTTTTTTTTTGCTAAAGTACTGACATTGGTAGTGTTTAAATGCTTAAAAAAATTGGTATCATAGTAACAGTTATTCTTTAAATTTATTTTTGATGTTTGTATATTAAAATGATATGAAAAAATAAAAAATTAATTTGAAAAAAAATTACTTTTTTCAAAAGATTTTTTTGAAATATAAAAGTAAATAGTGTAATTAGATTTTTTTAATATAATATTATTAAAAATTCAAATCTTAGCTGAGACAGTGGAATTTTGTTTTTTTTATGAATATATTAATTCAGATATGATTAGACTTCTTAAAAATCTACTGAGGAGAGAGATTCACTTTCAATCGGTGAAGTGTGGTTTGAAAATATCTTTATTATTAAAGAAAATAAAAGAAAACTAAAATTGGTTCCACGATAACAGTTTTCGCATCGGGAAGAACTGCACATTTCGACGTGTCATTGTGATCCTTGCCATCTGAAAGGAGAATCCTTTGCTACGTGGCAACTAGTTAGAGTATTTGCTATCCATGTTGCTTTAAAATTTAAATTGATCTCAATTTGAAAATAACTGGAGAATAGTATATTTGATGACATTTAAAAATGGTTACATGCTGCCGTGGAAAAAAGAAGCTGATGATTTGACCTCACAAACTTGGATCTATCTTAAGACACATGCATCATACAAGAGGGACAATGACAACGTTCCAAGACCCCCATTATTGGCCATGAAGCACCACCGCAAAGTTTTAGATGAAAAAGTTAGATAAAGTGAATAATTGATGCAGCTGCTAGAAACGATGATTCGCAGGGACCAGGTTACACATTTCGGATTAGTATCACAATCCAAGATATTTATGGATGAAATTCATATGTTAATAATTAGTTAAATTTTTAGTTGAATAATCTGATATATTTTTTATAATTAAAATATCTAGTGATATTAAAACAAAAAATTCAGAGAATTAGTAACTACCACGAAGTAATATTTGGTAAACCAAGTGATTAACAGTACGTAATATCTCGTAAACTTGGTACCTAGAAAATATTTTTTTTTATGAACGTGAGGACTTTTTAATGGTAAAATAAGTGATTTTATAGAAAAAATATAATAATATTTTAAAAAAAGATACTTTAAAAAATATATATGCATTAGAAAATAAAGAAATTGTGAAATTTTTCTTTTATATAGATTTTATAGTGTATTTATAATTCATAAGTCTTATTATTTTGTTTAGAAAAAGAATAATTTTATCTTTGTAATATTTTGAGTTATATTTTATTATATATTAAATTAATATAAAATATTAAAGACGTGTGGAATACAGAAATTTAAAGTAATATTAAAGTAGGGGATACAACAAACATGCTAAAGTTTTTTCGCCACTTGTGTGTTTTGTAGCGAAAAAACTTTCTCCACCAAGACAACAAATTAATAGTAAAAAGAAAAAGGAGAACATAGAGAAAATTAAAAATAGAGAAGAGAAAAAAGATACATTAAAACAACCGTTACCATAGCGTGGCGCGAATTTCTACTTCCAATCAGAACAATATAAGTTTTGTGGTGGTGAGGGTTTTCCAAGCTTCTCGTTTACATCTCAGGTTTTACTTTTTTTACAAGTCTTTTATATAATTTTTTGTATTTCAAACCTTTACTATTTCTTTGCTTTGTTTTTCTCTACTTCCAGTTCTTTTACATATTTTCTTCTGATATCCTGGGAGACATTTTCATTATAATTAAAAGGTGATATAAAAAAGGACCTGTTAGGGGATCCCAAGGAGCAGTTCAAGGAATTCTCCTAATTGTTAAGATCCATTTTTCAGTTGATGTTGGGTTCATGTGGAGTGGAATTCCTAAGGACATGTTCACGGAGCAGGTATATCCACACGTGAAAATAAAGTTAGAACCACAACTTTTAATAAAATGTGATGCTACTGTTCGTATAAAGCAGCAGTTGTCTTTAATTAGATGTCGAAAACCTTTTGAAGCAGCAAAGACAGGCCATATGTCTTGGGCGGCAAGGTGATGAGAGATGGAATATAAAAAGAAGGAAAAAGAAGATGCGGTCCTTGAAATGTCGTCAACCATTCTTGAGAAAGTAGAGCTTGGTGCGAATGATCGATCCTTCTTTTGAGAAACAAACAACTGGCGGTGGCCGAGAAGAAAGACATGTATCTTTCATGCCTTTTTACGTATGATCAGCTGCAACAAGTTGGTGCACTGATTCGTGGTCTGAGAATTTCTTATAGTATGTTTATTGATATTAATCATAGGATTGCATGCTGCGATAATGGTGATCTATTCGGGTGAATCTTCAAAGTGGCTGTCCATTTCATAATCTTCACTGAATATTCATATCCTCATCGGTCTCTCTCGCAATAATTAAACAACTGGAGATTTTTTTAACGAGGTTTCGAGCAGCACAATAAATTAGTATTTTCCCATCTCTAAATTTTATCCCTTCATTAAAAAAAATCTCAAAATTCAATTAATATGTTGTTCCTCGAATGCTAGAAGCTAAAAAAAAAAAACCTACGATATTGATGAATAGTATACAGTTTCATGGGACTTGAGAAGGGCATTCAATTAATTAGAACATAATGCAAAAAAGAAAGAAAGAAAAGGAATGCCGGATGCTTCTTTTCCCCGAGACCCTTTCTGATATTTGAGCATCCATTTTGGCCCCAACATCCGGCATTTGAGGACCATTAATTTTCTTACAATTTCGACGCCAAATTTAGAAAGTTAGCAACATTTTTGGTAGTTGTAGTTATTCAGAATGTCAAGGGCTTCAAAACTGGAGAACCAAAGAAATTGTGTTCCGTGTTGTTAACACATGCCATTTTTCTCAAGACTTGTTCGGATTATCCTACATAGCATTGCGACGTCACAGAGCGTCTAGTGGTCTTCCACCAGCAAATTACGAATACCTGTTTTTTTAGCCTGGTTCGAGGATGAGCAGGCAATAATTAAGCTTGATGCAAATCATGAAATTAACTAGAAGCTCCTTACTTTGTACCTTAAACTGCGCATTGATGGCTTATATCCTTCACTCTCAAAGTACAAAGTCATTTTCTTTCGTTACAAAAGATAATTTAAAATCAACCAATAACTTCTGGGAAGTAAAAAAATGTGTGTCGTCATTCGAGATAGAAGCTCATGTTTCTCATAGAGTTGGGTCTGAAGTAAAAGAAGTATGTGTTCTGGCATCTCAAAGCAAAGCACCTTCGATTTGGAAAAAAAATCATGGAAGATCAAAATAATCCCAAGTTACTTGAGACGATGGCAATTATGTGTTTTGGTGGCGACACAAGTCAGCAGTCATAATTATTGGCAATTGGGTGACTCTGGACCATCTATATAAACACCATAACCATACAAGTCCACAACCATACACGATCTAGCAATGTAAGTGCACCGACCATGACCCAATTTTAGGCTGATTGTACTCAAGACTAGCTAGTGGCCCGTGGCCACACTAGCTAGAAAGTGAGCTGATGAGTGCATGGCTTCAATCAGATAGATGAAGAAACAAAGAAGATAAGCACTTGAGGAAGTGGCCTAGCATGTGAAGGAACTTGTTTTTTTTTTTTTTTTAATATTTGGGTTTAATTTTTTTTTTAGCATGCTTGTCATTTCCGTGGTATTTTATCTGGTTATTGAGCTTGTAGGGTATTCAATGAATCTGAAAATTAATCGTGATGTGTGTAAGTTGACCCGAACATTTCAGGTTATATATATATATATATATATATATATAAAAAAAAAAAAACAAAGAAAATAAACCACCTCAAACAATCCTTTGTTTTTCTTTTACTTGCACCTTAACTTTATGTGTCACATTGACAATCCTTTCCACACACACAAAAAAAATGGTTACTTTTTTTTCTTTTCCAATCCCTTCTTTCTCTATCCTTCAATTTCTTTAAAACCTTATCATTCTTGAGTTCCACAACAAAGCAAGTGCAAGGGAATCGCCAAGCATGGGAGAATAAAAGAGCCAGCTTTGATGACGATTCGGAAATCCAAAGCCTAACTTATCTCTTGTCACAGTCGAGGATCGAAAGTGGTCAATATTCATATGAGCTTCGAAAATAATTGTGGTGCGTCTAATTATACATTGGCAGTTACAGGTGGCCTTCCCTGGTAAGGCTGATCTGAAAAGGTGAAACCACTTTCCGGTGGGTCCAAATTGCCACTTAAGATATTCTTACACAAGGATAAGCTAACAGTATTTAATACAGCCACTCCCCTGTAGAAAAGCTTAAGCATTAAACATTAGCAAGTGGAATAAACTATGCTAATTGGATTCGAAAGTGAAACCTGCACCCCACTCCACTGATACCGGTCTATTCAGTATATTCTTGCCTGATAGGGGTAGTGTGATTACCTCCGATCAGTATTCCAGGTCAGGGCTCAGCCGATATTACTCACACCTCTTCCGTGACACGACAAATATAGAATGCTGACCAGTTGAGTAATTAATTAAACTGAATGAAGATTCCCTACTCCGTGACATGAAGAGCTACTTGCGTGTAGATTTGTCTGGTATCATTTGCATGTTGATTTCTTATTCCTATATTTAATCATCCAGCTTGGAATGGTAGGGTTTCTTTCATACCGTAAGGCACATGTTTTTGTGCAATGAAGCAGCAGATTGGGTCGTTAACATATTCTGACAGGAGTCACAAAGACTTATCGTGTGTTCGGACTTCGCATCGCAGTTAAAGAAAGCACAGGAACGGTGGCCATCCCAATATTAAACAGGGTCACAAAGACTTTGCAGCTAAATTCCATCAGGACCACGAACAAGAGCAAAAGTGTTCCGAGTAAATTTATCTGTAAATCAAAACTTAATAGAGCTATAGTCTTTTCATAAATGCAAGAGTTCGGGTATAATTTGTTTATTTAATATTCGAACAATGAGGCATTTAATCTCGATATTGATCAAAACTTGTGCAATATCCATTAAATTAAGAAATAATAATGTAGAAAACCACGAATGGTCGTTGTTTCGTGGCAAGTCATGGCAGCTGAGGTTGTGTGGCAACTTGGGTTTTCTACAGACGGTCTAATTAGTGGTACAGAATGCACACGGTGTCCATCTCTGTATTGTATTGAAGTCTTGTAACCATCTTCATAAAAGCCATAACCAGCTTACAGAGAAACGCACCATATCTGAATTGGAGATAAAATTGAAGACCGGGGAGGTAGCACATTCTTCAGGATATTCCAACTTCGGCAAGCCACATTTGCCACATGGCCAACTCTAGGGCATGCTCGTTAATGTTGCCTTCAATGTTCATTACTCCTCTCTTAAATTGCAAACTCAAATTTTTAGAGATGATGATCACGGGCCAGTTAATTCACATGTTAATAATCCGCCGGCAAAAGAGGGGCGCAGTCAAAAAAGTTTGAAGAAGTAAAGCTGCGAAGACATGAAGATTGAATGAGGCTAGCTGATTTAAATAAACTGATATATGTCCAAGACACATAGCTGATATAAAAATATGCCCCATCGAAAGGCTGGGATTTCAAGTTTTAACTCCAAAAGGAAGAAAAAATAGTGGAATCTGGCTTTCAAATGAATATTTCAGAGCCTGCTGTGCTAGAAACAGTACGATTGATCAAATTTATTGAGCTCAAGTACATCGATTTTAAATCAAACGAGATTAAACTTAGACATAATTCAAATCGTAGTGCTCTGAAGCAACACTAACGAACCATAGCCTTTAACATGGGGTTGGTTAACTAGCAATGTGAGGATTAAGTTTTAGTGTAGCCTTTGGTGGTAACTCTACACGTCTCATGACCTTTTTCATGGCGGTAATCTAAACTTCATTACGGTATGCTTAAAGTAAAATCCCTTGAGATAAGTGTGGATATGAATCATATGATAATTATAAATGTGCGGATAGCTCCCCTGTCTTCCATTCTTGCAACCAGAACGCCAATGAATGGTGCCGCAAGTTATTTAGCACCTCGTCACCTTTTCGTTCTCTTTTAAAAAAGGAGCAACAGTTCTGCTAATGAACTTTTTGTACACATATAGCATGGCATGCAATTCTTTCCAATCCAAAGTTATGAGCCTTTAGGATTAGAAATTTGGAACATCTGTGGACCGTTCGCAGGGATACTAACAATTTAATTAAATTCTAATATAATCAACTCTTCGTCTAGATATCAATAGACAACAGGGCAACGACCATACGAAAAAGGTGAACTGGCAACATTTACAGAAACTGATTTATGTGTGTATCTTTGTAAGAAGCAAAAGGAGTTTGTGGGGTCAATAGGGGAATGCTAGTTTGATAAGGCCTAATCAACAGCCGACCCACCTCTCTCTCTCTCTCCATAGCTTTTCTTGCTGTCTTGGTGACAGGTGCTTTGTTTGTTAGCGGTCTGAGAAATTTGATTGATAGGGTGGAGACTCAAATAAAACTAGAGGCATTGCTCAAACAAACCACACCAGGAAAACAAAAACTCTCTCCATATAATGGAGCCAAACTCCAGCAATAGCATGCAACCTGATCATTGCCTAGAAATAACACCTATGGAGGTGCACAAAGTTGTCCCACCACCCCATAGGAGCACCGTACAGAAGCTCAAGAGCAGACTTAAAGAAACCTTCTTCCCTGATGACCCTCTGCGGCAATTCAAAGGACAGCCATTGGGAAAGAAATGGATACTTGCTGCTCAGTATTTCTTTCCTATTCTTCAATGGGGTCCTAATTACAGCTTCAAGCTTTTCAAATCTGATATTGTTTCTGGCCTTACCATTGCCAGCTTAGCCATTCCACAGGTCAGTAACCAAATGTTTTTTGTTTCCTAAATCTTGAACAAGATTGTAATTATACAATATCTTTATCCATTAATTTGACCCTTCTGTCCAAACATCTTTTCAGGGCATCAGTTATGCTAAGCTAGCAAGTCTACCTCCCATAGTGGGTCTTTGTGAGTAAAATATAGTTCTGACTGCCTCGTATTTTTCATCTTACTACTCGTATACAATACTGTTTGATTGGATTTTCTTTTCCTTGAAACAAAATATGCAGATTCAAGCTTTGTCCCTCCTCTTGTATACGCTGTTCTTGGAAGCTCTAGGGACCTTGCAGTAGGACCTGTTTCTATTGCTTCTCTTATACTGGGATCAATGCTTAAGCAAGAAGTATCTCCTACCAATGACCCTCTGTTGTTTCTTCAACTGGCTTTTTCCTCAACCTTCTTTGCTGGCCTCTTCCAAGCTTCATTAGGATTGCTAAGGTAAGTTTTCTTTTTCTTTTTCTTTCAGGTATTTTTCTTCTTCTAAATTTTGTAATTTTCCCTTGAAAAGTACTAATTCTGTGTCGGACTGAATGGTTACAGGCTTGGCTTCATTATTGATTTTCTTTCCAAGGCAACTCTAATTGGATTCATGGCTGGAGCTGCTATCATAGTCTCTCTACAACAATTAAAAAGCCTCCTTGGAATCACTCATTTCACCAAACAAATGGAACTGGTTCCTGTTTTGAGCTCCGTTTTCCACAACACCAATGAGGTAATTGGTTAGTTTACCCCTCGCCAAAGCACAAACATACATAATCAATTGAAGGAGTTGGAAAGTTTAAGCATTAATCATAGTTTCAACCACAACACCCCTTCCTAGTTTGTGCAAGGTGAGGTTCCCACTATTCTACCAATCGACATTATAATTATAGCGTAATTAATCCGCTTGATAACCAACTTAGATGGGAGTGTTATTGCACGAGTGGCTGCTAAACTAGCTAAGGCCTTCCTATCTTAATTATCCAATCATCACTACATAAAGTTAGACCTGACAGACAATCCAAGGGTTAAGATTTGAGATTTTATTTGAAGATTTCATGTTCAAAATCTGAAAGATCGAAAGGCCATCCCCTTACGCAGCCGCTTGAGACAAATACCCTGAACCCAAAAAAAAAAAAAAGTCTTGCGCAACATGTTTGACCGTTTTTCAGCTAATTATATGATACTCCTAGAACCCTAATAAAAAATTGACTGGATAATCCTGACCATTTGATTGGTGTTCTTGCAGTGGTCATGGCAAACAGTACTGATGGGATTCTGCTTCCTCGTGTTCCTTCTACTGGCAAGACACGTTGTACGTCATTCTTTACACTCTTTTGATCTCTTTTCTTGAAGTAACTTACTGAGTACATGGTATTTGTATACTCTCATAAAGTGCTTTTACCGCCTAAAGAATCAAATCCTGTTCGTTAATTTATTTGACTAAAAAAAATAAATTGCAGACTGTTTTATTGTCTATTTTCATCATCAACCTTTTTAGCATCTTCCTGGTTGCCTCTTTTCAGTTTTATCTTTAATTGCAATCGTTCCTTTCCTGTTCTGCTATAATAGAATCCTTTCCTGTCCAGTTCTGTCACGTATATCGTCTCTTATGACGATAAGAATATCATATACCCTCTCCGGCCTCTGCCGTTATATATTGGTTTATATTAATTTATTTCACTGTAGGTAAGCTAGCTATGGTATTCAGATACTCTGTGCCGTCAGAGCGGCGTATTTCCATTAAAAAGGAAATTAAATTTTCGAAAAAAAGAGAAAAGAAACGTTAATAAAATGAAAGAAAATGCATATTTTTTCATATATAAATCTCCTCTTGTGCTAAGTGGGCTTGGTTCAGTTATGTTTTGGTATATAAGACAGCCCAACTTCTGTTATGGGCTCAAGTGGATCCCACGGACTAGATAATAGGCGGAAATCTATGGAGAAACCCGATGTTTTCAAGTCAAGAGCCAGCTCCTTTGAATGCGATGATTTCATCTTGACAGCTTAAAATCATAAAATGGATTCCAAAAAAGAAAAAAAAAACTTAAAATAAAATTTCTAGTAAATGATCAAAGGAATAAGATTTTCATCAACACTAAAGAAAAGACTGTCAAAGGACAAAAATTAGTATAATTTATTTGTTTGTGAATAATTTTCCTCTAATCGTAATCGTATGGATGGGATGGTCTCGCAAATAGATGGATGGATGACTAGTTTAAAACATCCCTTCTCTTTATCTACAGTGATATAGAAGTCCGATGCATTTTAATTAGTATCCTCAATGAAAGAAAGATGGGATCCTCGATCAAGCCTGTGTTTGTTTGCGGTATTTTTTGCACCGTAAATATAAAAAATTAAGTTTTAAATGTAGTTTTTATAAATCAGGTTTTATATATATATTTTTAATTAAATTTTATAAAATATTGTTTGTTTTTGTATTTTAAAAATATTTTTTAAAAAATTTAAAATGTTTTTATTTTTTTTACTTCAAATTAATATTTTTTTGTTGTTTTTTTATCATTTAATGTACTGATTTCAAAAATAATTTTTTAAAAATAAAAATATATTATTTTAATATATTTTAATATGTAAAAACACTTTAAAAAATAATCATAATCATATAATTATCAAATAATTTATACTAAGTTTTTTACTACATGTAAACTTCAATCACAATTTTTACCAAAAAAATATCTAAATCCAACTACCCACAACTAATTACACATTTTTAAATTTACTTTTATTAATCTACAAACACAAAAATTATCTAAAAAACCAAACATAACGAATGGCATTTGAAACTGTGTTTGACTGTTTGCATTGGAATGTGTTCCCCGCAGAGCATGAAAAAACCAAAGCTGTTTTGGGTTTCAGCTGGAGCCCCTCTTGTGTCGGTGATACTATCTACTGTCCTGGTTTTTGCATTCAAGGCTCAACGTCATGGAATCAGTGTTGTAAGCTTTCAAGTCCCACATTAACACAACACCCCTTCATGGATACATGTTGCTTATCATTAGACCCTTTTGCTATTTATTAGATTGGAAAGTTACAAGAAGGGCTAAACCCTCCCTCATGGAACATGTTGCATTTTCATGGAAGCTACCTTGGACTAGTTGTGAAAACTGGCCTTGTTACTGGCATTATTTCCCTCACTGTAAGTTTCTGTTTTACTTTCTTGCAATTATTTTCATACCATCTATAGTGCTTGCGCGGCTAAGCTGGACTCTGGATTTTTTAAACTTAACCGAGCAACCATGGATACAGCTGATCTGCCTTGCAATTATATTTCATATCTTCTGGACTCATAGCTAGATTATCTAGAAGCTATAGCTAGTTTAATGGGATTAAGAATACATGGATCAACCACTTCAAAATCCTGTTATGCTACAGGAAGGCATAGCAGTTGGAAGGACTTTTGCTGCTTTGAAGAACTACCAGGTAGATGGTAACAAGGAAATGATGGCAATTGGGTTGATGAATGTGATTGGCTCCGCCACTTCCTGTTATGTTACAACAGGTGCTAACATATACAGTCTACTGTCCTTTCTTTCTTTTCTGCTATGCTATTGAGTGCTTAAAAATAGAAGACACGTCTATGGTATTATAACAGAACTTTGAATTTCAGGAGCTTTCTCTCGTTCTGCTGTCAATCACAATGCAGGAGCCAAAACAGCAGTTTCCAACATTATAATGTCAGTGACAGTTATGGTGACCCTCCTCTTCCTAATGCCTCTATTCCAATACACCCCAAATGTTGTATTGGGTGCCATCATAGTAACAGCAGTAATTGGCCTCATAGACATCCCAGCTGCTTGCCAGATATGGAAGATCGACAAATTTGATTTTGTTGTGATGTTGTGTGCATTCTTTGGTGTTATTTTTGTCTCTGTCCAGGACGGCCTTGCCATTGCGGTGAGTTTTCAAGTTTTAGATAATGTTACCAGAACTAGACCTGTCCAGGCTTGAAAAAGAAACAGGAATTACTTATTAATTAGGATTTAAGTTGCTTTTCCTTTTTCCAATTATCTTGGGGAAAGACACTATAAAGTGATTCCTGCTTTATGTTATTGATGATACAAAACAACCATGACGCTGTTGATGAACAGGTAGGGATATCAATATTCAAGATCCTTCTTCAAGTCACAAGGCCAAAGACTCTGGTTCTGGGAAACATACCTGGGACAGATATATTCCGTAATCTTCATCATTACAAGGAAGCTATGAGGATCCCTGGTTTCCTCATTTTAAGCATTGAAGCTCCAATCAACTTTGCTAATACAACGTACCTCAAAGAAAGGTTTGTGTGTGCATTCCGTAGCTCATAAAGCATACTTGCACTTCCCATCGTGACTCTAATAATTCTCCTTTAATTTTTCCTTCTTTTTTCATTTTTGAGGGTAACTCTCCTTTAACTTTGTAACAGGATTCTGAGATGGATAGATGAATATGAAACTGAAGAAGACACAAAGAGACAGTCAAGTATTCATTTTCTGATCCTAGACCTGTCAGGTAAGTACACCGCCAATATTTTGCAGAAATTAGCATTGTTATCTTGAAACAGTCTAAAAACAGAAAATCTTGTGTTCTTCCTTGTTCTTGTTTCCAACTATAAGCTTTAGAGATTGCATAATTATATCTTGCACATTGAAATTATGCTAGCTGGGTTTTCTTTTAGAGCTTATATTGATATTTGAACCATTTCCTGCTATCGTTGACTACTTTAACACATCAAGTCCTAATTGCAATGTAGTATAGTCATACTATCAACCATGTAAATTAAACAGATTACAAATAGTCCCTGTACTTGTTTCAGCTGTCAGCTCCATCGACACAAGCGGAGTCTCACTCTTGAAGGATTTAAAGAAAGCACTGGAAAATACGGGAGCTGAGGCAAGCACATAGCAGCTCTAAATTGCCTTTTCTTTTCAACTGTCTTGCGTTTTAGTTGTTTGCAACTAATACTCTGGTTTATCCTTGACATCGCAGCTTGTGTTGGTTAATCCTGTGGGGGAAGTGTTGGAAAAAGTGCAGAGGGCCGATGATGTCCGTGATGTAATGAGCCCTGACGCCCTTTATTTGACAATTGGAGAAGCTGTGGCTGCACTCTCATCAACAATGAAGGGCCGATCATCGAGCCATGTGTAACAATGAAAGAATCCAGACAAGTTTGATCCCGATCGATTTCTTATTCGACAAAGAAAATCATCAATTGTATCAGTAGTGCAAAGAGAAAAGAAAAGCATTTTTATTTTCAGCAACTTGAATGTAATGGCATGACCTAGTATTTCTTAGGCATCTTCTATGCTAATGTTTGTTACAGTATTGCAGTTCATCAAAGTTCAAACAGTAATACCCTGCAGGCAATATCTAGAACTCAGATTTTGAAAACATTTGAATCTGCATCTTAAACTACATGAATCTGTAAATTAGCATCATCAAGCAGGAGTTTGCCAGAAATAGGAAAGCCAGCATGCTTTCAAATGCGCGTCTCTTTCACAATAGCATGACTCGGAACACGAACACAGCCGATGCATGCTTTCAATTGAATTATTCAGAAGAATTGGTTCCAAAAAATTCATAAAAAAAGGTTCCACTATAGGAATAGGACAATTCCAATGCCATCTGACCTCTACCATCAAATTTTATTGTCTTCTTATATTCCAACATTAAGGGTTGAATTTAGGCCCCCAGATCTCTCTCTGGCTATTGTTTTGTTGATTTGCGAGTATTTTTTCCTTTTTCTTTTATGAGACTGTCTTTTTCGTTTGGGTTTATTATGATGATGATTGTAAAAGAACATCTTGTTTTTATCTTGTGAACGAGAACGATTCAATGCTGGTAGAATTAGGTGTTCAAATATACACGTGTATATTAAATCTTAGATTTTTTAATAGATTTTAGAGATTTATCATTTTTCTTGTTTAAGGATGTGCGCTTTTTTTTATTAATATCTGATTAAAAAATAAAAATAATATTATTTTTAATCATAGCTTTTAATAGTAAAAAAATCTTTTATGATACAAATTACTCATTATACAAGATATCTACAAGAATCGGTGTTAAAAAATATAAAATAAAAAACCAAGACAAGTAATTTATTTTATATATATATATATAGTTGAGTAACATTTAAATGTTTTTTCAAAAAATTAATTTTATGTTTTTAGAATGTTTTAATATGTTTATATTAATTTTTTTAAAATATATATATATATATATAAATAATTTTTTAATATATTTTTTAAAATATATTTTAAAAAATAATGATTATAGCACTTTTAAAATACTCTTTTCCATTAAAATTTGATTTTTGTTAATTTTATATTAATGGTAAAAATAATTTTTTAAAAATAAAATAAATTATTTTAATATGTTTATAAGTAAAAAATATTATAAAAAACAACAAGGCTACCGGAGTAGAGACGGAAACCAATGGGAAAGAGCAGAGAGGCAGATCCTCAAAGCCTGCAAAAATACGGCGTTCCTTTATACTCTGCTGCTTGGCTTCCATACAAAGAGCTCAGATCCAACCTACAATCCCATGACGATCACGTTGATTCCTCTAAACAACAGGAACAGCAGCAGGAGGAGGAGGAGACCCCCAAGCCCTCTGCTTCTTCTCATGAACACTACGTCGTTTTGGCCGGCGGTGGCGGTGAAGGAAGCAGCGGCATTCCCAACGCCGTCCTTCTCTCCTGTTTTGATTTCTCCTCCAATTCCCTCTCTTCTCAGCCCGTACGCTCTATTCTTTTTATAGATTTTGCATCTGTTTGTCATGTTTAAAATTTCTCTGATTTCTCTATAAATAAATTCTCTGTCTGCTTATATCTTGGAGTGTTAGCTGGGATATATTTATTTCTTTTGTATAATTATGAGGTAGCCGAAATTAGATTGTGAATTGATTGATTTTATAATTTTTATTGTTTTGATGTATGTATTTCTATGCTGCGTTTCAGGTAGCTAAGCTTGGCCTTGGTTCTCAATTACCCTATAGAATGGTGGTTCACCCTGGTGGAGATGGAGTCATTTGTGCATTCCCCAGTAGTTGCCGGTACTCAAATTCTTTTTAATCACTGCTTTTTCTGTCGAAAAAAATATTTAACAATGGTGAGCTAGAGCAACATCTCTCTGAGGTTGCCAATTTAGTACATTTCTTGATTGTTGTTACTAGAGTTAACTATTTTGACCTTGTTGCGTCCTACTTTGATTCATGTCAATCTACTAGTTAGATCACTGTTTTTCTGAAAGTTTCAATCAGGCAAGCATAATTTTACTCTAGCCCTGTTGAGTTGGTGTAATCAGGGAACGAAGAATAGTCAATGTAGTTAGAAGACTGGTAATGTGGAGGTTGGATTCACATGAATGATGACGAGAGCTAGGAGACTTTGGTGCTATACATATTACAAATTGTAACTTGGAGAAAATCTAAATGTACATAGATACAGAAATTCTTTTCAAAGATGAATCTCAAGGTGCAGATTTTATGTGTTGCATAATCTGGAGTGCTTATTATGTGGATGTGAAACCTGATGTCTGATTGAAATCAACCCTGCTTCTAGTTAACATCATTGTGTGTTGCTTCCCAGTTTACTTAATGTCACAACTTCCCTATCCCTGTTCTTTGCTTGTAGATTTGAGGTCATAAATAGTTCAATATGGAGATTATAAAGGATTGTAAGTTTCACCCAGAGAAATGGGTTTAGACAAAAACCCTTTAAAAGTGGTTGGTCTGGGGATAAGTTGTGCTTGTATTTTAAGAAAGCAATGGGTTTGCATTTAACCGGTATTTGGAAAGTTACAAAAAAGTTTGAAGTGATTTCTCTTGTTTGCTGGATTTGATGTTGATTTTGGAAGGAGGAAATTTTCTTGCTCTGACAGTAATGTTTTGTAGTAATTCACCTCAAAAGACCAAAATCCTCGAGTTTGAGGTGGATAAAATGAGAAAAATGAAGGTATGTTCATATGCTCATGTTTGGAAATCAATGATGTTCCCATCATGGAATGCTGCTTCTGATAGCAGTGTGCAAAACTGGGAGATTGGATCCTTCCATGACTTTTTCTTAATCAATTTACAATTTAAAGACTAAAGTTTGTTTTTTTTGGAGGCACCTTGGGTTCTTTAAGCAGTTGATGGGATTGTTAATCATTTACTATTACATTATGTGTTGGCTGGGCATTTATAGGAGTTAGTGTGGCAGCTATAATTTTCTCTCATGTTGTGGCCAGGTAAAATTCCTGTTTTTAAATGCTTGGAGAGAGTAGTGCTTTTGTACTAACCAAAAAAGCAGTATGCTGCTACTTATCTTTTATGTTGGAGACAAAACAGATGAATTCCTCCAATTGCTTTGAATGTTTTTTGGATATACTGGCATATAAGGCGATCCTTTTCTAGTCAGGAGCATTTTTAAAACTCCATTGATTATTAGTTCCAAATGCACCACAGCTGCTGTTTGCATTTATATTACAGTCCGATTCACTAAATACACATTACAAACATTGTTCCTAATTATTTTTTTAGAAAATTTCCACATTTACTTGCACCAAACAAAAGGATAATCACTTTATTACTATGTTTTCTCTTTGCAGATTTTTTGACTGGGATGAAGTCAAGGACAATGAAGACCATAAATTGGGCCTTAAACCATCCAAAAAAGTACTGACACAATTAGAAGATGTTGGACAGCAATTAGCATTGGCCTTTAACAGTGACAGCTCTGTACTTGCTGTAGGAGGCGAGGTAGAGAGTTCTTCGCATTTCCTTCCGTTAATTTCAATGTAATCACTGCATGACATAAAGGGAAAAGGCATTCTGAACATGAGGAAGACATGCTTAAAAAATATTGCTTTGTTTTCTTTTCTTGTCTTCTTTTTTTCCTGCATATACAAGGTGGTTGTCCTACAATCATATAAAGGATTAAAAGAATTGAACTTGTTTAAATCTCCTGCCCAGTCCGGTAGCATGAGAAGCTAATCACTCTTCTTCCTTGATTTTTTACAAAAAGATAAAACTGCTAGTCAGCTTTGATAACGTATATAAAACTGATAAAAGGCCTGGTAGGGATTGTATGAATCAAGTTGGCCAAAGAGGAATGCAGCATCAACACTTACCATCTAAAATAGAGGTTGTGGCACTTAGGGGATCAATAATAGGATTTTTGGCTTCCCTCCATGATTAGGTCTAGAAGACATTGATGATTTTTTTTTCTCTCCTTGTTTCTGTGGTGTCTTTCTTATTATTATTTCCATCAGGAAAAGAGAGGGAAGGATGAAAGCAGGCGTGGGAGACAATTTATGTAATTCTTAAAAAATTAAAGAATAAGTGTCCATTTTTCAGAAGAGATGCTACTGTCCTGGGCTGTGGACAAAGCACCTTTTAAAGGACTCTCACTTTGTACACGTTTATATGATTAATTGAAAGGTGCAATAAAAAGTTAACTTTTTGGTCAAATTTTTCTCTCCTTTAACTTTCACTGTTTTCTGATGGTTGTGTTCCAGCTTCTAATTATTTTATTGCATTCTAACTTGTAATTTTATTAGCTAAAGATGACTGGTATGTAGATGTAGTTTGTGAGGATTTAAGTTATGTTCCACCGCTCCATCTTCCAATATCAGATTTTAGAACCTGCCATTTGGCCATTCACCTACCACTCAAAGTATCATAATTTCCCCAACTGGGTCTTTATTTTTAATAATGATGATGTGGAAGAGAGCCAGGATCCCTTCTTGAAAGATAACATGCTATATGATGCTTTAATTTTGGTGCAGTACAGGATGGCAATTTAAGGGTTTTCAAGTGGCCTGGCATGGAAATTATTCTTAATGAGACTCAAGCCCATGCATCTTTAAAGGACTTGTGTTTCAGGTTGGCAATGATATTAGGAAAAATTTCTATTTCTGGAGATTTTAGCATGAAGAATTTGTAATCTGTTTATGCTGACTAGCTTAATTGTGTTGCAGCCCTGATGGAAAATTTCTTGTTTCAATGGGACAGCGTGACCTTGGTAGAGTCTGGGATGTAACTTCATCAACAGCTGTAGCCTCTTTACCAAAGGAAAACGTAAGCTGTAAATGATAATTAGTTCTTGACTAAGTTCTTTTCTTACTAGCAAATGCTTTGACCCTCCACGTCAAAGTGGTTAATACCTTTGCTCTAACAGTCATTGTACTTATTATTGATTTCATTTTGGGTTTCAGCAAAAAAAACATCTTGATCAAATTGCTAGAAAGTAGATTTGAGTAATCCCATGACTCAATTATTCTAGGTTACTTAGGGTCCCACAATTCATGGCTGGCACTTGTAATATATTACTCTATTTCTATCAAATGAGTGTTGAGTCAATTGGATATACTGTGTTTTACTTCCAGGATGAGATTTTTACATCATGCAGATTTTCTCAAAGGAGTGATCAGGCTCAGGTTCTCTATATTGCTGCAATAACAGGTGAATATTCATACAGGAAAGCCAAGTTTTTCATGCTCCCTTTCACCTTTGTTGTTCTCTATTAATCATCCTAGATATCGTGTTACATAGACAAAGGTGCAAGTATTGTGACTTGGAACACAAGCTCATGGAAGAGAGTGAGCTCAAAGCATGTAGCCCGTGAACCAGTTTCGTCCTTCAATGTCTCACCTGATGGAAAGCTTCTTGCAATGTACAGAATCTCCACTGTTAATTTGAAGTCCTTGAGCTCATTTAGCAAGCTCCTTGATGTTAAGATATTCTAATTTCTTGTGATTGATTGACAGGGGTATGACTCAAGGAGATGTGCTGCTTGTAAATTCAACCAACTTGCGTGTTCAAACAATAATTAGGAAAGCACATCTTGGCATAGTAACTGCTTTGGCGTTCTCTCATGATTCAAGGTTAGATGACAACACTCTGTCTACATGTACACTTTAATCAACATTTTAATCAGGTCATTCCCATCTAGGGATGACATCTGAGTGTTAAGCATGTGTCATGCAAATACAGGGCTTTGGTCTCTGCCTCTATGGATTCAAGTGCAAGGGTGACACTAATTGAGGACAACAAAAGTGGTATGTACATTGCGATTCAGATTTTTCATCCTGTCATTGATGTCTCTGCAATGGTTGGATATAGGCCTGATAACTCAATCACAGACTAAAATCTCTATGGGACTTTGATTAAGGTCAATCATGATATGACTTTACCCAAATAATATGGTAAACTGAATATTTGGTATTAGTGGACTGTGAACTCAGAAAGTAAAATGCACACTGCCAAATATGGTGATCTTTTCAGTGTGACTTTTACATGCTAGTACCATTGTATCAAAACTTGCTCTTTATATTTATTTATGCTTGCAATTTTGTGGTATTTCACCAATAGTTTACACACGGCTTGGAGTATTTTACTAAAAGGGATAGTTTAGAGAAAACTAGAATGTTGGACAGGAAAAAAAAGGGAATTATACTGGTCAAGGAAGCAGTTAATACTCCTAAGGTTTTTTGAAAAGTTAGGCATATAATTGGTCTTTTGGAGGGAATTAGTTTGATATGTGAAGGGGGATGGACTGTTAATGGAGATTAAAAAAAAGATAAAATTGATTGGGAAACTTTTTTTTGGGCGTTTTCCTTGTTCTTGACATGCTAGTTCTCTCATTTCTTAGCATAAGGAAATTTCTTTTGTTTCTTGTTTAGCTGCAGGGGGCTCAAGCATGCAGATCATTATATTCATCATTATACTTGCAATTGCTGCATATTTCTTGAAGAATGAAGTTCTTCCTTTTCTCGTCTAGATATTGGCTATACCAAATTATTTTGAATCTTGCTATGATTTAAGGAATAGAGGCCGCCACATTGTAAATGATAGGTCGGAGCCTATCAGCATCACAGTCCAATAATGGCGATGTGGTTTTGAGAATGTAGTTTTACCTGTTATTGTAGGACGGAAGGCCTGTACTTGAACTGTGCCACTAAATTATGGCTCGTTTACTTGTTGGGATGTGGATTGATACTGACTTGTATTGACTCCGACCCTGGTATCAGATCCCATTTCAACATAGGATCATTGATACCCTGCTTGGCTTTCATCATGTTGAATATCCCCAATTCTTGCTATTTTTTTCACTAACCAAATTATCATGTCGCTGTTATTTTTCTTTTTATCATCTCATGTTAATGATTTGTTACCATTGACTTTTCCTCGGTCCAAATCCCGTAATTGTAAGTTTTTTTTTTTTTTTACTTTAATTTCCCGTAGTTGAGATGATTGATTGTCATGTAAATACAGTTTCACTAATAATCAACATTAATTACAAAAAAGGAGGAGGAAAAGGCCTGGGGGATGTATTTTAGATTCTGTCGTGGTTGAAGGGAGCTTAGCCGAATGCCAGGCCTCTAGGCTGTAGTCTGAGTGCGTTGGCCCCTTTATCACCTGGTTTATTACTCGCCTTTTCTTTTCTTTTTTTATTCAGAGAGTTGGTAACCACATTTATAAAAAAAACAAGAGAAAGATGGCATGGCGAATACAAGGGTTTAGATGTGATCGAGATTTATTTATACAAAACTAATTTCCATATAATTAATCGTCATCTTCCAGCCCAGAACGTCGACTTAGAAAATCTCGCTTGATTAACTCCTGGATCAGATCATCCTACTTAGCATTAGGCTTATCCAACAATATTGATGGAGTTTGTCATATTCTTTTAGCTTTACGGTCGGATCCCTCGAACCAAATTTTGCATATCAGGGATAAATTCACCTCTCTAGTTCAGTCAAGCATATCAGAGCTTGTCATATTTACACCTGTTATTTCTCCTTCGTTGGACCCGGTTTAGTTATTGTTTTACGTCTACCTTTAAATTTTGTTTATTTCAGCTGTTATTCACTTAATGTTGCTTGAAATCTCAATCCACGTAGAGAAGAGGGAGAGAATTTGATCTTCCTCTTTTCCCACGTACGTTTTTTAAAAAGAAACTTTTGGCAATTAAATGTCCGAATGAACATGATGCTTATGAAAGAAGAAAGGCAGAAACCAGATTGGTAGCATGGCATGTATACAGAGAACTGTCGCGTAAACTGTGATTAATTTCTTCCCATCAGCTGTCCTACTTTATATTTGAGGAATTATTTAATGTTTTAACCGAGTCGCCACACATAAAATCAAATGCTAAAGCTGTGAACCAATCGAAGAAAAAGAAGGGAACTCTTGGCTCGATTACAAGAGAACTCATGTTTACACTCTAACGTCAAATAGTTATTCACATTTCCACCCAATTCATGTATTTACGAAGTGGAGCAATTGAACAGCAGGCTCCAAGTTTGTTGAAAAGAAAATAAGATTCGAGGTAAAAACTTTGCAACTCAAAGTCACATATCAGGAGAAACATGCAACTGTTAGAAGTTTCTGTTAGCCCAACATTGCGCGCTTCAATGCAATGAGACTCTGTTACCTTTAAAAACTCGCAGCATATCCGAGAAATGTCATTGGTGCTTCCTTTGGTAGAGCGAATAACCAACAAGGGCAGACATTAGAAAAGTCCATAGCACCTGCACAGTGAATGCATTAACCAGTGATGTAGGGATACTATGCAGTTGGAACAGTATCACATTTCTTTTTTACCAGATGGCATAGAGACCATCCAGTTCCAATTCCAAAGATACTAAACCAGTGAAACAATACAAGGTTGCTTTTTCTCTCCAAAAAGAAAGAAGAAAAAACAATACCATAAAGAAAATGAAATAGGGAACATCCAGCTTGAATGCCAATTCCATCGTTGCAACATATGGTAAGAGATTTGGAGTTACTAACATGGTCCATAGTTGCCATTTTCAAAAAATCAATTTCATTGGAAAAGCAGGCATTTAAGGTTCCAAAAGGAGTGTAAATTTGAATAAAAATCCAAATGAAGTCAACATAGACACATGGATTACTAAAAGAATTTAGGTACCGTGTTGATAGCATGCCATCTTTCCAGCCTTTTGATTCTAGACTGCATGTCCTCAATTACCCCTTCTAAAGGAGCAGCGTCCCTACCTGGAGAGGATTCTGAAGCTGAGCTGCTTCCCTGTCAGTTTGGCCACGGTAATATAAAAACAGTGAACTCTGCGGCTCAACCTTGAATATATATTAAAAGGTCATTTCTCAAATAATGGTTAATTCTTTTGGACTTAACAGATAACCTATCAAATCAGAATCAGGAAAAAAAAAGGGGGGGGGGGGGGGGGGAGGGGGGCATGAGCAATGGGCCGGGCAAGGGATTATAAGGTGCCCCGTGATGATTCAAACAGTAAGGTTGTCTCTCATTGAGCAGTTTGTTCACTGGAAAGATGTCCTGGCCCTCTATCAATACATGCTGCCTATTTCAACATAGAAGACTGAACAGGACTGATATCTTACACTAATTTTACCTCAAGTAAAATCAAATGTCACAACCAGATGGCTGCTATCCCATTCAATAATAGTAAAATACCTGAGATTGTATAAATTCAACAAGTTCCTGCAACCTTGCAGCTTGTTGAGCATGAATTCCACTGTAACTTCTTTGCATTGCTGGTAATCTTTCCAAAATGATCTGCAGATAACTCTGAAAGTACAACAAAAGAGCCAATCCAAATAATGAGAGGCCGAAGAAGTCCCATGGCTGAAGATAAAACTATACAAACTGAAGGCAAAACCTTAGTTGTATATGAACCATCCAGTTTAAGTGTTGAACCAGCTGCTGCCACAGCTTCCTTATTAACCCCTTTGATCTGTAAGTAAGGACTAGGGGTGTCTTGCAGATGATCAACCTCAATGAGAATCTACAAATCAGAATAAAAAATGAAACTCATTCAGAAAGCCACACATATGAGAAGCTTATATACAGGAAACAGAAGACAAGAAGCATGGAATACATGAAAACCTGGCATCATCAAGCATTAGTGCTTAAGGTTATGGAAATAATCATCAGGCACTGATGATGGGTTAATTATCTTTGGACCACGAAGACAATATCCATGGTTAGTACTTAATATGAAATTTCCTTTAAGACAATTTTAAGATAAGCTACAGCTCAACTGATAAAAAAAAAGCCCGAAAACTATAGAATAAGTTGACAAGTTTAATTACAAAAACAGAACCGAGGACTGTACACAATTTGGAAGATTGGACGTAAAAATTACAAGAGAAATCCAGTGATATTATACCTTTCCATCTTGGTAGATATATGCAGATGCTTCAATGCATGCTACAGCTTGATACCTGATATTGCATGATAACAGAATATACATCAATGAATTGTAAAATCCATCAGTTGTTCAGCTGTAAAGCATTAAAAGGAAGAACACTAGAATGCTTAAAACAAGCAGAAAATGCTATTATACAGCCCATCAAAAGTAAATGATACATTTGTATTTTCCAAAATAATGACATAATAAACGCTAGAAAAACAGTTGTTTGTTTGTTTACAGCAGTTAAATTTAAGTGACTGCCTAAAAGAAACAAATTGTTCTTCACTGATATCCAGAAGATGGAAGGATTGTTCACGTGCTGTGATACAAAAGCACGAGGATGGAATAACGTCCACTTAATCAAGGGTTTTGAGCATGTCAACTCCTCAATTATAAAAACAACGGGACTCAACAAGATAGATATACACACATGCTATAGCATTTAAATTTTGTCTTAACTAGGAACAAAAATGTGAAGATAAGTTCATATGAAAAGAAAAGCAAAACTATACACATGGTCTTACCCAAGGTTAAGAAGGCCAGCGACCGTGCTGGTGCTGATATCAAAATCCACTTTTGGTTGAATAATGAAATTCCCTTCTCTTATAGGCTATTGTTGAAAACATTAGAAAATAAAAATCAAGCATTCACTAGATATTGAAGATAGAAAATACATTATAAATTGACAAGGAAACATGTCATATAACTCCAATACATTATATACGAACCTCTCGTATCAACAATGCAAATCTACCCTCACAGATTCTGAATCGTATGCAGTCGCTCTCTGCCAGCTGCCCATTTGTAGGAAGTCCAGGTAGCCTTAAATATATATCAATGAAATTCTGCACAGAACTGCACAACTTCCCAGGATCTAAGATTTTCAAAATATCTTGAGAAGCCACCTGTTATTGATCACAAACAATAAAAGTAGATCAGACACAAACCACGGTACATAATCTTCCACCAAATCATGAAAGTGCACTTACTTGCTTATTACTCTTCAAAACAAACAAAGAACTCTCAGGGGAAAGAACAGGATCAAAGTCATTTCGAATTTTGAGCTGCGACAATATAAGAATATTGAAAAACCTCGAAGTTAAACTTGCAAATAGAGTATCAGTCCTCAGAAATGCACTGTAACAGAACATCAGAAAATAAAAAAGATGAAGACAAATGAAGGGACATGTATCATTACTAACTACAGTTTGTATGTTTCCAACATAAAAGATGTAGACAAATGAGTGTGAAAGTGCACCAGTATAAATGTGAAAAATCAAGAATGGTATTCTTCTCCTGAAAGATCTGAAAAAAAGGCATTTCAGAGGTTCTATGCAATCCATTTTGATGATGACTTGAACTTCTATTAACATATTGACAATGATAATTTTGATCTTTGGTTGATCGAAAAATATGTGATTAATGGCATTCAATTTTTAATGTGACAAAATGACCTTATTCCTTTTTCTTGGGCAGTCAAGGAACTTAACCTTTTCTACTAAATGTTATAGATATTTCCAGAACTTTTCAAGACGATGTCTCAATAAAAGAAGGCTTATCTCAGTAGCACATACATGTGTCTCCGTGGGAAGATAAAACTATTGACAAGACCAATGTTTAAAACATGGAAAACATTGAAATACCTTTCACAGTAAAACATAAAGAACAATAAGAAGATCAGACAGTAGGGGTCTACTAACATGCGCATGAACAAGATGCGGCTCAATATGCTGCTGAAAAATTGGAAACACTATCATCATGATCTCATTTTGGGACATAAAACACCCCACTCTACTTTTATCCCTTTGAACTCGAGAAATAAGATGTGAATGCACACCACCAACCTGTTTTCACAAAAGATGAAGTTACTTCACAGCTAAACTTTCTCATCATCAATAGAAAATGTCTTTAGAAATCAGAACATCCACGCACACTGTCTCTCTGAAAATAAAGCCTAAAAAAGGGAGTGCAAATTCATCTTACAACAGCAATCCACAGGTCAAGTGATTTTCGGATTTCAGGATGCAGAGCATACACCCCTTCAAAAATGATCTGGAAAAAAGAAAGAATGATTTAAAAAAAAAGTCAAATAACATAGCATAAACTTAAATCACCACTATTGGCAAAGGATTTCATAAGTGGAAATATCAATTGCTATGATCATATAAAACTGCAAAGATGCATTACATGAACACTTGTTTTTCTAACTAGCCTGCATGAATAATAAAACTTATAGCCAGTGTGGATCCAATTCTACTATACATGGTATTCACTGAACAGCGTGCATATAATGAGAAACTGAAAAGTAGTAAGCGAATAATTTTGTATTAAAATGTTTGACCCTTCTTAACATCTCCAGGTTTCATTTTTTTACAAAATTCTAACACCACTAAGCATTTATCTAAAAAACTGCTGAAACAAATGTAGCATTAAAATACGAGAATATAGCATCATTCTTCCATATCCTTAACAACACAGGAACAGCAACTGATGACACAGCATTTGGAGCTCAGTTAAGTTAATGAGAAACAGTTCACATTCAAATTTATGTAAGGTTCACTGCTAGTTTGTAGTAAATATGCCCCATATTAAAACAAGGTTTAGCATTTTGAGGAAAGAAATTTAGTCACAGGTAGTCATACTGTTTTTAGAAGGCTCGGCTTGTGTAATCTCCAGACAGGACTTAATGATGGAAGGCATGAATTCAAACATGTTGGTAAATTTTAAAACTAATCAGAAATAGCTTCTGTAATCTTTCCACTTCTGTATTCTCCACTCTCTCCTCTTTTTGGTATGTTATATCCTTCTCAAATAGACTGATAGACACAAATGTTGTGCACCCCGTCTCTCATGCTTTTCCCCTCTCCCCCCTTCTAAAGTTATTATTGTTGTTGTTATCGTTATTCTAATTTTCAGAAGAAAAAAAAGGAGAAACTGTTATTAGAAGGAAAGAATTGTACAGCACAAATTGAGGACAAGACATCCTCCCAAAAAGGAAAAGGAACAATCTTGATCTAAACAATGAAGCAGACCAATCCCTTTGAATATCCACTAGAGAAGAGCACCTAAATGCACCTGCCAGATGACATCACAAAGAAGCGAACAAAACTATCTTATCCCACAAAACCAGCCTACATGTGAAGTGATTATTAAAAATCCTTGCATTCTGTTCCATCCAAGTGCACCAAAAAAAACTTCACCAACAGCACCATCTCTGTAAAGGAAAATTTTCATTCTTTCTTACTTTGAAAAGGTTAGCACCCTAGCAGCAGCAATTTGCTTAACACATCATACTAGGCTCCACTAGAGATAAATTGTCTTGTATATATATGCCTACTTGCAGAATAACATGAATCCTTAAAGCCACACTAAAGGGATAAATTGTCCTGTAAAGGAATCTAGTGGATCTCTAGCTTACCATAAGATAAATCTTATCGTGATACCTTGAATCACAGGATAAGGTTCCTAATTGAAACTACACTTGAACAATTAAATGACTTAAGTAGGACTGTACCTAGAGCCCATCTCTGCCTCCCCATTAACCCTTTGGGCTTTATGTCAGAATATTATCAAGTGATATCTTTCTTTTCTTCTTTATAGAAGTTTGATTAAAATAAAGACAGATAAATGTAATTGTGTAATACATCACTGCAAAATAAAAAAAAATAAACCCATGATAGCAAGTTCCAGGAGCTGTATAAGTAAGTATGTTAACAAACCACCCCACAATCTTCAGAAACTTCAAGTTCTTTAAATCCACTACGAGCACCAGTCTCCAAATCAAACATGGGTACTTTTGTTCTTCTACCATTCCTTATGTTACTGATATTCTGTAAAAGAATGATGGAACAATAACTGTATGTCAAATGCAAATATTTTTTCCGGAACTTAAAAGGCAAACCAAGTGAAATGAATGTGACGTTTCTTCAAAGCAATAATCTGCAATTATTACCAGCAAATGTAGAATTGATGTCGCGGTATCTATAATAAGCCTATTTACAGAAGATATACTGTACATAACAAAGTAGGTAAATGATATAGCATTTTGAACCCGACACATTACAAGAAGAAAAAATGACAAATCAAAAGGAACAGAAGTTTGTTGCATGCATGGATGGATTCACAAACAAGTATATGTCAGGTTGCTCTGATGAAGGATTAAATATTGCAAAGGGGCCAGCTAAGGATCAGATGGTTTGGTGTATATTCTTGACAATTAAAAAACCTCAATGAATGAGGAATCTGGCAATAATCTTCTAAGAAAATGTCAAAGTAGTAAACAGAACAGTTTCTTTAAAAATACCCTTCTTTTCCCCAAGTCAAACCATTTAGAGGGAAGGAAAAGGATTGTAGCATGAGAAAACAGGATTATTTTCAAACCAAAAGGGTTCTGATAAATGCTTAACTGCTGATACGATAAGGGAGGTCAAGAAATGTTTAATAAAAAATGGAGATCAGGAATACAAGAATTTGAAGAATTCTCACATGTCATGATTGGATGATGGAGATGGATGCTGGTGCATAAATCTCTACTAAACACTGAAAGTATGAAACAAATGCTTGACCAAACAAATGCATTTTTACATTTTACTCCAACTCTTTGCTCTACCATATTTTAATATTTCCAAGCAATCTTATCTGAACAGCCATCTAACAAATGATAGCATTATTGATGTAGAAAAGATCTGAATAAGATGAATAAAATTAGCGTCTCCCTACCTTTGAAAGCAAAGACAGATCTAGAGAGCTAAAGTCATCATACTTAAAATCTTTCACTTGTTCAGATTTAAAATAGCTTTCAAGGGAAACTACTTCGCACCCAACAATGTTAGCCATTTTGTGAGCCAGACTAGTTTTTCCGGATCCACTTGGGCCTCCTGTAACAACAATGAGAATAGAAAAGGCGATATTTATGAACTTAAACAAAGTAAATTGCTAAATGCAAACACCACAATGTCACAGGAAATTGATTCCTAAAAGAAATTTTCTCTTCCAAGAGGAATTTTATGGTTCCAGAAGTTTTTTTTTTTTTATCATTTGAGCACCTTAATAGGAAATGCCATGGTCTTCTTTGAAAACATAATGACAAAAAATTACACAAGGAGATTAAAATTCTTTATTTTGTGCACAAATATGTGTGCAATTAAAATTACAATCAAATCAAATCAATTGCAAACATATTACTATGCTCACGCTTCTGAAAACATTGACATAAGGAGATTTAATTTTGCACTTGCCCATGACATTTATGAACTTGAATGACACAACACTTTGCACCATCAACTGGATTACTTTCAAGAATATTCCATAGTTAAAGAGCATGTGGTCAAAAATTCTTTTTTTGAAATGTCTGTGCTTGTGAGAGAGAGACTTTTAAAGCATGTATTACCAATTCCAACAATGACAGGGGGGCCTTTATTCTCCAACAAAGCCTGCAAAAATATGTAAAATTGCACAATTTTTAACCAGACTGATTGTACTGGTAAGCTTCTTAAACTTGAACGTGTATAATTACACTTATCTCACATTCAAATTTTTTTTATAACTCATTACCTGTATTGCTTGAACAGCAAGAAGCAACCCTCTATCCAAATCATATGAATCAGGCATAGGAGCAATCTTCATGTTATTCCTGAAAGAGGAAGAATCTGCGGTTGCTTCATGAGAGAATTCACGAAACGAAATGATAACACTCCGACAATGTAGTTCATCACCAAGAACACTTAATGAACATTTGTAACAATCTTCCAGGTAGAGGACACTTACCTATGACTGAACTCCCATGTGATGTATCTGATGATATAAAATGCCATGTTGCTACTATAGGCTCCATTTTAGATTTTGTTGGAGACCGAGTCCATGGTTGAGATAAATCCTCAAGCCGATTAACAAGGTTTGGAGAGGTACGGATTGGCCTTGGGGCAACAATGACCCTTTCTTGATTGCTTGTCATAAAAGTATTAGGCAATAGTGGCGGTGTGTTAAGACGTGGTACACCTGCAAGTGAAGTAGCAAATTGTAGAAAGGAGAACTTTTGATCTATACCAGACAAACCAACCAAAATGCTTAGACAGAGAGTATTGATAGTTATCATGCCAGTTCCAACCTTTTCTCTGAAGAATCATTTCCAGATATGACTTGGTGATCCAAGGTCCATTAACACCCATCCTCGTTGCCTCTGCTCCAACAGTCTACATAAAAGTAGAATAGCCAAGATAAATGAAAGCTTTGGCCATAGTTCCCAAGTGGAAGTCCAAGGACCAATCTAATTTCTGGTACTGAACAAAAAATGGCACATAAAAGATCAGCTATTTACTACGAGAATGGAAAGTGTTGGCCCAGCTACTATCATATGTATCATATAGATTGAGGAAAATATGTAACAAAAATTGGATGACATGATTTAGTGGACGCTCAAGCTGAGTCGTGAAACATGCCGTCCAACAGCTGGAGTAATGAGTGAAGATACAGAACTAGAATCAGCCTGTTCAGTTATATGCTAATCATGTACACAGCATAACAAAATAAGAAATCTCCATCATCATTATTACAAAATTTCTACTAACATTTGGCAATCAGAAGATCCATGAACTTGTGTGCTAATGTCCCCCATGCACGACACTCATCATGAAGAAAAAATTTCCATTCATTCAATCTCCCTAAAGCAAACTGAAAAACTAGATGCTTCATGCACTCGTGCAAAAAGTTATCAAGAATCATTATTTGCATAACTTTTTTGTAGAAACAATTCTGGAATAAGATCGTGTTTCCTGCATTTTTGTGATGTAACAATCCAGGGGCATTTAGAGAAAATCACTAACTTAGAATTGGAGCACTCTTATTGTTCGTCGCATTTTCCCCTTCACTTTCTTCCTGTAACTTGCTGGTGGATATGTTACTCACCCTCAGGTTTTTGCAGATTCTATTATTTCCAATAAAAAATTTTCTATCCCAGAAAATGTGTGGGTGGGTGAGCTGGCGGGTGGGTAATGATAATAATAATAAAGGTAAATAGTTATCTTGTTCTACTAATTATCCAGTACCTTACTCAATTGCTTGGAAAAATATAAGAACACAACAAATAAATGATTGTGAAGCCTCCTACATGTTATCTTAATCAAAAAGATGGATCCATACTTTCCTATTCATGCCCCTCAGCACCACGAATGTCTCACCAAGAGTATCGATGGTCTCTAACGACAGTGAAAGATTTCCATTGCTAACAGATGAAGATGCCCGTTTATAACTCACTACAACATTGTACCCTAAAGCCAGCAACCCACCAAGTGTCATTCTCCCAACCTGTCTCAACATTAAATGATAAAATAGGTAAGCAAAACCACCAAAGAATACAAATTCTGTGAAATATTAGAGTCTAGTTTTTAAAAGAATTGAACTTACATTTCAAGTTGTACTAATGTTGTCCTATAAAAACAGACACCATATAAAATAAAGAGACTACAGATTCCAAACAACATAAGAAAAGATGCATTTAAGACCTCTAAGCTACCAGTTTCAATAATGGATAGGATTACAGTATTGATTGGAAATAGAAGAAGCTTATGCATCTTGAATGTAGGGACCATGTCTCAAATACAATTGTCTAGATAGTATGGATCTTGTGCTGAAGCTTCCAGAAGCAACAAAATGTCCTTGTTAGTAACTGCAGTAGACTACTGGACGGGTGTGGGGAAGAACCTTGCCAAAGGTTCCATTTCCCTAGGAATTCTTTCCCTTTTATTTGTTTATCACAAGTTTACGTTCATTGATTAATTGATTGATTGATTGATAAGATGCCTGAATAGTGTGCCCAGCCATATGCAGATGTGAGGAAGAATGATTATTTCACAGGTACCTACCTATCCATGGTCCTAATGATCACGCACTGCAATGAAGGTCCATGAATTCCCTTGTACTTTAAAGATGACTGACATTAGTCTTGCAGCTTTTCTGGAAAGTTGTAGAACAGTAATTTAACATTTTTGTGTAGGCTGAGAAATGAACCCTTACATTCAGAAAATTGCCCACTTGCATTCATTTCCATCTGAAAAGTAATGCTAAGAATTTATTCCTCTATATTGGCCACGGGTGTTAATTTCTTTCTGGAAGCTAGAATTCGATTTTGATAATAAACTTTGCTTTCAAAGTCCACGTTTATGCTATAATTGCAATCTCGGAAGCCCCTTACCTCAAACTCAGCTTTTGGCCTGATAATAAAATTTTTGTCAACAATTCTCTGGTCCCCAAGTGATAGATAATATTTGATGCCAGACTGCCGCACCTTGATCCAATCATTTGTCAGTGCTTCTTCACTTGCTGAAGGAGGCCTAAGGTACATCTCAATAAAACTGCAACCAAGATAAAGTTCCAATCACAATTATTCACACTCAGCTCAGAGAATAAAACACTTGGTTTTGCACTGATAATATGGTAAGAAACAGAGAGTGAAGAATCACTAGCTTATCTGTATGTGCTGTTCCTTGGAAGGCATAAGCAGGATGTCCATCTGGTGACTGTCGCAACAAGTTAGCATTTAAGTAACATTCAATCAAAGGGTGCAGGTGATGCATATTAATTTAGTAGCTAACAATGAACTATACAGCAAAAAAAAAAGTGAGGGAAAGGTAATTCCATGAGCAATAACAAGAAGTGCAACTCAACGTAATTCCTGAGAAGCATTTGATAATTGACACTCAATATCATTCAAAATCAACAAGACAGCATATGCACTGGTCAATGCTTTAAATTACACACTTGTTATTGATTACACACCCATCCACTGTTAAGAAGCAGTGTTTTGTCATGGTCTGCACCATATGCAGATTTTCTTTACCATTAAAACAAAAATTGAAGATTACAAGAAATCCTCATCCTTCAAAAGAATTTTCACAACTATCTCACTCACGTAGTGAACATGAAGGACATAGGAAATTAACAAGAACTAAAAAGGAATAAGGTCAGCCATTGTGCATATGAACAATAGTAAACCCACTGCCCAGTTTTTTTTTTAATTTTCAAACTTTTTTTTTTCAATTGCATACTTTTACATTCTACTTACATGAAATTAAGAGCCAAATTAAAGCACGAATAAAATACAAGGCACAAACTAAATTTACAACAATTTTTATTTTGATTCTTTTTTTTGTTTTCGATCCCTGATTTAGAGAGGAAAGAGAAAGTTGTGGGAGAAATAATTAGTTGTTGCGATACTTGGTGTTGATGGGTTCCAATCGACAATGGGATTTCAATGGTGGTGGCTTTTTAAAGGCCTTGATACACTGAACCACTCAGGCCCGCGCACCTAGCCTAACTTTTTTTAAGAAAAAAAAACCTTTAGCATTGGATTTTTGATGAATTTTTTTACTATTTTTTTTTTTTTTCAATTCCATCTTATAATATTGTGTTGATTTTGAATTGGTCTTTATTTTTTTACCATATAATAAAATAAAATAAAAATGTTATTAAACCCATTGGAATCCATATCTCAGGTCACGGGCTTGGAGAGCTAACCAGGTTGACCAGAATCGATTCAATATGTCATCATCTCAATATTAAAAAAAAAAAAGATATTGACTTCAATTTTTTTCTTAAAGTCAAATCCCTTTTGAACGGTCATCCAAGTTGCTTTTAAATTCACATGCCTGGTCTCTATTTTTATGTCATTTTTTTGCCCTTTAATTTTTTTGCCTTGGAACCCGCAAATTGACTGATCACATCAGGACAACTCTCATATGATTTAATAGGAAACTCGGACTTGGCAAGGACTCGAGTCGGGAGTTTCAAGTTTAACTCACTAAACCAGGTTTAATGGCAATATCAAAGAATTGCCTGTAACTTGAATATTTTTGTTTATGTTCAAAATGATTTTAGTCCAGCCCGCAGCATAGCACAGGAAATAAACTAGTTCTCAACTATTTAACTTAGCAATGAACCATGGAAAGATGTACATACCTCACTTCTACATTTCAGCTTGTAGATTGCTTCTCTGAATGATGAGACAAAGCTGTTGTTTATTCTAATCTGCAGAATAAAACCCCGAGATGAAAACCAGCATTTTAAAAATTGTATAAGATAAGCACAAAAGCCCCAACCTGTGCATGGTGAAGGTCTGGCTCAATGTGTTTCCTAAACAGTGGGAATATGCTGTCAATAAGGTAATCCAATGAACAAGAATCCCCAATGTCGTATTGAACTTTAGAAAGAAGACTGAAATGAACTCCGCCAACCTGATCCACCAACCATATTTAGAAATCATCGTATTTGAAGCTGTAAGGAAAATGACAGCTTCACAGCCCCTTATTCAAATCAAGATATATAACTTCAGAGCATAAGTTACCACAGCAACCCGGATATCCAGTAAGGAGCGCAGTCTTGCATGCAGAGCATAGGCACCGTCAATTACTATCTAAGAACGAAGAAACATTAAAGAAATTAACTCCATGGAAGCAAGGAAAGTCACAGTAACTGTTAGTTCCCCTGGCTTACCACTCCAGATGATGTGCTCTTTATTCCTTTGGAACCAGTATGTCTTTTCTGTTGGTAATCAAACATTGGTATCAAAGTATCTTTTCCTTTGGTCAAATCCTATTGCCAACACAAACAACTGTGTAAAGATAGACAAAACCAAATTTATATAGAACGCATTGGCATAACTTTTACTTCAGAGAAATTTTTTTGACACGTGACCAGAATAGGTTTCTAAATGATTACAGTTGGGTATTTCTAAGAATTGGAAAACCAGTTTTCCAGTTAACTATATATATTACAGAATTGCCACATGCAAAATCCAATCCAATCAAGTAGCAAAATTTGAGAAGAAAATGCAAACCTCAAGATTTTCTATCAGTGCATCGAAATCAATTGAATCCAAATCACTCCCATCATCAAATCCCATGCGATAATTCTCCATTGAGATAATAACACAACCAATTACAGAAGCCACCTTCTCTGCTAAGCTTCAAAGATCATCAAACAAAAAATAAGTAAAATCAGAAAGTATCAAATAAAGCAACAGAAATACAACTATATAAATTCTGAAGGTGAAAAAAAAAATAGATATTCAACCTTGTTTTGCCTGAACCACTAGGACCACCAATGCCAACAGTAACAAGACCTTCTTTTTTCTCTCTGAGCTCTTGAATAGATTTTACCAATAAATAATATCCATGATCAAAAGACTGCATCATTCCAATCCAGCAATTAATTTTGATCAGAATTAATTTTTTTAAGAAAAAATAAGATATTATTACCTAGCTAACTAATATTCAAAATTAGAAGAAATGGATGAATGAAAGTGAAGAAAAAGCGTACCACGTGAAGAGGGAGAGATTGGAGGATGGAGGAGGAGGAGGAGGAGGAGGAAGTCGAAGGCTGTTGCTGGAAGTAATCGCGGCCTCCTTCTTGGAATACTCGCTGAACAACCTCATGGTCCATTTGTCAACAACCGCACCAATCCTCTTTCGCTCTCTCTGGAGCCCTGAAGAATATATATTGCTACTAGAGAAGAGAGAGAAACAGAGACTCGGTTTTATTAGTTAAGTAGTAGTATTGCTTTTTATTATTCTGGTGCCTTGACTTTCTACCCTTTCGCTTCCTTGCTTGCTTCTGTACGCTCCCGCTTGTTTTCCTTCTCTTCTACACTTTGTTCATCCCTCTTTTCTTTCTTCGATTTTTTTAACTCTATTTTGGTTTTATTAATTAAAATTCGTGTCGTGATTTTTTTTGAGGTCCTGATAAAATAAAAAAATAATAAAAAGCAATATCTGTCTTTAAAATTCTTGTAGTAAATTTCACTAACCATCCTCCATTTTTGCGGCGGTTTCACTTATGCACCCACCTGTCATTTGAAAATTAAAAATTCATCCTCAGTATATTTGTTTTTATATTTGAAACCGAGCTGAGTTATGTTTTAAAAGGGTGTTAGGCTTGAAAAAATATTATATTAATATTATTTTTAGTATTTTATGATAATTCTGATGGGTTGATATTAAAAATTAAAAATGAATTATTTTAAAAAATATATTTAAAAAGCATATAGAAACCATTAAAATTATTTTTTAAGTCCCCAAAATTGTCCTTTGTTTGATAATCCCTGCACTCATTTTTTGTAATGTCCAGTTTCCTTTTGCTCTTCAAAATTCAAAGATGGCGAATGAAATCCGAAGTTTTCTTTGCCAATTACATTATCTTCACTCTTGGCAACATTAGCGAATGCAGGCATAAATAACAGACTCAGCCATGAACGGCGAATGGTGACCAACTCAAACCAGTCGACGGCGAACTCAGGGATTTCTATTCACTTTTCGTAAGGCAATGATTGAGTTGTTTGATGGGTAGTCCCCTCCAGTGCAATTTTTTTTTTTAATTGTGGATTATTCTGACTGATTTTTTTGATATTTTAAAATTAATAACTAGATAATTTTCTAATAATTCTAAAATTTATGATGTTAGTGATATCTAAAAAAATAAATCTAAAATTAATTAATTAAACCTCTAAAAAGAAAAAGACCCAACAACCCCGGTTAGCACCCTCTACCAATACATCACATCACAGAAGGTGGAACAACCTTTACTGCACATATAACATTTCTTGACCAGGTTATATTGTTTTTTACTTTGAAGTTTTTTTTTTATCCTTGGAGTCGAATTGGAAACTTTGTTTGTTGAAGGGAGTAAATTTTTAAGCTCACTTGCATAGAAAAACAGTAAAAACTAAAAACATTAAAAACTTGACCTAAGAAGTACACCTTTTCTACTTACAAGTGTTTTTTTTTATCAAATTAATACAATTTGATAAAAGATTTTATAGTGATATAACTCTTGATAAAAAAAATATTAGAAAAATACTATATTTTCAGTCCACAATTTATCAAATTTAAAAACAAAAGGAGTATATTTTAATTGAATTTCAAAAATCTTGATCCATAATATTTATTTATTAATTTTTTTTATTTATAATGTAACATTTATGCCATTTGATTTTGAAAGATTAGATTGAGTTAGATAGTGTAAATATTATATATGAAATAATTTTTTTAACATTCATAAAATCATAACAACTTGGATAAGGAATTTTTTTCTTTATTTATTTATATTTCAGATTCAAGCTTCAAGACAGGAACCAAGAAAAAATATTATATTTTTCTTGATATACCATTTTTACGTTGAGGGTTTAAATTTATCCACTAATAAACTTATTCCTGGTTAACATATAAATTAGCTTAAAGATACCCTTACCATCGAAAAAAAAATTCACAATGTTAAGCATTACTGAATAACAAGACCTTCCCAAAAAAGGGAAAATAAAAAGTTAGGAGTAACTATAAAAATAACCTTTCATGGTAATCATCGAAATAACATTCTTTTTAGTTGATAATTTCTTTGTTTATTGTTTTGTTTTAAAAATATTTTAAAAATAATAATTTTTTTATTTTAAATTAATATTTTTTAATATTTTTAGATTATTTTAATGTACTGATATAAAAAATAATTTAAAAAATAAAAAAATATTATTTTAATATATTTTAAAATAAAAAATAGTTTAAAAAATAACAATAATTAA
Organism: Populus tomentosa; assembly: GCA_018804465.1. Classification (NCBI taxonomy): domain Eukaryota; kingdom Viridiplantae; phylum Streptophyta; class Magnoliopsida; order Malpighiales; family Salicaceae; genus Populus; species Populus tomentosa. The sequence continues at coordinate 9,916,229 of CM031987.1, forward strand.
TCAACAACTTGCTGACTGCATGTTAAAGACTTGAAGCGGTTTTTTAATTTGAAAAAATTATCTTAAATTTTTTCTTTATTTATTTAGAAATCATGGCTTATTATTTTCATACCTTGCTCACAATTTACATTCAATATCAAAATAATCTTTAAATTGTATATCACTTTAATTACCTTACAATCTCATTGACGCACGCAAAAAATAAGCTAACAAATAAAATTTTCTCTAGACTTTGAATCTCTTTAGGAAAGGATTACTGGACCAGGTTCTAATTTCAATCGAGAATTTTAATCTTGCTTTAAGAATCAAAGAATCACGATGGCCATCACCATAAATGATAAATTGAGTGGCTTTCCCTTCCTGCAGAATTTTTATCTCTTTGCTGAATTTTAAAGGTAGGTCGATCAAAAATCTTAAAACCAGGATGTAAAATCTTCCCAGAAAGAAAGCAAAAAATAAACAAAAATAAAACCATGTTCAAGCTTGACGAAGAAAACCCTTAAATATATTCTTGAAACCAGGCTTCATATACACTGCAATAAGACGAAGGAAAGAGAAAAAAACATTTATCTGATCTGCAAATCACAGTAGCGGCAAAGTTCCGTCAAATCAAAGGGCGGGGGAATATTTTCCCCTCTTCCCAGTGGAGTCCGGCCACCTTGGCCCCTTGGTGTGCCCTGACCACCTCTTCCACGCTCGGTAATGGTACACACACCCACCCATTGTTCGAGTTGGTAATAATAACTGTGGGGTTGTTTTTGAGATGCTGATCGATGGGTGTAAGAAGAAATGTGTTTTTTTTTTTTTTTTTTTTACGAGGCTGTGGTGTCTGGCCGATCAAATTATATTTTTTAAAAAAAAATCTGCGTTTGACAGAACTGCAAATGTATTTAGGAGCGAAAGGCTTTTTGTGGCCGAAAAGAGATGCAAATGTACAATAAGAATAATTTAGGGAGAAGTAGTTTTGAGAGAGAATAAAATAGTTTAGGAACATGATAGATTAATATTTGTAGATGTCGTTGAGGTTATATTATACATAAAATTTGACAGGTATCTTTATTCAAATTTAAAAATTAAATTAAATCACGATTTGGTTTTAAAAAATAGAGGAAAAATAAAAAAAAAATAAAGGGGTTAGTGTAATTTTTTCCCTTTAATAAAGTTAAATTATTTTAAATATCTGAGAAATTTTAAGTTTTCTTTTTCTTTCTTTTTTATTTTATCGTGTTAGCAAGCTTCAACATTCCTTGTGTTGTTTTTTAATTGCTCATTAACAAAAACCTTGTTTACTTATGATAGCTTAGGAAATGTTTATACCAGTTAATCTTATGTTCTATATCATTTGTTTGAGAATTTTCTTTAGGGAAGTAATTTATTTTTTTATGCAAGTTTACCAACATGATTTTTGCAATATATATACATATCTGGTTATTTTTTAAAGTATTTTTCACTTAAAAAATTATTAAAAAAATATTTTTTTATTTTTAAAAAATTATTTTTAATATTATCGTATTAAAATGATTTAAAAATACTAAAAATATATTAATTTAAAATAACAAAATATTAATTTTTAAAAAATATATTTTTAAAACATAAAAATAAACAGTATTATAATATTAATAAAAACTCTAAAACACGTAGGTTTTTCATGTTTTTGTTTTTTTTCTTCTTCTTCTTTTTTTTACATGTTTTTTTTCTTCTTTTTTTTACCCAAAATCGACTTCTTCTTCTTTTTTTTCTTCTTCTTTCTTTTTTTTTTCAAAATCATGTTTTCTAATTTTTTTAAATATTGAGCTGGTTACAAATTTAACTATGTAATTTTTTTCTTTAAAACATTGTGAATTGCTATAATATCCTTGAACATTGTTTTTTTTCTTTTTATGATTTATTTGTTGTTTTCTTTTTTCAAAATGGTCTTTGTAGATTTTATTTTTTTATATTAAATTCATTGAGAATTTAGCTATGTAGTTTTTTTTCTAAAAAAAACAAATGGATTGCTACAGTATTTCCTCTACATATTTTTTTTTTTGCTGCAGTGTTTCTCCAAATATTTTTTAAAAAATTTATTTTTATTGAATTTATTTTTTCAATATTGAACTGGCTGATAATTTAGCTTTAGCTTTCCCCACATGTTTTTTTTATTTTTTCTTTCCAAAACTGTCATTTTTTACATTTTTTTTTCAGAATTATTTTTGTTGATTTTATTTTTTTACTATTGAGGTGGTTGAAAATTTAGTTTTTTGGTTTTTTTCTTTAAAACACTATAGATTTCCCACGTGTTTTTTTTGCTTTTTTCTTTACCCAAAATTGACTTTTTTTTTAAAAAAAATAGTCTTTGTCGGTTTTTTTTAATATATTGAGCTGGTTGAGAACTTAGTTTTGTAGCTTTTTTCAAAAAAAAAACACTATGAATTGTTACAGTGTTTCCCTTACATGGTTTTTGTTTGACTGCAGTGTTTCCCTAGCATGTTTTTTTTAAAAATTATCTTTGTCGAATTTATTTTTTCAATATTGAATTAGTTGAGAATTTAGCTTTAGTTTTCCCCATTTTTTTTTTCCTAAAATTGTCTTTCTTCTTTATATATATATTTTTTTTCATAATTAATGTTGTTGATTTTATTTTTTTAATATTGAGTTGATTGATGATTTAATTTTTTTAATTTTTTCTTTAAAATACTAAATTGCTACAGTGTTTCTTTACATGATTTTTTATTAATTATTTTTTTTCAGAATTATCTTTGTCGATTTTATTTTTTTCATATTAAGGTGATTGAAAATTTAGCTTATAGTTATTTAAAACACTGTTGGTTGCTGCAGTGTTTTCCCACGTAATTTTTGTATTGCTACAGTGTTTCCCTACATGTTTTTTTATCAATGTTTTTTTTCCAAATATGTTTTTGTCAGATTTATTTTTTTCATACTGAGCCGGTTGACAATTTAACTTTTTTTTCTTAAAATATCGTTGATTGCTATAGTGTTTTCCCTTATTTTTTTTTGTGTTTTTTTTTAATTGTCTTTGTTGTTTTAAATATTGAGCTGGTTAAAAATTATAACTATAGATTTTCTCATGAAACACTATAGATTGTTATAGTGTTTCCCTGCATGTTTTTTTTCCTTTTGTTTTTTTTATATATGTCAAAATTATCCTTGTTGATTTTTTTTAATATTGAGCTGATTGAGAATTATAGTTGTATATTTCCTCACATAATACTATGAATTGCTACAATGTTTTCTTAAATGATTTTAATATTGAGCTGGTTGAAAATTTAGTTTTAATTTTCCCCACATGTTTTTTTTTATTGTTTTTGTTTTTGTTTTCTTCCAAGACTGTTATCTTTTTTTTTTCATTTTTTTTGTGTTTTTTTTTATAATTGTTTTTGTCGATTTTGTTTTTTAATATTGAGCTGGTTGAGAATATAACTTTGTAGTTTTTTCCTTTAAAATATTATAGACGGTAACAGTTTTTTTATATGATCCTGTTCACAAATCCACAACAATGCACGAGCATACCACAAGCCCGTGGCATCGCGCCGGCATCTCACGCCTTTTACTAATATATTTACTTATTAATATATTATATTATTATAATTATTATATAACTGTTTTTTTTTCTTTTTAATTTTTTTAATGAATTTTTTTTATTTGATTTAGTTTGTTAATGTTAATTTTTTTTATCTAGTTATCAGATTTTCATGATACGAATCTTGAGTTTGATGGGTTAACCTGATTTGACGAATTATTTTTTTCCATTTAGTTTAGTTTAGTTTGTTAAAGTTAATTTTCTTTCTATTTAATTATCAGAGTTTCATACTTTCATGACATGTATCCTGGACTTGACGGGTTAACTTGGTTTGATAGGTTAACCCAGTTAATTATGGGTAAACTTGTTATTTTTTTTTCCTATTTAGTTATCAAACTTTCATTACATGAATCCCGAGTTTTACAGGATAACCTGGTTTAAAGGGCTAATCCAGTTAATTTCTTTGTTTTTTTAATTAATCTATTTAATTATCACACTTTTATGACACGACCTTATAGCTATACCCATATCCAATATTCTTAGGTTCGGTATTGCAGTCAGACTCATTTAAACTTGGGTCATGCAAGTTTAATATTATTATTAATATTATAAATATTACTCTTAGGTCAGATGTTATAACCAAACTCAATATTTTTTTATATAATTTTATAACAAAAAATCAAAATTTTTAAATTTTTATTTTTTAATATTTTTTATAAAAAAATAACTAGCAACATTGCGCAGGTTATATATCTAGTCACATTTTATTTTACGTTGTTTCATATAGTTGTTGAGAAAGGTTAGGTAATAATCCATATTAAATAATTCAAGAGAAATTTTATAATAAACAATAGGTACCTGACCCCACCACAGGCCCATAGACATGGGCCAGGGGTAATGATAGCAGTTCAATACAGGCCTTTAATCATGTTTCTGTCTAATTCAACCATGATCCTTTGTCTTAGATAACTCGAAAATACATTGTTTGCTCTTTATGTTTATCATGATTTTTTTAAAGTGTATGCTGGGATAATTGCATGAAAAATTGTTTCTTTTATGCTTCTTTTCTCAATTGTAATGCATCCAGATAGTTGCATGAAAAATGCACATAAAACACTGAACATGCTCTCAAGTTTAAGAAATATTTTATTAAAATATTAAAGCCATCAACCTTCTATGATAAAAATCAAGCACAACTTATAATTTATTTTCGAGAGGTGTAGTCTAACTGATCAGGTTTTGGACTTGTTCTCTAAAGGTCACCAGTTCGAGTTCCATGAACCTCACAATCACTAGAGGTTTACATGATCGTTAATTTCAGGGTCCGTAAAATTAGTTGAAATGCACGTAAATCAACCTGGATATCCACGTTAATCTAAAAAATAATAATCAATCACAACTCAGCCAATAAAAAACGAAGAACTTACAACGTAGAACAACACCTCGATCTGATTTCCTTACAAGAAAACTAAATCCAATGAAACTTTAACTCGTTGATAGTAAAATGAGCTGAGCTCTCTCCTTCTTTCTGTCTCTTAGATTATTGTTAAAGAAATTATAATCTTGACTGGTGACTTTCTGATCACCGCAACAATTCTTTTATTATTAATTTTGTTTTTTAGTTAAAACTCGGACTTGGATGTTCCATCAAAATTTGGTTTGTATCTGAAGTTTGTATTCTGTTAAAATGCATGCCTGGTCCATTAAATAAGGTTTTAGTGTCCGTTGCGTGATTATGATCGATGATTGTTAATTTCTCGATTAATTTATGGTGATGTCAAGCCTAGTTGCATGTATGATTTGAAGGCAAAAACCTCTTTTTGGACAATCCTCGTCAAAAAATTATAGTGAACTTCCTGGTGCTGTTCATGAAAATATTATTTGTTATCTCTCATGACTCATCGTTATCATGTAGAGCTTCCAAACTATTTTAATGTAATAAATTGTAAATCGTGTATTGGTTTTTGATGTCGTTGTGCCATTGACACCGCACAATGATGCATCTCTTTAATTTATGTCATCAATGAAATTATAATTTTTTATAATAAAAAAATAATCAAATGAAGCTTTTAAATGCATTGAATTCTAACGTGCTAATTCAATGGCGCAACAGCTTTTTTCGCGTTCCTAAATGCACTAGCAAAATTGTTTTTCCACCACCGTGGAACGGAAGTCAATCTTTTTCTCCTTTCAGGCCATCATCTAAAAAGAATAAAAAGTCCCCGGGATTACAAAAATATATTTAAACCACCGGTGACTACGGTGAAAGCTTCCTGATCATATATTTTAATTCAGAACTTTCCCAAGCTCTCTCAGGTCAAATAACGTGTTCTATAAAGGTGAAACCATATATCTAGCACATTGGATTCGGCTGAGAAGTTTTTTATGTATATAGAGGATGCTACATGCAAAGTTGACACTTTAAAGAAACTAAAATTAAATATATAGAAGGTTTCTTTTTTACTACCCTATTCAAATCCAACGGCACAAATAGATGTATAATCACACTGTACAATACTCATCCTGTCAACATATTTCAAACTCTTTTCTTTTTACCAGGGGATAGCTAGATAAAGATAAATTAACTATATATATATATATATATATATATATATATATATATATATATATATAATGGGACGTCTTAACTTCAATTTTTACTATTTGGATCATTAAACGACATGTAATCATATCTTGATAAATATTCGTTGAGAATTTGTTGCCTTATCTGCTAAATGATCATGCAAAAACCAAGTACGAAAAACAAAACGATGGCTCTAAGAAAACAGATAAATTATCTATTAATAAATAATCATTTAAATAATTAAAAAAAAGATTGATGTTGTTTTAGGTGTGTCGCATCACGCATGAAGGAAAAAAAAATATACATCTACGACTAGTGGCAGAGGCAAGGGCCAGGCTCTTCTAAGAAAATATTTTTTCTAACATAATTTTAGTAATAAAATAACTAAAATTTTAATTTTTTTAAAATAACTTTTTTAATTTGATCCTTTTTTTTTCTTGCTCTGCCCTGCCTACAACCTAAGATTTATATTTACAACACAGCTTCAAGAAATATATCTTAAACTTAGTAGAATACAGCATGATCATTCTTGTAACGGTGAGATTTTGATATCTATATCATTGTTTAATAATACAAACATTCAAAAAAAATGTTTATAAAGACATTTAATTGTATCATTATTAACAAACGAACAATTTAATCAATAAAAATAAAAAATTTAAAGACACAATTACGAAAATAAAAAAATTTAAAAAACACTCGGTATATCCCTTTAACTAAAAAAATATCCAAGCCGGGTCTAGTCTTGTTTTTCCAATTTTCTTCTCTCTCCTATCCTCGAAAAAAAGGTCGGTTTTGTTCACCTATGGCCATTTTCAATATTTAATTGGTAAAAAAATTGCAATTGATGATAATGATTAACGTGGTTCATGTAAAAAAGATGCTGCCTCCACTTATTTCGTTAGTTGCAGGACTACTGGGCATTCTGCCTACTGAAAGTCAACGCCTTCTCTCGCCCACTACTTTTTGCTTTGCGTCTTGTCAGTTAGTGCTTTTTCACAGGTTTTCTTCCCCGCGTGTTCACTCATTTGACCACGTCACCCTCTTCGTCCATCTGCTATCCTGCGCCTCCATCACCATCTGTGAGTTTTCATGAAAAGTAGCCGCCCTCACAGTAATCGTCATGTGTCCGACCCTTCTTTCTTTTCAATCTCTTTGGAGTTTGGATATAACGTGATCTCTACTACCCTCTGATCAACTCGTGTTTTAATAAATTTAATTTTAAAAAGAAAATTAATTTTTTTATATATTTTTAATAGTTTTAATGTGTTGTTTTTAAAAATAAAAAATATTATTTTGATAATTTTAATATAAAAAATATTTTAAAAAGTAATTATAATTACATTCCTAATATATTTACAATTTAGTTTGCATGGGACAATAACACAAAACAAATAACAACTAATCCTGAATAAATATTTATCTATGAATTTTTATTTTTTGATAATAAAAAAGACAGAAAGCAAGAGCCTAAAATATTCAACATATATACTATTTTAATAACTTTCTAAGCATCCCATTCAATATATATACTATTCAACATCTTGTTTCTAAATTTGTATTTTTTGAGGTTAATTGCTTGCTGGTCTGAACTTCAAACCACTTCTCCTTTGACTAGGAGACTTTTTGCTAGTTAAAGTTATAAATTTCAATACTTCCTATACATCCCATTTCTATATTAGTCGAAAATAATGTGGTACGAAATTGTATATTAGTAGCTAATGTCGCAAGGGATGATGCATGATATTATATATTAACATAAAGCATAGCAACTTTCATGATAGAATTGTTTTTAAATATCCGTTTTAGTAATGTGATGGGTTTTACAATTATAATTTTAAAAAATATGTATTTGACATGCAAAATAAATAGAAAACAGATTTTCATGTATAAAAAGCATGTTATTTTATTTTTAAAACAATTAAAATTTAAAATGTTACTATATATATATATTTAAAGTATTTAACTAACCAATTTTTTTTTCATATAATCAAATAAAAAATAGAAGTCATCAAACACTCCATGAGAAAGGCATCAAAGAATCGAAGCGCGAGCTTACAATAAGGTAGATAAGGTTATCGACAGCCTAACATAGCAGAGCTAACATGAAGCCAATTTAAATAATGAATCAACTATGGCCCTACAGAAAAGAACCTGGGTGGGTAGAAGTGGGGTGCGCAGGATAAGTTGAAGAGTGGACAAAATCTAAAACTTCCCTCAGTCTCAGTCTGTCCATGAATAAATAATAAAAAAGAGTCAGCCAATTGTCATGGTCAGCGTCACCTATTCCCATAAAACCTACCCTTTTTATCATTTCCCTGAAATCTCTCTCTCTCCCCCCCTCCCTCCCTCTCCCTCTGTACGACACTGGGCAAAGAAAGCATTTAATCGCTGTTAGTACTTGTGTTTCTTCTCTATAATCAATACTATTACCGATAACCATCATCACCAATCAGAAAGGCAAGGCAGGCACAAAATGGATGGTCTGCCCTCTGGATATCGCCCCAACGTTGGTGTCTGTCTCATCAACTCTGATAACCTGGTCTGCTCATCACCACTTTTTTCTTTCTTCTGATTTATAACTTATGCTGATTACTACCTTGGTTGTTTTCTTTTAATTAATTGATAAAAAAAATTGTTTCGATTTTTGGACAACTGATCACTTATTAGTTGTTACTTGACCTCTTTTTTTTTCCCTTCCAAATGTCCCTCGCTCTCTGAAATTGGTGTTTGATGAGAAGACATGATAATGTTCCTTTGTTAATTATTTACTTGCAGGTTTTTGTGGCTTCAAGATTAAATGTTCCAGGAGCATGGCAGATGCCTCAGGTAATACCACGTTGGATTTGATTTTTCTGAAACGGTAATTAATTCCTAAGAAATGTGCAGGAATTGTTCAACTTCTTATTATTTCTGTTCCCGCCCTCGAGCGTATCTTCTACTATTATTCAGTGAGTGGAAGAATAAAACTGCGATTCCAATTCTTCTATAATGTTAAGTAAGCTTAGTTTCTAATTTGACCACCGAAGTGAGTGTTCCGACCGATCACAGTCTTGGTTTACATTCGGACAAGATCCGGCACTCTGTTCCAAGTTCAGATTATTAGATAAATGTGATGAAAATAATTTGTGATGCTATAGGATTCCACCTATTTGCAGGTAACTTCCTAGAGTTTAGATAATGAGTGGCCCTGACACTTGAGTAGGTTATTCACGCGATTCATTTGAACCAACCTTTGCAGATGTCTGACAAGAAGAATAATTATATCAGCATCTCTGAATTTACATTAGTTCTCGTTCGACTATAGTTTCCACCCTTCAGCCATGCTTATGTGTTCATCTTTGTGATTTCCCATGACAGGGGGGCATTGAAGATGGTGAGGAGCCTAAGTCTGCAGCCATCAGGGAATTGATGGAAGAAACAGGGATAGTCTCTGCTGAAATTGTTGCCGAGGTTTGTGATCAACTTTGCTAACAGAACGACAACTAGTTTTTTTTCTTGCACTGAAAACAAACACTCTCTCAAGTACTCTTGATAATGCGTCTTTTAAGCTATAATCTTGAATTCACGATCAATCCTTTTATGTTTTGTTGGCTCTGTAATCACAGGTTCCAAATTGGTTGACTTATGACTTCCCCCCTGCTGTGAAGGCCAAGGTGAATCGTCTCTGGGGAGGTGAATGGCACGGACAGGCACAAAAGTGGTGAACTTCTTTATCTGTCTCGTCGAGTGCACACTCTACAATTGTGAAAGAATATAACATTAAAATTAAATTGGAGCAATTAAATTTGCAGTGTCTAATATGACTGCACTATTACAGTTTTCGTGAATTGCAATCAAAATGCACCAAAATATCAGGACCTTTCTTTCGTGACATTTTCATCTCATTTTTCTGATCCGAAATCCAATCCCTTTTAGTACTATAAATCTCCTTTTATCTTTGTGAGTATCTAACTATATTTAAATGAACCTGAACCCCAGTATGTTTCTGATGATCGGGAATTTCATTTGATCTTGTGAATCTAAAGGAGGGAAAAAGCTCAGTTATTTCTATCCTATGATTACATACATGTGTTGTTAAGCTAATTGCAACTAGATTTATTTGTGTGTCTGAAATAATGATGATTTTGAAATAGGTGGAGTAATATAGTATAAGAGAAGTGGAATGTTCTATCCTCCTGCTTCTACATATGGTTTCAGGGGTAACAATGAGTTGTGTCCAAAAACCATTTCAACCAAAAAAATTAAACTTTTAGGTAAGACCTCAAGATATAATTTATATAATTCTCTAACAAGTTTTGTGATAGGTTTCTCATGAGATTAACAAAAGATGAGAGTGAGATCAACTTAGCAAGTGGCGAAGCAGACCCAGAATTTGCAGAGTGGAAATGGGCTAGCCCCGAAGAAGTTATTGAGCAGGTATGGTGCAGAAACAGTTAAGATGTTATAACATTATATTATGTGCATTTGAATCCTCACTGAGATAAGAAAGCGATTGACCACAGGCAGTGGACTACAAGAGGCCAACTTATGAAGAAGTTATGAGGACATTTAGGCCTTACTTGAATGAAAATGGAATAGCTGCTAAATGTAAATCTTCAAAGTGGTGAATGGTGTGCGTGTGCTTTTGTAGGTGTCTCTCCATGAAATCTGGACTTTGTAGGACTCTGTTCCTTGTAAATGGAAGTGTCAGTTAGAATTTCAACATTAGATGGTTGCGTAACTGTAATAAAACTCCCTGTTCAATTAATTCTCATAATTTTGTGTATGTTACTTGCATACTGAAGAGTTGACGTCCATAAGCTTTTTAAATTGCAAAACAAGCTAAAATCAATAGAAATATAGTTGTTGTGATTTAAATGTTGGTACGGTAGGCGTTAGATGAGCAATGTGTACAGCTTTAACTCTGGTGAACCATGCCGTAAACGAAGAAAAACTAAGTTTTGGTTTCGGAAACTCGTCGAGGATTAATCATTTTTGTTTCATTTTTTATGATGATACTGTAGGCCTAGGGAAAGAGAAAAGGAAAAAAGTTAAAACTTGCAGGGTTTTCTTTTTTCACCTATACTCCGAGACAGCTGTTTTTTTTTTTTTAATAAATAAATAAATAAAACAAAGCAGAGGTTCAAATTTGAGGTCTCTTGAACGGAGAGGGAACGGCTAATGTTGATTGAGCTGCAGCTCATTGTTTTAATTTTTTTTCCTGTACTCTTCTCCTAAGCGTCCACGAAGGGGTTACCATGTTTATGAACACAGATTTCAGCTAATAGAAATACGAGAAGTATGGACTTTACGAGGAACAGAATAGCACTCCTTACAGTCCATTCCAGAATATTTTTGGGATTGCTCAAGAAGCTTGGTGTTACTTCATCAGAGAGAATGGATATCAAAAACGCTTTCTCAAATGGACAGACAAATTTACTAAATAAAACTTCAAGGGGGTTTAGGCGCAATTGCTATATTACTTAGTAACATGTTGATGGAATTTCCACCACATACTGACGAGATTTTCTCCACAAAAGCATCTGGCGATTATAGGTTTTTTTTTTTTTTTCAGTATGCATGGATGATAGCAAGATATTGGTGTTTTCTTTAGTTTAATAGCATGTTTGATTTTGTGATTTAGAATTGTTTTTGTAAAAAATTAAAAAATTAAATAAAATTTGATACTTAACAAAATAAGGTTGCAAATAATTCAATTTTTAACATGCAGCGAAATGTACTTGGCTTCTTCTTCTTCTTTTTTTTTAAAAAAGAGAGAAATACGGTGAGAAAAACAGGGATTTTCCTTGAAATTTTCAATTAATATTTTACATTAAAAACTATCTCAGCCGCGGCTTCGTTTCCAGGTACGTACAATACATAACAGTTGCGAGTTTCAGCTTTGCATGAGCAGTGTTTCTCCACCGCAGTCACATCCCCCCCCCCCCCCCTTCTAAAAAAGTAAATATTTGCTCAAAATCGTCATTCCCCATTTTAAACTAACTGAAAATGCATCAACAAATCCCCACCGCAGTCACACATCAATATTTCTTTTTTTATGCGTGTTTGTGGAATTCCTTATGTTGATAGGATGTGTGCATGGGTTCAGTGACGAAGACGAATATATTCAAGGAACAGCTTCTGGAATTTTCACTGTTTTCGAGGGGAGTGCACGTGCCCAGGGATGACAATAATGGTCAATGGTGGAAATTAAAAGAGAGGAATCTCTAGAGGATCAAGGGCAACTTAAAAGATGGGAAAATAATATGATTACGGAACATAGTCAACCGCGGGAACAGAAAATTGACATCAGAGCCAAGATGCCCTCCTGTTGTGATGCTGAAGGTGATGGTGAAGGTGATGGTGTTGTGATGGTGAAGGTGACGGTGTTGTGAACTTGAGAGCTCCATTTTTGGGATCTTCCTTTCCATTCTTGGCAAAGAAAAAAGCAAGAAGAGCAGCCACAAAAGATCAGTGTGGCAGAGGGAATTTCTCATTGGCTGTGGCCTGACTGCACAAAAGCAGCCTAAAAAAAAATCAGTGGTTGATCCCCCAAATTGACACACAGGTACTACTGTCCTAGTCAGCAGCAAATTGAGCTTTTGAGTATGGACCTAAACAAATTTGGGGGAATATCGAATGCAGAGACTATTACCTGTGACGGGGCATTTAGGTGGACAAAGGCCTCCAAAATGGCACTGAGGAATCTGGAGACAGTTTGTTTTTAGCAACCTCAGCGTGATAATTAAGATTTGACTACTAAAATGGTAACGTTATAATTCTCGTTTTCGTGGTTAGTAGTGTTCTTCATGTGTCCAAGACTCCAAAGAGTTACCAGTTTGGACAGTTGAAATATCAAGATTAGTTTGTATTGCAAAGACATGTGCCGGTGGTTCACTTGCCGGAGTTGTTTAAAAGTCCCCAAGAAAAATGTCTACTTGAGCGCTTTGATAACAATTTGGATACGGCACCGATGGATCAAAGATAGAACCACTTTCTTCCCGTATGTGTGGCTGGACAATTGAATAAATTGAAGTATTACAGTTATTATTTAAAGTAATTTTTATTTAGAAATATATTAAATAATATTTTTTTATTTTTTAAAAAATATTTTTAACATTAATAAATATAAAAATAATTAATTTAAAGCAAAAACTAAATAAAATAAAAAATTAATTTTAAAAAAATATTTTAAAAATACAAAAACAAATATTCTTCATTGATTGTTGAACCCATCTCCAATCCGTCACCAACCCATTCAATATCTTGATGTAACACTACAGTACAAGATAAATCGTGAAGTCTTTGGCAAATCTATCTCGTTTGCCTCTGGAATTTTGGGGTGGAGGTGTTTGAAAATACGGTGTTGATTTTTTTAGAGTATTTTGATTTGAAAATCTATTAAAGTAATATTTTTTATTTTTAAAAATTATTTTTAATATTAACATATTAAAATAATTTTAAAAAAATTAAAAAATTAATTAAAAGCAAATAAAAAATTTAAAAACTAAAAACTATCATTCACATTAAGACGTATGGAACGTGACATCTTCTCTGAACAAAATAATTAGCGTGTCTCTTCAGCATCTTCATTAACAGATAAGTGAAACCTCGTCGTATGTGCACTGTATATCAATATCAATATCAACGCCAAAAATGAGCCCCTTTGTCAGCAGTATTTATTTATTTTTTATTTTTTATTTATTCGGTAATACCGATCATTTATCTACTCGCCCGTTTCAATGAAATAAGAGTGGACCGGGCCGACATGCACCGACATCGTCCCTATTTTTGAGATGAGACTGAGGCCTCTTTACTTTAATAAACACGTCCATGATTCCAGCTGCCCCTTAACTTATTTTTATTCGTTCAAATTTGTTTCTGAAATTTTTTAGGTCATCCGATTGCCAGAAACTAAATTTGAAACAAAGGAACAAGGACTCGATTTTATTCACATTACCATTTTTTTGATATGATGGCACAAGTGATTTTTAAGATTGGTTTTCACATCAGCATCTTTTATTTTTTTAGAAAAAACTAGAAAAAAAATTAAAATCTAATTAGTTAAGTTATACTGAAGAAATAAATATATAGATTTTTTCAACATATTTATAGGAATTATCTTAATTATAAATTGAAATGCTTCAACATATATAATTAAATAAATTGATATCCAACAAAAAAAATATGATATTAAAATATTTAAGATAATGTGTGTGGTCATGTTTGGTAATTATTTTATTTTTATTAATATTTTTATACTTGATAAAAGATAAAAAAAAAATCAAGATTAAAAGACAAAAAAGCCCCTATAAAGAAGCTTTGCTTTGGATTTTTTATCGATGGTCGTGTATTAAAAATTAAATTTTCAATAAAGCCTTGATTATTATAAAAATAAAAATATCAAAATAGCTTGATTATTGTGAATGGGATTTTATTTTTTATGATTAATTTATCCATTTTATCATGTATAAAAAATTAAAAAGATAAAAATGCCCCTATCTCTAAATTTTTTTACCGCAATAATAATTAAATTATTTTATTGTGCACAATAAACATAAAAAGATTGATCTATTCTTTCATTAATTAATGGACCCGTGTGGAAAAAAGAACTCCAAAAAATACTATTTTACTGGTTGGTTTTGAAAGGGATAAAATGAAAAAAATACCATGTGTACAATATTTTACTCATACTTTAAAATTTAATAATAATAATAATAATAATAATAATAATAATAATATGTATGTGGCTATGATCAAAATCAACATACCCGCCACTAAAATTTCAAGAAAAAGGGACGTACTCCATTAATACTAATTGTGGACACAATAAATACGAGGAGAGATTAAAGAAAACCAGAGAACCCACTCCTCCGGTACATGTCCTTTCAATTCAAGCTAGATAGATAGTTCCATCTGGTGGTGGAGGGAGTTCCCGAGGAGGTCCAATTACCTTCACACCCTTCATGGACCGGTACCCCTCGCTGCCACCAACCCAGTCCATCATTCATCACCACATAATATAATAGTCTCTCTCTCTCTCTCTCTCTCTTACGTGTTAGATACTCTTTTTTAACAATTCTCCGTTAAAGTAGGGGTGGATAAGATAGGGCACGCTTTTTGAGGAACCATCTCACTTTTTTATTTATTTTAATTAAATTTCATCCCTGTCTTTTTTGTTTTCCTTCCTTACCCTCCTCTGTCAGATAAAGCCTGTTCAGCAGTTGTAATAATAGTAATAACAATAATGTATTTTAATTAAAAGAATAGTTTAGCGGTTTAGATAATGAGTTTGTTTATCCAGTTATAAATTAAGTGTAAGTTTGTTTGGATTTGTAATAGAAGTTGTTTTTTAAATAATTTTTTATATTAAAATATATATTAATTATATTTTATTATTTTTTAAAAATTATTTTTAATATTAACATATTAAAATAATTTAAAAACATTAAAAATATATTAATTTAAAATTAATAAAAAAAATTTAATTTTTTTCAAAAATATTTTTAAAACTCAGAAATAAACTATTATAAATTTATATAATTATTAATTTCAGAATTTTAAAAAATTATTTAAAATTCGTATAAGTTAATACAAATATATATAGTTGTAAAATAAATAAATAATAATGCTTTTCTTATGATGTTTTTACTCATTGTTTTTGGTATATATATTTTTTAAAATATTTTTAATAGTTTTGAGATATTAAATTAAAAATAAAATTTTTAAAAAATATTATTTTAATATAATTTCAACCAATAATAAACACCCTTTAAACTCACTTAAATGTAATTATGTGAATGCAAAAACAAAGGAAATGGAACGGCTACAAAAGGGAAAATAGAAAATCTATAGGTATGAGATTATAATTTTATAAGTATCTTGACCTTTCGTCCGTGATCTAAAACAGACAATTTGTTCCCAGATAATTTATCCGATCCTTGTTTGACTGGTTAAGGCAAATAAATAAAATAAACACGAGCTTTTGTTTTATTGTTATTTAAGAAAAAACTGGAATTAAAAGTAAACATGAGGTGTTACTTTACTAAAAATTGGTAAGTTTTCCACGCCTTAGTTGACGGGTTCAAAAATCTCCCTTGACTCGGCTCTTTCCTATAAAATGCGTGTCCACACGCTTGCTCGAGTTACACAGAACAGATTTATGAATTTCGATTAAAAATCCCATTTATGTTCTTGCTTGCCTCTCTCCATACCTCTCTCACCGTCGAGCAATTAAGGTAGCTCCTCTCTCTCTCTCTCTCTCTCCTTACATAATTTGGATTTGGGATTTCTCTTATAGATTGCTGGCCTTGTTCAATTTTGTTTCTTGCCTGTTCAGATCATGCTTGACAGAGATTTTTTCACCGAGTATGGAGAAGCAAGCCAGTATGAAATTCAAGAAGTAGTCGGGAAAGGAAGCTATGGCGTTGTCGCATCCGCCATAGATACTCACACGGGAGAGAGAGTTGCTATCAAGAAGATGAACGATGTCTTTGAGCATGTCTCTGATGCTACTCGGATTCTACGTGAGATCAAGCTGCTACGGCTGCTTAAACACGCTGATATCGTAGAAATCAAACATATTATGCTCCCTCCTTCTCCAAGAGAGTTTAAAGATATTTATGTTGTGTTTGAGTTGATGGAATCTGACCTTCATCAAGTTATCAAGTTAAATGACGATCTCACTCCTGAACATCATCAGTTTTTCCTGTACCAGCTTCTTCGCGGTCTCAAATATATACATACAGGTTTTTAGAAGGACTGCTTTCTAGTTTATTTTTTTGGGTTTTTGAACATCATTAATTGCGGACTTCTCGTTGCCGAAATTTTTTTGTTTGTCATGCTGGTTTTTGCAGGAAATGTGTTTCATCGAGATTTGAAGCCCAAAAATATTCTGGCTAATGCAGATTGTAAAGTAAAGCTTTGTGATTTTGGGCTGGCTCGTGTGTCATTTACTAATGCTCCTTCTGCTATTTTTTGGACTGTAAGTGTCTTCTTGAAGCTCGGTTTCACCTTTCAGTGCTTAATTGTATTATATCATACCGTTTAATTGTAATGTTCGTGGATTATAACATTAGTTAGATTATATTATTTATGGTATCGACCTTGGCTTACAGAATGTTTTCTTTTTGTTAAGGATTATGTGGCAACTAGATGGTACCGTGCCCCTGAACTCTGTGGCTCGTTTTCCTCCAAGGCATGTAAATATGAACTGTTTTTCCTTCTTACTGAGCTCATTATTGCATTCATGATTGAAAAAAATAAAATAAAACTGATTGTCGGTATGTGTTATTTTTGAAATCCAGCTTTTAAGTTCTGCTCAGTCTACTTGTTGATTTTTATTATTTCAACCCAGCTTAGTGTTTTGGAGGTTTCACACTTGCATTTTGCTATGCTAATTAATTATCCACGGAGAATTTTTTGAGATGAGCACTAGAATGTAGATGAAGTGGTTTTAATTCGAACCCCTCCCACGTTCAATATCATTAAAAGAATGAAAGATGTCCTCCACAAGTTCAAACGGCAAAGTTTGCAACCCTCCAACATCACCTATCGCATCAATGTGCAGCTTGTTATCCTTGAAATTTGAATCTGGTTAAGAAAATCATGTCAGATACCCGATAAGTTTTTCTGCAGCTATAGTTTGACATGACAGATTGATCAATTGTGGTGGTTCATTTTTTGCATTTCTTCATCTGCTATCCAGCATTTCCCAATGCTCAATAATGTTTTGTGCACCATGGTTCATTTTTTTTCTTCTTTTGGATGTGACCTAAATTGCATTGCTCGTGCCATTATTCATTTGGCATTCAAGATTTTGTTTGACATTTTTTCTTAAAATTTGTGTTCTGCAGTACACTCCTGCCATTGATATTTGGAGCATAGGATGCATATTTGCAGAGTTGTTGACGGGGAAACCTTTATTTCCTGGAAAAAATGTGGTGCATCAATTGGAACTCATAACTGATTTGCTTGGCACTCCTGCTGCTGATACAATTGCACGAGTTTGTTACCTTTCTCAACCAATTTCGTTTGCTATCTTAGAAACTACAGCCTCTCCTAATTCTGGTTATGCCCCTGTTCTCATCACTTTTTTTTTTTGTGATACGTGCAGGTTGGGAATGAAAAAGCTAGGAAGTATTTGAGTAGCATGAGGAAAAAGCAGCCAATTCCTTTCTCTAAAAAATTTCCAGATGTAGATCGATCAGCTTTGTGTATACTTGAGCGGTTGCTGGCATTTGATCCTAAAGACCGTCCATCTGCTGAAGAGGTAAGATTTAGCAAAAAAATAGTTTAACATAGAACTTTTTATATCACCCCTTTTATTCATGATCCTCTCATCTAGATTTATACAGTTTCCATCCTGATATTGTTTTCTATTCTCTCTCCAGGCTTTAGCTGATCTGTATTTTGACGGGCTAGCAGATAAGGAGCAAGAACCTTCAAGACAGCCCATTTCAAAACTTGAGTTTGAATTTGAAAGGAGGAAATTGACAAGAGATGATGTGAGAGAGCTAATTTACAGAGAGGTAAGACGATATTGGGTGATTCTTGCTTCAGTTTTGCTACTCTGCTTGTTTCGGTGGTACCCAACTTCCTTAGTTTTGAATTGTGATTTATCTTATTTTCAATTAAACAGATTTTGGAGTATCATCCAGAGATGCTGAAGGAGTACCTTCAGGGCACAGATCAGACTCACTTTGTGTATCCAAGGTCAATAACAAAAATGTTATTACAGTGAAATGAAATGAAAAAGGAAAATGCACGTGCATAAAACAATGGAACGCCCTATTTAGAGTCAGTCATGCTTGCCCAAATCTGTGATTAGCTTACCTGCTGTAGCTGTCATTAAAAAAACATCAATCAATTTCCCTAGGATGTCGACAACATTATTATATGTAGAGAGATAAGCACTTCTTAATTTCCTTTTGGGAATTCAGGAAAACACCGGATACTGTCTTTTCATGTAGCATGTTTGTTAGGAACTATATTATCCAGTTGATGCTTCATTATAGAGATGAGAGATCCATTTCACTATTAGCATGCAACAAAAATGATGATACCAAACAAGATTGCTAGTGTGCATGAGAAAGTAGCAGAGCATGTTATGCAGTAAAAGTTTGTGTGAGAGACAATTTTAAGCATGATTCTAAATGAAAATATCATTTGCAAGTTAGATTTATTAATTGCATTAGTTCAGAACTTTGCATCATTTGATAATACCATGGTTTCTCCTTGTTTGTTCAAAGAGCAGTCATTGATTATTATTTCATTTGTCCAGTGGAGTTGATCGATTTAAGGAACAATTTGCTCATCTTGAGGAAGGAGATGGTAAAAGTGATAGAAACAGCCCCCACCACAGGAAGCATGCGACGTCCTTGCCTAGGTAATGTGGTGGAAACACTTCTTTTTCTACATGGTTTACTTGATCAAACGATTTATATTTATTTGTGCCCCTTCTTTTTTGTAGGGAGCGAATCTGCACAGCTGATGAAACCGAGAATACTGCAAAGCGCAGTACGTCTTCTCTTTCTCGTGCAACTAAGCAGAGCCCCCAAAAGTCGCAAGCTACTGAAGAACTACAATCTGCTAACCGAAATGCTGTAGCCATGCAGACCAGCTCTACCAAACCCAAGTGTAGCCCACGTACTCTGTTGAAAAGCGACAGCATTTGCGCGTCAACATCTGTGGGACTAATTGGAAATGATCGCCAGGTACATGCTCTCTGATCAGTATTGGGATCCTACTTGCACATCTTGGAAGGTGTCTACTGGAGGGTGGTTCAGAAAGCATGAATTTATTCAGCTAACAAACTGCCGGAGGTTTTAGTATAGGTTACTACTTGGTATGTTCCTCACTAAATGTACTACCGCTAACACTTCTATTCCTTGCATTCTCTAATAATATTTGCATATGCTACAAATGATGTGAAAATCATGCCTCAAAAAGCGGGGCATGAAGAATGTACCCCCACAGGTATGCATCTCTGGTTTATTGTTACCTCTCTGTGCAGGGGAAATTAAATAGCTGGTCACTGGTTTATTTTAGGCGACAGTTCCGCATGTATAATGTTGTACTTTTTTATCAGACAAACTGAAAATAGGATCGCTTCATTTTGCTGCATGCCTTCTCTTTACTGGTGTAAGTTTGTTTTCCTTAAATGATATTAGAGCTGCATTAGTGCTGTTCTCTTTACCGCTTTGGATTTGATAGAATCTTTGGCTGTTATTCATGGCAATTCGGAATCATATAAATGAATCACTGGTAATAGCACAACAGGCTACCTGTCTAATGCAAGGAAGTAAATATAACTGGCAATACCATTGGATTAGACCATACATGAGTGATTTTGGCAGACAAATATTTGTTCCAAGAAAACAGAGATCTACCTCCACTTCTTGTTTCAGAGGACGTTAAACTAATGCTTCAGAATACAAATATCAAGTTTAAGAATCATGGTCATTGCAATACTTAGATGAGATTGACAAGTTGCTTTCTGGTTAGTAAAGCATGGCTAAAGCTAAACAACATGGATATGGTATGACAAAATATCGGAAGACACAGGCTTAAGTTCTGCTCTAGGTCAAACTAGCTCCCGGTGCCTGCAGGGAAGGAGTGTGGCTGAACTTGCTTTTTTGTGCTTTTAATATATCGCCTGAGAGGCCTTCCATTTGTTTGATTATATACAACAACAACAACAAACGGTTGGCCCTTGCAACTGAAAGGGTTGTGATCGCTGGGTATTTGATTAGGTAGCAGCGGGTGCATGCTTCTTTCCCTGGCTTCTTCCATTTAATCAACGTTTCTGACAAATCTTAGCATGAAACTACATTTCCTGTTCACATGGTTGCGAATTTTATTCAAGCAACGCTAACGATTGAGGTTGACCTACTTTTCTGCCCCAATCGTTGAGAGCTAAGAAGGGAATCCTAGAAATCATGACTGATCTTAGCTTATGTTTCCTTGATGGTTTTCCAACAATAGTTAAGATAAAGTTCTACCTGTAGCGTTGGGTGGAGATCCACAGTAGCATCAAATGTTGCGCTTAACAGTTCGCAGATTACTTTACTGACTAATGACACATAATTTTTGAGGACTTGAACCTTTGTTCTTCGACTGGCAGGGCAGTTCTGTTACTGTACATGAACTGAGCAGTTTCACTTCCGTGGAACTGGGAAAAACTGATAATGTTTCTGTACCCCTTATGGAAAACCTTTATTTGATCTGTTACCAAACCAAAAGCATTGGAAAATGTCATCCACAAAACACATTCTAGGTGAGGTTGTTCCATCTATCAAAGATTTGAGTGTGTGTTTGGGGGGGCTTTAAATCCAAATTAATTTTTATTTGTGAATATCAAAAATATTTTTTAAAAAATATATATTATTTTAACATATTTCTAAATAAAAAACTTTTTAAAAATTAATTTATTGCAACACTCCCAAATACCCCTACCATATCTGATCCGTTGCCAGAATGTCAAGGTGTCTATGTCAACGCACGGTAAAAAAGTTGAACAGGGTGGCATTTTTTTCTCGCGTAATTGCAACGTTTGCATGCACCCTGTAATAGTTATTGCCGATTCATCCAAATATACCTGATGAAAACAGGAGGATAATAAATTCATTTCCCACAAACTTTGTGAATGAATACAGGATCTGTTTTCCCTCACCCCAAGAAGTAAGAGAAGAGAACACTGGTATCTATTTGCATATTAGTGACAAAGTACTAGCTTTCAAGAATGAAAAGACCAGATGAAAAAAAAAAAGCCACCTGATTCAGGATGTGACACCGAACAAATACAACATGGACCCAATGAGTGAAAAAATAAAAATTGGAACGCGTTCCTGGCATCCCAAGACAGAAATTCCATGGCCTTCTCATCATTCTACAAACTAAGTATTGCAATGGTTTTAGTTCTACATATTTACCGTTGAAACTTCACTCATTCAGGAGGTGTTGTAGTATTTCTACGCTAGCCATTTCCATCAAGCTGTCCGTGAGAAAGGAGGTGTGCCATATATTGCTGCAAGAATATAAAGATATAAATGCATGGGTTAAAAAGCAGAAGAGCACAGGAACGTCAGTTCACACACAGAAAAAGAAAGATCACGAGAACTTTCAGGCTTAAGTTAATGCAGACTCGGTAGGCTTAATTTCCACTTTCTCATAATTGGTATTATCTATTCTAGAGAGAAAGCAAATGCTTGAAGCATTGGCTATTACAAAACATCGACTCCAAATATCTTCTATAATTGTGACGAGAATCTCTTTCTCAGGTTAAAACTTGAAGGCTATATTAAAATAACAGCTGAAGAAAGAAATTTTATTCAATAGCACCAGATTCTTCAACTTTTATCACCTATCAATGTGCAAAGAACATGATGTTCAGAGCAGTCAGGATGGTTTCCAGCTGTTATATACGTGTTCTTGGGGTTTTGACATCATGATTCATATCCTTCTTTTCTGAATACCAAATGAAGAGCCATTATCAAGAATGCCAAACTGAATTCACCAATCCATTGAGTACTGCTGGTATTAAAAGATGCAGTCACAAGTAGAAGAGGCTCTTAATTGCCCCTTTCTGCACTATTTATTCCAAAAACAATACTTGTACTTCAGTATCTTTACAGAATAAATCCCGACAGCCTAACAATCCACAGAAAACTACATGCTATGATGTACATTCTTTTGTTTAGTATTTGAAGGAATGATGTAAAAGAGTTCTCGTCACACAACTTATATCACATAACCAGTTTTTAGGGTTTTGGAAAGACAACACAATTTAATAATTTCACCATCAGTGCAAATTGATGAGACTCCAATCTTGTAAAGGGCATTCATGACCATCCGTTTGCACAGAAACACTATATGATTTATGCAGTGTAATAAAGAATTCAACTCCCAAACACAATATTGAGTATACAGATGAGAGGATGAAGTATAACTGTATTCAATTACCAGCATTGTGAAACTTACTGCATGATATGCATATGGCGATTTCCCCTGGCGTTCAAAGTGCTTGGCCATGATGGAGTACTCAATTGGACCCCACTCCTCTGATTCAAAGCAATTGCCAAGTGCAGCTTTATATAGCTACCATCAACAAAAATCAAACAGCACGTTTAAAAATTCTTAAATCCAAATCAAGCATAAAATGCACGCGAAAACCACGGAAGTTATTTGACAGCAATCATTGATCACAGACCTTGGTGGCGTCAGTTAAAAGCTCAGTCCCAGCAGGATAAGCTGCATAGAATTGGTCACCTCTAGAATATCCAGCTCTAGTTCTACAGCATCCAAAAAAAAAAAAAAATAGGATCAAGGTCCAGATAATATATATATGACTCCAGAACAAAAATGTTCAGACTAGTCTCTGGTAATAACAGAAAATCAAAATAAGCATTAAGATTCAAGTCCAGATATAGCTTTTTTAGTTTTACAATAACCAAAAACAAGAAACCCAACAAATATAGGAAGAACAAAAACCATAAAGCCGCCAAAAAAAGAGGAAAAATAAATAAATATAAAAACCCACAAGAGAAAAGGAGCAAAAAAAATAATTAGAAATCACAGCACATGCATTTGTAGACTTGAGTAAAAGAGCATTTGACTCACGTATTGGTTGCATAAGCATAGCTCATAACAGCAACAAAGCAATAGAAACCAGTATAAGAAACGACTCTGCGAAGCTTTTGAATCTTTAATATTTCTTTTAACCCATGATAGAGCATCGGCATTATAAGTTATACTGCAAGGAGAGACACCAGATATGGTTAAGGAGTAACCAATAGAAACATTTAATCGAACACCTTGCGTGCATGGTCTGGTATAATAGTTTTGAGACTGAAAACTTACAACTTGTCAGAAAAAAAATGCAGCTTCAATTAATGAGAAGTGATCGAAATTTGCAGACGTAATATGAAAAGTGAAAAGGAGATGCAGTGCTTGTTCGTGGTATTTGACACTCTCTAGCAAATACTACCTACCATTTTTCTACTTCCTTTTCAACTCTGTTAGAAACGCATGTTCAGCACCGGAGTGCGTCTTTTGTAGAGGAACATATTTGATGGCCCATTCTTCGCTATACGTCATATTAAAAAATAAATGGACACCAAGGCTTCTGCTCAGCGGTGGCAAAGAGTTTTTTAACCTCTGTATTCTGGGTTCAAGTCTCAACATGTATACTTGTCATTCTCGCGATACCTTACATGCTTATTGGGTTTGCAGGATATTCAATAAGTCATGGGATTAATTATGGTGCGCACAAGTTGACCCGGACACCCACATAAATAAAAAAAATATAAAATAAAAAGCTTAGGTAATGCTAATAATTTTCTTGGTGGAGAAAAATTAAACTACGTTAGGTTTGATTTAATATAATCAGTATTTTTAGTGGGTCTAAAAGTAAATTTAATGACTATTAAAATATTTTACTTGAAAAAAAATAAAAAGATATTTATTTTTTAAAAATAATGAGACAAGAAGATACTGGATTCATTTTGACCAACTCAGTTTATCTCATTGAATCTACAATATAAGTCATGAGATTATAATAACCTAATATAAAACAAGTTAAAATATATTATAAAACTCGATTCACAATTAATGTAATGTTGAATGATAAAATTAAAAAATAATTGATTACAAAAAACCCCAAGAAAACAATTCTAGTTAACCTTACAAACTCATGACCTGAAGCACGAGATCAAGATAATCTTATAGAAAATAAATTGAAACAAATTATAAAATTTAATTTCGATCAATTTAATTATGAAATGTAAAGTTGAAAAAAAAATAAAAAACAACCTGAGTTAACTTGAGTTAAGCCGCCAAACTCATAACTGATACATGACACTAAGATAATCTCATAGAATGTAAACGAAAAAATAACCTAAATAGACTCCGGTTAACTTGTCAAATCTGCATCGTGACTTACAAGACCATAATAAACCTATAGAAATAAAATTTTAAAAAGTTATAAAATTTAATTCTCAAAATGAACTGAAAAATTAGGAAAATAAAATTTAATATCAAAATTAAATTTATGACAACTAAAAAGACTGATTACTTATTAACCAGAAAAAACGAGGGATTAGAATAAACTTTTTATATGAAATTCAATATTGCCATCTATTTATATATTTTTTTCACTTTGGTCCTCTATTTTTCAATTCAACCATCTTATTTTTAAAAATAATTGAAATATAACTAAAAGGATCAGTCTTTTGCCGTGGACTGCACAGTGCAATCCACAATAAAAGTTGAGCTATCATTTTATTTTATTATTTTTTTTTTGCTTTTTGCTTTTTTTAGGTTGTTTTTTTCTTTGTTTTTTTTTAATGGATATTTTAAAAAAATATTAATGTTAAACTTTTTTCTATCTCAAATTTTTATAACATATATTCCAGGTTTAACGAGTTAACCTAGATTTTTTTTTCTGGTTTTTCTTTTTAATTAATTTTTTCATTTAATTTATTTTGTTAAATTAATTATGGGTTAACCTGGTTTCATGGGTTAACCAAATTAATTATGGGTTAACCCATCAATTTTTTTTTTCTATACAGTTATCAAACTTTCATGACGCGAGTGGACTGCACAGTGCAGTCCACAGTAAAACACTCTCTCTGTTGCTTAACATTTTTTTTTTCTTTAAGTTTTCTTTTTTTTAGCTGTTTTTTATGCCTTTTGAGAAAAAAATTTGGCTTCTTTCTTTGTTTTTTTTTTATTTTAACAAAAAAAATTTGTTTAATTTAGTTTATTTATGTTAAAATTTTTTATTTAGTTATCAGATTTTTATGACACGTTTTCCGAATTTAATGGGTTAACTTGATTTGACAAGTTAACCTAAATTATTTTTTTTGTCTTTTATTTTTTTTAATTAATTTTTTTCGTTTAGTTTAGTTTGTTAATGTTAAATTTTTTTCTATTTAGTTATTAAACTTTTAAGACATATATCCCGAGTTTCACGGGTTAACCTAGTTTCATTGGCGAACCCAGTTAATTCTGGGTTGACCCGTTAATTTTTTTATTTATTTTTTTTTCATAATTTTTTTTGTTTAATTTAGTTTGTTAATATTAAATTTTTTTATTTAGTTATCAGACTTTCACAACACAGATCACGGGTTTAACGGGTTAATATGATTTGATGAGTTAGCCTAGATTTTTTTTTCTTTTTAATTGATTTTTTTCGTTTAGTTTAGTTTGTTAATGTTCATTTTTTTTTTATTTAGTTACCAGACATTCATGTCACGGATCCGAGGTTTAACGGGTTAACTTAGTTTGACGAGTTAACCAATATTTTTTTTTTTTGCTTTTTTTTCTTTTAAATTATTATTTTTTGTTTAATTTAAATTGTCGGTGTTAAATTTTTTTCTATTTAGTTATCAAACTTTCATGACATGGATTCCAGGTTTAATAGGTTAACCTGATTTAATGAGTTAACCCAGTTAATTATAGGTTAACCCATTAATTTGTTTTTTCCTTTTTAATTATCAAACTTTCACGATGCGAATTCAAGGTATGACGGGTTAACCTGATTTGAAGGGTTAACCCAATTAATTCATATTTTTTTCTTTTTCTTCATTAGTTTTTTTCTTCATGTTGGTTTTTTTTCTTTGTTTTTTTTTTAACTAATTTATTTAATTATCACACTTTTATGACACGACCTTGCCAGATCCACGTCCAATGTTATTGGGTCTGGTATTGCAGTTCAGACACTTTTATACTAAGGGTTAACCTAAGTTTAATGTCATTATTAATATTATAAATATTACTCTTGAGTTAGGCGTTGCAACTAAACCTAAGATTTTTGGGTATAACTTTGCAAAAAAACCTAATACTTTTAGATCTTGATTATTTTTGAAATGCAAAAAATAATTGATTCGCGGCATCTCGCGGGGCATGTGACTAGTAAGACACTAATTTGGGATCAAAATGATTTAATTGTAAAATACAATAAAATTGATGACCAAATTAAAAACTTGCTACTCGGTCCACAATGAGCTGAAAGAAAATGCACAGTGCAAAGTCTACGAGAGAAGCACCTCGCGGTTAGCGTTTTTATAATAATGCTTGACTTCAAATTCTGGAACTCAACTAGAACCACTAATATAATCAAGGGCTTATTTTAGTTACTTGTAGTTTTTCAAAGGAAAAAAAAATATAAAGAGAGAGAGCGAAATAAATAATAATAATAATGCTAGTTTTTTATATTATTAATATTTACTAAAAGAATTTGGTTATTTACTATAACAATGAATAATGAAATGTCATAATTTTTTTTTATTATGGTTCTGAAATTTTTGAGGATCTTTTTTTATTTTAAATTTAGTTTTTTTATTGATTTTATATTTAAACATTCAGTTAATTTAAAATTAAGTTTTATTTTTTTATTTGTTTTCCACAAAGCAATCACCGCGCGGCGCACCCAAGAAAAAACATGAATTACTTGTGATTAGTTACTGAACTGCTTTACATGTGATTAATTACAATAAAATTTATTTTTTGCCTTGCCAAACAGGATTAGTTACTAAATTGATGCGAATATCAGAAGCAAAGAAGGCATTGAGGGCAAATGAATCTATGGTTTTTGAAGAATGCAGCGACAAGGTGGGAATAGCATTGAGTGAAGATGGGATGCAGAGTGTTTAAGTATATGGTGGAATTCTTGGTTAAGAAGAGTAAGGTGCTGTTGTATCAAGGGCATTTTGATTTGAGAGATGGAGTGGTTTCTGCTGAGGCCTGGGTTAAGACGATGAAAAGGGAAGTACCTGATGGCTGAGAGAAAGGCATGGACAGTGAAAGGAGTGCTTGCTGGGTAGTATGTAGAAGTGGGGGAGTTTTAGCAATACTGCGGTGTTGGAGGCTGGGCATCTTGTCCCTACTGACCAGGCAGTGCATTCTCCGGCAATGATGGAGGATTGGGTCCTAGACAAGGGGGTCTTTGCTATTGAGCAAGGAGAGGATTCGGAGTCAGATTTCAGGGTTGCCGTCGGAAATCAGTAGCTACAGCTGCTATTGTTGTTGCAGCATTGACTTTGCAATTGAATAAATTCCACTGTTTTTTCCCCTCGTCAATGATGCACCATCTAAATGATATTTCAGTTTACTATGGATAGCTCTATTCTGCATAACAGTGCGTATCACCATACTGGGACAAAATCAGCCAGAATTTGAATCCATTAGAATAAAACGTCAATCAAAACTGGACCAAAATCTTACCCAGTCGCCTCTGCCGTGCTATCTAAACAAGCTGGAAACAAGTGATATGAACTGTCACGAAACGAGGTGAGCATATATTTCATCTTTTACCATCAGAAAATTTTTATTGTTTGTCGGAAATTCGCCATTCTAATATCTGATGGCCGCAAAAGAAATCTTGTCTGGTGGATCATGCACTCACAGTTTTATAGTTTCACTTCTAGATTTACTGAAATCTGAACTATAGAACAATTTTTTATTCTGCTACAGCATTCGCAGTAACTTTTAATCATTCAGTGACTTTGTAATTAGCTTAATCGTTTCATTTTCAGTGGCTTTTTTGTGCAGCAATTCGCTTTTGCTGGCAAGCATTTCTCCGCCAGGGGAGATCCCCGTCTCTGACATTATTTAACAATACCAAAAAGTTATTCTCCAAGTTTCTTGTTACCAAAAGAAGTTCTAGAACTAATGGGCATGCAAAATCCAAGTTCCTTTGCAGCAAGGGTTTTCATCATATACATCCCCTGTCCTTTGTTTAGCTTGAAGTATGTGGATCCCCGAGGAGTTCGATTTTCCCCCAACATGATCGAGTACATTTCTAAAATTAATGGGCAAACAGAGAATTTTACAAATATTAATACCATCTGCGCAGAAAGATGAAAACAAAAACACCAGATTTTGGTTCAAAAAAACTCGAGATTTACTTCAAAAATTAAGTTTCAATGTAAATAAAAGGCAACAGCACAAACGAAAACAGTAATGAAGAAACACGGAAGAAAATAAGTGAAACTGAAATGTTTGTCTCATGGCCAGTCCCAAAATGTAAAGGCAGCGACGCTGCTACACAAGGCAATGGAATATGAGACCCCCCTTCAACGGAGGAGCACCCCATGGAGGACCTCAACGTATCCGGGCATTTTTATATGACGTTTACTTTGGACTATACAAACATGAAACTTGTTTGCTCCAATCAAGTTAAGGATTCCTTGGAAGAATCCCCCGTCACTTTATACAAAGTTCAGATCATAGGAATTTCTTAAGCTTTAAACCTCAAATAAAAAAAAAAACCTCAGATTAGCATTTTGGCACATTACTCTTAGCTAACAACAACCCATGTATCTCTACATGGTGCGCAAATTATAGTTGTTGCAAGCTCATGCCCAAATCTTGTCTTCCTTGGTAGCTTAAAAAATTAGTAAAATAAGAAATAAAGAGAATTGAAAAGTATAATGAAATGGATTATGTAATGGCGTTTGGAGGCGGGCTTGTGAGAAGGGAAAGATTGATTATGCAGAAAGAGAGATTTGGTCAAAGAAAACTCTGAACTCAAAAATAACTTTCATGAATAACCGATCAAAGCACAAAACCCGTACTATGATGCCATTGGATTTTGATTTCAAGGGCTGTTAAAGGACAGGGCATCCAGTAGAGAACCTACCGGTATTTGAGAGCCATTGATTGATCTTATCTTGTTCTCCCCTAGTTGCCTCAGCCCTCGTGCAAATAATTATCAAATACAGAAGAAATTGTTGCAATGAAAACAGATCGATCTCTCAAACCCTAGACGCCGCTAACACAGTACATGCTTTTGCCTTTACAGGGTAGCCTCCAAACCCTAGTTGAGATGTGTGATTTATTTATACAGGATAGCGGGTGACATTTTGTTCCTCACGGCTAGGGGCAGAGCGTGTGCCCGAGGAGTTAATAATAGCTCCATCCCTTAGTTTAGCTAAACCAGTTCCATCAGTCCTTGTAGTTTAAAATAGTATAAAGGTAGTCCCTGTGCTTTAAAATCCATATATAGCTAATAGCTTAGCTTCATTTTTCTTCGTGAAATTAAGATATTTTCCAATTTATTCCGTTCACATTCATTTAAAATAAAAACATAAGAAAAAAAATGAAAAGTAGAAAGGGTAGAAAATTTTGATTGAAGAGTAGTGCATTTCTAAGAAAGAACATTGTTAAACTAATTTTATACTATAAATATTAGCTGCAAGAGCTAAGTTATATTTACTCAAACTTTGAGATATCTAGAATAAAAGTTATATTGTTTGCTATTCTTTATTTTCGATATCCATGGTACTTTCATTTCTATTTAAAAAGTCTCACTATTATTTTTCTTTTAATATTTTAAACGTGCAAGTATCGTTGCAAAACATGATGAGCCTTAACCCTTATTTTACAAGAACATCTAACTTGATTTTTAAATTTAAAACATATAACAATAGATGGTTAGCAATAAGAACTTGAGGTTAAATGGTTTATTCTTTCTATGGTTTCAAGTTCGAGCTATGTGGTTATTAATATAATGGCCACTGGAAGTTTAAATGGTCGTTAACTTCAAAATCCGTGGAACTAGTCGAGGTGCAAGCAAGCTGACCGGGACATTCACGTTCAAGAACGGAGATAAAGAAGGCTGGCAGGGTCGGGGCCCTACAAAGAATTTTTTTCCAGCCCCTTGCTTAATAGTATTAATATATTTAGTCTAAATAATAAACAACTAACATTTTGGCTCTCTTTAATTATATTTTTTGGTTCTACCCCTGTTCATGTTAATCAAAAAACAAAAATAAACAAAAATAGAATAAAATTTGGAATCTATGCTCTTGATCTTGAAAGCAAAAAACAACACATTATGTCCAACAAGAAGAAAAAAACATAACAACCGAGATCGACTTCGAAACATATAAAGCAAAATGATTGGCTAAAAAAATAAACGAAAACTGATTCGAGTTTTTTAATAAAAGAACAGATGATGAGGTGCATCCTCTTTGTATTGCATAAAAAACAACAAAATATGGCATGATATTTATTGTGCATGACGAGCCAAACACGATAATTTTAAAAAATCTCCTTTTTAAAGTTAATTCACTTAAAGAGGTGTTGACTGTCGAGGTTTTAACCGTGTTTTGAAAAAAATATTATTTTTTAATTATTTTGATATGTTAATGATAAAAATAATTTTTTAAATTAAAAAAATATTATTTTAATATATTTTCAAGTAAAATAACATTTTAAAAAATAATTAATACTACTATTCTAAACACTGGGTTGCACATCAAAGCAATTTGTATCTTTTTTTTTTTTTCCTCTGCATCTAAAATCTTATCTCATTTCTATTCACTTTATTATTTAAGTGGACATTATAATTTGATTTTCGAATAATTTTTTTTTCAACTAAATTCTAAATCATGCAAGAACGTGCTCCTAACATTTCCCATGAAAAATTCCATGCAGAAATTGGACATTTTATCCCTAATCGAAAGGCTGGTTCACAAACACTTGACGCTAATCAGTTGTGATTGACAAAATTGAAAATACGGGGGTACATATCGACTTCAAATACAAATGTAGTGACTAAATTAAATTGATTTCGGCCTATTTTCACATGAATTGATGTGGGCTCATGAATTGGGCCGGGAAAGCGAAGCAGGGCTTTTGTTATAACAATAACAATAATAATATCTCCCGCCTCTGGAGACGAGCTCTTCTTCTTTCCACGCCCACTGATATTAACTATCAGAGTTCGTGTCAAAGGGTAAAGGGAAGAAGCAATGTATTTCTAAAAAAAAATAAAATCGAAACCAGTCATAAATTAGATACTGATTACAAACACGGAATCGACCTGAAGGCGTCTCTTTCTTTCTTTCTTCTTTCTTCATTGCATCGACTTTATAATTAGGAAGGACAGGACAGGACATGCTCATGTTTTGAGCTTGCTTCACATGGCACCGACTCTATCAGCTATGGGATCGTTTCGTATTGTAAGCATAGGAAATTAGGAATGATATTTACTTATTTTTTTTCTATAAATTGATATTGAAATAATTATCTAGGTTTTTTTTTTACAAAAAGAAGAATTACAGTTCTCTATTTATTTATCTCTTGAACAAAGATTCCATTTCAGTGTTGTAGTGGAAAATGGCCGACGACTTTAGTTTTCTTTAAAGCTGAGAGAGGGTATCGAAGTGCTTTGAGTAGAAACATGAGGTGCTTATTGTATTCTTATTTTATTCTGATCAAAGGATTTTTTTTTTCGAGAATACTTTCAACAATATGAATTTTCCCTTTTGAGTTGCAGGTTTAATAATTTCGTCTTCAGGATATCGAAACTGCCTTCTTGTTCGAAGCATACATTTGTGGAAAGGTTGTTTAAACAAGTAGGCAAGCATGGCGAACAAAGTATATCAAATCGGTCAAAATTGCTAAACAGGGTAAACGAGTGTTTGTTGACAGATGAGATTTCGTTTGCATTTGTTCTCTGTCATTTTCTTCTTTTGTTTCTACAATATCTTCACTCAATGCAATGGGCCTTTTCTTCAAGATGACGTGTAGCATTAGCAAACCTTGGATCCGTAATGAGTAGTTATAGAAACTTGATGGCGTAGAATACTTTGGCCATGTGTGGAAAAAAAATCTAAATGTTTTAGAAGCTCGATTCCATTCAAGATGAAAGGATGAAAAAGGTGACACGGAGAAATAAAAACGACCATTGTTGATGGTAAAAACTCGATAACAGTATTTGAATTTCTATCAATCCTATTGTTTGGATATTTCTTACCTACAAAGTATTGTAATTAAGCTATTTAGACTTAATGAGAGTTCTTACTTTTATTGCCTTTCCCTTTTCTTTTGAACACCCCCCCCCAAGAGTGAACGACATGCAAGTCTGTGGGGTAAAATGTGATCTAGAACAAAATTAATATGTTAGAGATCACAGCTAATAGCTGAGAAATCGATCATGAAGATTTCCTGAGGAAAAATGCCCAGCAGCTTGTAATCAAGAGGCATCTCATAAGCATGGATCAATCATTCTTGTTAGTGAAAGTCACCCCACCCTTTTGTTTAGGTTTTGTATTTTCACGAGGTTTTATCCAACATAATTGTGTAATTATTCTCTATGTTATTGGAATATGAAGAATTGCTTTGTCTGCATTGTCTTGAGTGTTATCTAGCTCTTCATTCTAGATGTTCTTTGACTTGCAATTTTTAATTTCTTGCAGGTCCAAGCGCTCATGGATTATGATGGTTTTCATGATTTAATCGAGAATGAAACAGCTGCAAAACAATTTAGAGGGAATGCCAAAGATGATACAGATGATTTTGATGTCTCCTTGGCATGTAAAACATTTCCATCCATTGTCTTGGGTAGTTCTCCTCCAGTGGAACTGTATGATGAGTCTGAAATTAACAGCCTTTTAGCAGCTAAAATTCTGGAAGGATTTCTTCCAAATGCTATGGGTGTGAAATGTGTTGATCCAGATACTCTTCATGAACAGTTGGCTTCTCCACACACTGAAAATGTGAACTCTTCCATGCCAAAAGAATTAAGATGCGAAAGCTCATACATATTAAGTGAATTCAGGGAAGAAAATACATATACATCAAAAGAAATAAAAGAAGAAAATTTTCACAGTTTGCCTTTATATTCTCCGGACATGACGTTGGAAATTGAAGAAAAAATAGTTCCTAAAATTGGCATGGAAGAATACACTACCAAAGTGGAGCCTGAATCACAACTAAATGTTGCATATCTTGATAAACCTATCAGTTGCCTACCTGGGTTAAGTACTAGGCAACGTCGTCAGCTGGAAAATTGTGGTTTTTACACGGTAGGGTCTGTTGCAGATAATGTGAAAAGTTAAAGTTCTTTTATGTTCTTATAATTGGAATAGGACATGGGTTCACATTCTTGTCACGTTTATGCAGTTGCGGAAGTTGCTGCAACATTTTCCTCGAACCTACGCTGATTTGCAGAATGCACATTTTGGAATTGATGATGGACAGTATTTGATTTCTGTTGGGAAAGTAACATCTTCCAGGTATTGAGGTATCGTTCCTGAAATTCTTACCCTCTCATTCTTTATGCTGGACGAACAAAATGTCAACTGTTTTTCAGTACATCAACATATTTTGGCCTGTGTTTTAATAAGTTCTTGGAGTTCCTGTATCACTTATATTAGGTAAGGGAAAACAGAGTACATGATTGTGGGTATTTGTTGCGTCTATCCCTTCAATGCACTGTTCTTGTTTTTTTGGCTAACATCATGCTGCCAGGTCTAGTGTAATTAAATTTTAAACGTGTTTTTAAGGACACAATGTGTCTCAGCATATTTAGATATTTTCTTATATTTATTTGATTTCCAGTTTCTCTTTGTGCATAATATCCACTCTCTTCATGTGCACTATTACATTTTCATGTCTAACTACACACATCTTCTGCGTGCTTGTCTGTTGATGCATTGATCATTAAGTGAATGGGAAGTTTGTGTATCAATATTGATATTATTGACCATTTCTTTTTCAGGGCTGTTAAAGCCAGTTATTCACTAGCATTTGCTGAAGTGATTGTGGCTTGTGAGATTATAAACAATGAATCTAAGCACTTGATTGATGACAACAATACTGGAGGAAAGAAAACGATTTATCTGCACCTTAAGAAATATTTTCGGGGCACCCGTTTTACTTGTCTACCATTTCTTAAAAAAGTCGAAGCGAAACATAAATTGGGAGATGTTGTCTGTGTTAGTGGTAAGGTGAGTAGGACTTCTCTGCTGGATGCTCTTTTTTTCCATGTCTTGATAAAGGTATATTCAGTTGTTTTCATATTGTTTCATCTAGGAGTGTTAGCTTGAACAAGGGCAAGAAATTTGTAACGAGTCCCATTACTGGATCTTTCTTCTTCATTTGGCCTGCTGTTTCTATGAAGCTTCTACTTTGCATGAGTCATTTTACTTGTATTTCCAATGAGGGATGCTGTAGACTAATTTACTTCAAGTTGTGTAAATGCATATTTTGTGAACTTATTTTCCAAGGTGGTGTTGGGGTGAAAAAACATTTATAAACTTTTGGATGCTGTATTTTGTACTTTTTGTTTGAGACCTTTTATTGAAGTTGTCCTTTATAGAAACTAGCTTTGGAGGTTTTTTTAGGGCTTGGATAGCGTTTCTAGAGAATAATTGATGTAAAGTTTCCACTTCATGTATCTATGATTGTACATTGCACTCACACATACATTTAATCTATTTGTGTGGAGACATTTCCCTTTTCTTTTCTGCAATTTTTTCCAAAGAATCTTTTCATGTACATTTTCTCTTTGATTGAAATTGAATTAGTCAAGAGAAATGAGAGAAGCCTTTTTCCCTCTTCATTTTTTTTTGCCTTTTCCCCTTTATATTTTTATATTCATATAGGTACCATATTGCTTATGATATTATTTGTTTATGCATTTTGTGAATTAGTTCTCCTGATATTAAAAAATATGGTTGTGTGATCTCTTCCCGTAAACCAACTTCTTTTCTAGGATGTATAACCGTTTGTTTACTTGTGAAATTCTCCCATCTACTTGTCATGTTAATTAGTGGATTATAGTAGCGTGCACTAGCATGAAAGGGGATTCTGTCCTCCTGTCTATTTCTTACTTTCTTAAGGCTCAGAATCTAGCTTTTTTTGTGCTTTAACATTTCTTTCTTTTCCTTATTGTTTTTGTTTTATCATCCCTTGTATTATACCCTTTGTCGCAATAGAACTTTTATAGTTTTACCCATTCAAAAATGATAGTTTGTGACCTAAATGTCAACCAGCATTGTGCCTCCATCCTAATGATGATTGTATGTTGAATTTTCTGGAAAAGGGTGTCGGTAGTCAGATATTCTGTTATGGAAATGATTTCTTAGATGTATTGAGCTTGGTCATTACTGCTGATGTCACACATATTTCAGTAGTGGTCTATTTAGGTATAAAAAATATGATAGTGTGAATTGATTCTTCAAGTAGCATAGTAGGATCAGCAATTACTAAAATAATTAGATTTTTTATTATAAAAAGAAGTGGTTATATTTTTTTCCATATGATGTTTGGTTCCCCTTTAATTCTATTCTCAAGATGTTTGATTTATTCATTGACATCATGTTTTGAGTTTTGGGCATTTTGAGACTTGGTGCGTGAATGTGTTGTGATGTAGGTTAGAACCATGAGTACTAAAGGAGATCACTATGAAATAAGAGAATACAATATTGATGTGCTAAAAGACAGAGAAGATACATCTTCTATTGCGAAAGGGAGGCCATATCCTATATACCCTTCAAAAGGAGGCTTAAATCCTGACTTTCTTCGGGATACTATTTCAAGGTTTTGTGCGATACCCTTTTTGTAGTTTGGCATCTACTGTCATTCAAAGACAGCCCCTTTTCTTTGTTCCTGTTGCTTGTATGATTAATGATTCAAGTCTAATCCTTCTTTAGGATATGTGTGCATGTGTAGAGCATGAAGCTAAGCCTTTTATTGTCTCTTATTTTGTTATTTGCTATTCCTTTCATGCTTTTCAGTTGGCATTAATTGCTTATATATAAGAAAATGATGCTTTTGCAATTCTTTTTTGGCTATTTACACAATTTCCTCTTATCTAAAGAAAAGAGATCTGGTTTAGTGTACTCCAAGATATGAACCACATTTGTTCACCAACAATGTTGAGTCTTCTGTAGACGTTAGAGAATTATATGTTGTACCTGCTTTTTTGACACTGCAAAACCTTTTGGAAAGTTCATTCTGATGGTTCTTAACATTTTCCTTACCTCTGTAGATGTGCTTTTTGATAGAAACTTCAGTAAGGATTGTGTTCTCCAAATGCTTGATTTTGGTCAAAAGAGTTATTCAACAAAATAGATCTCCAAGAAAATGTCCTAGTCGGAAAAAAAAGGAAAGAAAAAGCCCATGTGTTTTTTAAACAACCATTTGCTTACATTTTCAGATCAATCAAACATTGCATGAATCCGGTTGAATCATTCTTCTCCATAATTTTCCTAAGATTTTGCACAAAGTGGTGCAGTGCACTACTATTAGCCCATTTTCCCCGAACATGTGGCAGCAATACTGTTGTGACTTCTTTTCAGGAATAGCATATATTCTTTATGTGCTTGAGGCGTGACATTAGGAAAGTACTCAGGAATGCTGCGTGGCAGTAATCATTCTTCTCATATTTTGTTCCATAACTAAAAAAAGTAATAGAATTAGCTGGTTCTTGTTCTCTAAAATGTGTTTAGAGTGACAATAATGTAGATTTTCTTTAAAATAATTTAAGTGCACTCGCCCTCTTAGCCATGGTGGGTGATTTCATAATTTCTTTTTTATTAGACTATTTTTAAAAAATATGACAATCCTACCCCCCGCAGGCATTTTCTTTGAATTCAGCAGTTTTATGCTTCTTTGCAGTTGTGTCAACATCATAGTATACATGAAAGAAGCTTACTTATTAGTTTAATCTGAAAGAAAAATTGATCACCAAAAAAGGAATGGTTAAGGGGCTCAAGCTAATTTTTTTTAGTTTATGAGACAACAATGTGTAGTTTAGAGGTATCTACATGTTCTTACCTTTCTCTTATGTCTTGCAGAGCTGTACGAGCCCTGCTTGCTGATGTTGATCCTATTCCAAAAGAAATCATTCAGGATTTTGGACTTTTACGTCTCCACGAAGTAAGGAAGTCTTCTAGAATATGTTTCAATTATTGATATATTAATGCATATTTGGTTCTTCATATAACGAGAATGACCATTAATGTTACTAGTGATAATGTGCTTGATTTGCTGATAGATCATCTATGTTGTCATCAAGTTTTGAGGTAAATTGTGTGGTTGCTGTGCCTCAGTTCTGTCTTCTTCCAAACAGTCTTGAGCTTTTATGAGTTCTGATCAGTGATCAGTGTGGGTGTTGAAGTTCCTCAACGGATTAGAATGCTACAAAATAATATTTCAACAATAAAATAAATTGCATTTTGAACATTTTACTATGGCAGTGCCTCTATTTATGTGCACAAATATGGCATGTGTGGCAGTT
Source organism: Populus tomentosa (assembly GCA_018804465.1). Lineage (NCBI taxonomy): Eukaryota > Viridiplantae > Streptophyta > Magnoliopsida > Malpighiales > Salicaceae > Populus > Populus tomentosa. Next base: position 9,954,350 of record CM031987.1, read on the forward strand.
ATTTCCTGTCAATGCTTGCTTATTTTGATAAACCTAAATTTCTTTTCACAAAAAATTGCAGGCATATATAGGGATTCACCAGCCAAAAAATGCAGATGAGGCTGATTTAGCTCGCAAAAGGCTTATTTTTGATGAGTTCTTTTATCTACAGGTGATCTTAAATTTCATGTTACTATATGGCATATGAATCACAATTGTATTGCTGTGAGACATTATGTATTCACTCTGTATATTGTTCATTTTGTACATGATTCATTGCAGTAGCAGACCGTTTTATAAAAGGGAATGCAATTATGATCTGGAATGCATGCTATTTAATTTATGATAATGCTCCTGGTGACATCATCACTTGATTATTTCCAAAATCTTGTTTACACTTTACAGCCATTGACTGGGTAGCATCTTTTTCTCCTTCTTTTTTTAGTAGCTGGAAGTTCACTATCGATTTTACTTGAAGCTTGTTGTTTCTGCCTTTTCCTTGTATTGCAAGTTGTTTTTGTGCTGATGTCTCATGGCTTTTCTTTTATTAACTCTAGTGTATCACACTCTCTGCAGTTGGGGCGCTTATTTCAAATGCTTGAAGGTCTTGGCTCACAAATGGAGAAAGATGGACTGCTGAACAAGTACAGTAAACCTGAGTTGAATGCTGTTTATGTGGAAGATTGGTCCAATCTCACCAAGAAATTCTTGAAGGCTCTTCCATATTCCCTTACTTCAAGCCAGCTAAGTGCTTCTTCACAAATTATATGGGATCTGAAGCGACCAGTTCCCATGAATCGACTCTTACAGGTTCTGGATTTTGTATGACTAGTTGTTTTATCACTAAAAACAATGTAGAACCTGTTTCTATTTGCTTTCAATCAGATGTTCTGTTTTGAGCTTATCCAAAGAGTTATTTTGGTTATCAGTATAGAGTAATCAGATTCTATGTTAAACTTTGTGGCACGTGATTGAGATTATTGAACTCTGAAAAAGATTTCATTCTTCAAATTTGATGTTCGTTTCAGGGTGATGTTGGATGTGGGAAAACGATTGTAGCTTTTCTGGCTTGTATGGAGGTTATTGGTTCTGGTTATCAGGTTGACCACTTCATGAACATATTATGTAATACACGTATTTGTTCCTTAATTTATTTTATTTTTCTGGATTGTTCCCACATATTTTGTCATGTTAACTTCTTTGATAGTTAATCACTTTGCAATGTGTATGTTCTACATATATATAATGAGGTTTCTGTACTTTAGGCAGCTTTCATGGTTCCAACTGAGTTGCTTGCAATCCAACATTATGAACACTTACTTAATTTGCTAGAGACTATGGACGAAGTCGAGTCAAAGCCTTCTGTTGCTTTATTAACAGGGTCAACCCCATTGAAACAATCACGGATGATTCGTAGGGTATGTTTTTTTATCAAGTGCTTGTTTGATTTTTAAAAGACAATCTTTGAGATTCTTTTTCATTGAATTAATTGACAGGATCTCCAAAGTGGAGACATCTCTATGGTCATTGGAACCCACAGTTTGATATCTGAGAATGTAGAATTCTCTGCTTTACGCATTGCTATAGTAGATGAGCAACAACGCTTTGGTGTGATCCAGAGAGGAAGGTTTAATAGTAAGGTTGTCTGCCTCCTTGTTCTAGTATGATGACTTTTTACTGTAAATATCTAGTTTACTTAATCTGTTATTTCATGTCTTTTGTCTTTTGTTGTTGCAATTGCGTGTTATTGCTTCCTTGTTATTAAAGATTTACTCAAACAGCATGATGATTTCGTTTCTTTAGTTTTTCTTGGTGTTCAATTTTTTTGAGAATATTGTGGCATGTAGATTAGAAAAGATTCAAAAAGATCAAATTTTAAGTACAAAAATCTTCTCCATATTCCCATTGATGTCAAACCAAGCGATGAGCAAAAACAAAAACAAAATTCTATGAAATCTCAAATGCTCATTTATTTGATCAATCAATGTTCAGACTCATTACTAATGCCTAACTGCAGTGGCTTGTATTGGTTTGAAGCTACTTCAAGCAAAAACACATTAGCCCAGTTGGAATGGGAGTTGAGCCAGAGGTTACGGGTTCAACACTCACTGAGGTAGTTGAGCTTCTATACTCATCTGAAAAAAAAAGGGGAACATTAAACCATAGAAAAACATAGTAATAGGTTATAGAACTAAATCCTAATACTTTCTTAAGTGCTAAATAGGAAATATAAAGTTCATGAAAAATATTAAAAACTTGGAATAAGCAAATATTAATCCTGCAAGTCACTCTTCATGATCCATCACATGTTATAGGCCAATGACTTGTTGAAGCTTGTTTCGGTGAGTGATTCTGGAGATTTGTGGTTGCGTTGAATGGTCAGAGAAACTGAATTTCAGTGGTGGAAGCAAGTGGAGGTACTGAGCTGGCTGTGTAGAGTTTTTTATGCAAGTGTCATACACAACTTTGGTGCTTTTTTATGATATGGATGCATTTTAAGGACAATGAGAAGGGATAGGGTTGTGTAATCATTACTGAGTTGATGCGGCCTCTGGGGATCATTGGTTTCCAAACTTATTGACAATGGCAGAATATATGCCAGGTGAAGGATGATTTTATATGAATTAGTGATGTAATGCCAAAATTCTTAGACAAGAATTTTGCGATGTGGATTGATAATTTATAGCTGAGAATTTTACATGGATCGGTAATATTTGATGTGTTTCTCATAAGCTCTGTACTACTGCACTCAACCATGTTTCAGTTTTAAACTTGGGTTTGTCTGTGAATTGTTCCCCCCATTTTGTTTGTTTTTGGTCACAGTTTTTGGGAAACAAGATATTAAATCACTTTTTATTACTTCATCTTACAGAGCTGCATATAGAGCACATTATAAAACTTTTATTATCAGTAAGAGCTGACACTCCCTGGCCCTCAATCAACCCCCATTAATGTCACCTAGAAAAAGGAACTTGAAAGAGGCCTACTATCTGTAAGAAACTGTCAAGGCCTGGTGCTAAATCACCCCCTCCAACACTGCCAAAAAATGTAATATTTACTGAGCAGGTTTCTATAGCATTTGTAGAGCAATATGTTGTTGCTTTATAAAATCATTTCCTTGTGTTGATTTCCTGTACATCTGATCATGCTTCAATTGCAGCCTGGTTTGCTGGCCCATCACTGAATATGGTAGACTCAAGAGCTAGAAATGTTTTGGACTAAATAGTGAATTTTACATCTTTATGCTTTCCCATTGATCATGATTTTCCAAAACATACTCTGAAGACTGGCTCCTTAAATTTATGCAGGAGCTACATATATTTCACTGTAGGTCCAACTATTATTTCTGCTGCATAGATTCTCCTATTATTTTAAACAAAAGTGCTGAAAATTGATATACTAACTCTACTGGGCTCTAGGATGCTGTCAAATTGATGTAATAAAATTTCTGTAGTGTGGAAAATTGCAGGTGTTATGTACTGAGTTTTGACTGTTTCAAGAGCTAATTGGCGCAGTGAAGTTGTTGGAACCAAGGTCTATTAGTTTGGAGTTTGAAATGGTTGTCTTCAAACTCTGTTAAGATTGCAATGGATATCCTGGTGTTGCTTTAAAATGAAAAGCAAAAAATCGGTTTTGACAGGAGAGTTAATGATGTTTGTGAGTTCTGTAACAATTCTGATACATCAGTTTTGCTAGTGTGAAAGAAAGTGGGGGTATGGAAGGACGGAGGAGTGGCGTGTTTACTTTGTAAGATAAGTAGGACAGGAATAGTGTTTAAATTGGAAGTATGAAGCTAAAATGGAAGTGAACTGATCCACAAAATTAGTTAAGAGGATGGAAGGAAGGTTTTTTATAATTGGATAGATGGTTTTTATCTTACATCTTACATGATTGATTTGTCAGGAGTTCTATTTTATTTATAGAATTAAACACGCAGTCATCTTTCTATATCCTTTTTCATTGTATTATCAAGCCTGGAAAGAAGAAGATACAATCTCCAGTCTTGTTCTTATCATTATGCTTAGACCTTTGCTATTAATTTACCACCTAAGAAATGCTGGCAGTGTCGTCAACCAAAAAAGTGGATTTTGTAAATAGCATTGATGACTTATTTGTGATGCTTCCAATGTCAAAGATGAATCTCTTACCTGATGCATGCTTCTAAGTTGTTTTTTGCTATTTTGTGCTGAAAATCATTTCGCTATCATTTATTTTAAACAAAATTTAATGCTGTCATTTGCAACTCAAGGTTTCATTATCTTTCTGTGATTATTTTATAAGACGGGGTGATTGAGGCATGGAACCTAATCTCTGCAGCTATACCATAGCCCTCTAAGTTCAAGAATGTCAGCATCCAACACAGATACATCTTCAGAAGGTGATTTCCATATGGCCCCACATGTTCTTGCCATGTCAGCTACTCCCATTCCAAGGACACTTGCTCTGGCATTATATGGAGATATGTCTTTAACACAAGTAATTAAATCTTTTGCCTCAGTGGTTATAATCTTTCATTGAGCAGCTTTTTAAAACTTTCCTTAAATCTTTTAACATTATTTCATAATGTTGGGCATAAGTTATCTATATCTTGGTTATGGACAAGGGTGTCTAGACTTCATATATACATCTTTCAAAACCAATTTCAAGCAAGTTTAGTGAAAAACAGTATTTGGCCACAAGTCATGGTTTTCTTCTCTTAACTTATTTTATTTCCTTTTCTGGTTACTAACAAGGGGCACTGCATACTTCATTCATGTAATACATAGCAGTTAAAGTAGACAGCTGCTTACATATATTTAAGCTTGTATTTTGGAGTCGTATGGTTGAGTTCTTCTAGCATAAGTTTTGGATTGAAGATATCAATTTTTTTTCCCTTAATAAAGTGGGTATGCATCTGATTTTTGGGCCCCCATGAATTCTTACATTGATTATATATATATATATATATATATATATATATATATATATTTACAAGCTGTTGGTGGATTTAATTAAATTCACCTCTTACAAGGTCATTGTTTGGTTTCTTTGTTCGCAGATAACTGACTTGCCTCCTGGAAGAGTTCCGGTTGAAACATTTATTTTTGAAGGAAATTATGATGGCTTTGAAGATGTCTACAAGGTTTGGTACTGTTTTATTTTAACATGTCTAAATGTACTGTGTAGTTTAAAACACGTCTCAAGTATTTTGTAACTTCTTCATGACATGAGCAGGATGTCTTAAGGCTTGGGACTTTTTCTTACTTTCCTAGAGGACTTTTTAACAGGTCTTATGACAATCATTGTAACATTTATTAAGAACCTTATAACATGTACATTTTGGGGAGTGTCCTTGGATGTTTTTCAGAGAGATCGGAGATAGCTTACCCTGTTTATTCTGTTCCATTTTCTTTTCAAATTAAAATTTTCTTATGTGTGATGAATGATCACCTTATTCAATAACAAACCTTTGAAACACTGTCAGTTCACTCTTTCCGCACACACTAAATCACTGAATATTCTGGAGGTCTTTTATAACACAACACGTGCATTATGGAGAATACCCGTTTGACCTCCCTTGCAATAGTAGTTCATTACCGTTGTCATTTGATTTTTCTCTTTGGGGGATTGACCCAACAAAAATCACAATGAGGTGTACAACCAAGAGGTGGGAAAGAACAGACTTGTGAAATTTCCAAACCCCTCCAAAGTACATACCGCTTTGAACTGTTGGTGAAGAGAAAGATAGTGTTTAAGAAAGATCCTCCACCTCTCATAATTTCTCAGTCAAAATTATGTATGACCTCTCATAATTTCTCAGTCAAAATTATGTATGTTATAATAGATCCCAATACTTTTGTACTGTCTTGTTATATTTTTCTACCAGATACTAAGCTATCTGCTTTATGGATCTTACTATGTTCATGGTTTGCAATGTTTTTTGTTAGGATCTTTAAAGTGTAAATCATAGCTTTATATATGTCATTGGCGGTAATTCTATTAGGAATGGTTTTATTTGCACTCCACCATCTGTTAATCCCACTTCAAAACTTTATGCAGTGACTGCATTAATCTTTATTTAAAGTGTCCTTTATTAGCTATTGAAATTGCATGATATCAATTTTGAACACTGTAATCCTATCCTAACTTCTACTGAAAATATTATTAGAAAAATTAATGTTCTGTAAAACTTAAATAAATGTGCTAGTAACTATGTTCTGTCGTTTGGCATAAGTAATTTGTGATGATCGTTATACTAAAAAATTTAAGATATGTCAATCCATATGAAAGTTTTTAAAGATGCACAATCCCCTTGTTGTGAAAATCAATTTTGGATGTATCCTATATTCAATTAGATGAAAGTAATACAGTAGAATAACATTAATGTTTAGTTATCTGTTTAGGATTTAACATAGACGAAGTTATATTATTAAGAGAGAGATTGAAATTGGAGATTAACTTTATAAATCCGTTTATGTATAAAAAACCCAAAATGTAATCTAAAATATCAAATTTTATTGCCATCTTAAATTATAATGTTTGAGTTTCCTTGTTGCATGTTAAGTTCAAAGGCTTTTTTTGCATTCTATGTCATGAAATTTTAATTTTAAAGAAGACTTGAAAGAGCGGCTAGATTTGGTGACTCCAAAAGTTTAGTAGGTTGGCGGGAATAAAGCCATACTTCTGCTAGTTGCTTGCCATCTCTCTCCCTGCTATTACCACCAACACTAATTGATTATTAAATTGATTTTGCCAGATGATGAGAGATGAGTTAGAGGCAGGGGGGAGAGTGTATCTCGTGTACCCAGTCATTGAACAATCAGAGCAACTGCCTCAGCTACGTGCTGCTGCTGCTGAACTTGAAGTTATATCTCACAGGTTTCAGGGTTACAACTGTGGGTTGTTACATGGAAAAATGAAGAGTGATGATAAAGATGAAGCATTGAAACGATTCAGATCTGGTGTAACACATATACTGCTTTCCACTCAAGTAATTGAGATTGGTGTTGATGTCCCAGATGCATCTATGATGGTTGTTATGAATGCTGAAAGATTTGGAATAGCTCAGTTGCATCAACTTAGAGGACGAGTCGGACGTGGGGCAAGGAAGTCCAAATGCTTACTGGTAGCATCTACAACCAGCAGCCTTGACCGTCTGAAAGTGCTGGAGAAGTCATCAGATGGTTTTTACTTGGCAAATATGGATCTTCTTCTCCGTGGACCCGGCGACTTGCTTGGGAAAAAGCAATCTGGACATCTTCCAGAGTTTCCTATTGCCAGGTTGGAGATAGATGGGAATATTTTGCAAGATGCCCATGCTGCGGCACTGGTATGTCATTTCTCTGAAGTCTTTCCATTTAAATTTTTTTTGCTTGAATTGTCAATATTTATTCAAAATGAATCATATATTTCTTCTTATAATTATGAGTTAGTGGTTTTTGGATTCTTGATAACTTCTGTTAGTAGCATAAATTGTCTGTGTTAACCTCTCATATTCCCTATAGCTTGTGCACTAAAAACAAAGTATATTCTGTTGGATCTTGTTATCAATTAGAAGTTAAAAGGTTGCCCCCCCACAAGGGTAACATTGCACCAATACTTCTATTGGCTAAAGTGCACACGGTGCAAGCTATAGGGAACTAAAGTGGCCTTCGCCAATGGGTTTTTTCCCGTGAGCATTGTTTGTTACAATGATAGAATGCAAAAGCATAATGAAGTCATTTACTTGGGTGTGGTGCATTTGTGATTGTCCATGCTTGTCTTTGTTTGCATATATTTCTGGACATGTTTTGGTTCCTGTGTGCTAGCTATTGGTGCATATTCATCAATTCAGAAAGTGCTTTGCTAATTACATTATTTAGTGACACTACTTAATTATCTTTCCTATAGTGTTAGTGAAGTAGTTTCTTTAGTTGGGATATGCAATCCCTTTTTATGTTTTAGTGTGAGATACACATTACTCTCCGAAAAGATTTTGGTCCAGTTTCCAATCATATCCATAACTATAACAGTCTGCTTCTCAATATGGTCTACCATACATTAAATGTATCATTGGTAATAAGATCTATCCAATAAAATTGTTCACTTTTGAATTAAATCCCTTCCGGAATGGATGAATAGAAGTCCACAATCTTTGTTCAAGATTGACCATCATTTTGCTTAGATAACTATTGCATTTAAAATTTTGCCCCAGACTCCTGTTCAAAAAACATTGCATATGATAGCATGTGTGCTCGAAGGGAAAGTATTGCATATTTCATGTAAAATTATAAACTAAATCATTTTATTTTGCACTTGATCCAGATCTTTTAATAATTTATGAAGGGGGATGGACATAAAATTTTCTTGTTTTGCTCGAGTATTTCATGAGCACAATAATTTTTAAATCATGCACATAAATTGGTAAACTACCAATCACCAAAGTTTTACCAAGTCTCTATTTATTTTAAACTATGATTTTGTTTTTGTTTTTATTTAATTGTTTACACTTTGTAAGAGCCGTTTAAAGTAAAATAAAGTGTTGCAACTTATGTGCTTGATTCTGGTCTCCTCGTGTTTAATATCATGTTCATATTTTTTAATAAGAATTTAATATGATTTCATGGATGTCTCGTTCAAAAATAGATTTACGGAAAGTTTTAGGAAAGTGTCAGTGGATAATATATGATGAATAATTTTTATAAGGATGTCTTTAAAAAATAACAAATAAACTTGGAAGTTTTGGCTCCCAAGTTGCTAACAGTGAGTTCCACCATTCCTTGTCATTTCTGTTCCTTCTACTCTTAAACTTCTCTCTTCATGACCGGCCATTGTGAACGAGCAGTGCATGAAAAATTAATTTTTTCATGTAGTGGTTTAATAATCACTTGTACATATAAAAAATCCATTTTCTTATCAGTATGAAATGACCATAACAACAGAACCGGAGACTTTTTACTGTTGGTTGTCGAAAATCAATGTTAGCATGGTCTAGGTTTGGCATGAATCCTTCACAAAATTTTTGGACGGGAACACGTGCCTTTTACTTGCTGGTAACGACTGAAGTAGATTTTTCTATTTTGCTTGCTATAACATGCAAAATAGGGATTATCTGGTATGCTTCAGGCTCCAGTGTAGCCCACATCAAAGCTGGAACAGGCTTGTGTTAATAAGAATTTTAAATGTCTATCTGACGTGATCTTTAAATGCTGATGGTAATCAAAAACTCAAATTTAGTTGCTTTCAAAATGCGTTTGACTATATAAAAGCATCCGTTTGATTTCAATGATTCATCGGTTCCAATTATGTTTATTTCTTCTGTACTTTGTTTATATGCAGAGAGTTCTTGGTGAGTCTCATGACTTGGAGAGATTTCCAGCGCTCAAAGCGGAGCTTAGTATGCGACAACCATTATGTCTTCTTGGGGATTGAGATTCAGAGAAATTTAACTATTCTCTCAACTTCTATTCTAATTAGAAACTCCCGCAACAAGAATTGATGACCCTTGGAAAAAAGGGACAAGCCTTTTACCAGCCAGTGCACCGGATCCACGATTAAGGCTATAGTTTTTGCATCCATGTTGGATCAAGCTTTTGCATCAATGTAGGCCAAATCAGTATGGTTTGTTTCTAGGTGAAGAAAATTACGAGATTTACTTTTTGGCAGTTGTTTTTTCATGTAAATTTGAGCCTCAGATGTAATCGTTCGATTGATAGTTCCAAGTTACACTAGTTATTTTGTGCTCCTTGAGGATGCATGCTGTCAATTTAGTACATCTGTGCCTTTCCTTTTCTTGCAAGAAGGGGGCCTCTTTCTAATTAGTTTTGCACTCTGGTTCTGCGATGGCTATGCAGCATGCCAGGGCAATAACTAGCTTCAAGGACGGTGTCAATGTCCCAGACATTTGAAACGCAACAAGGTTCAAAGTAAAACTTGCCTGGAGAAATCAGTTTGTAATGAAGATCGTGTAAGCCTGACCTAAAATATGGTAATCTTTAATCCAAAAACATGCTTTCTTAATTATTGAATGACCATGTCTTCCCTGGTAACGCAGAGTGTAGAGGGTCGAGAATTGATATTTCTACTGATTTCTTCGAGCTTGATTTGGTCTTCGGCCTCAAATATCAACCGTGACTTTCTGCCGATGTTGGAGCTCCGGGTTAAGAGAATGGGAGAGTTCGTTGCTCTGTATGAGAGAGCGTGGAGGTAAATAATGCGAGGTAACTTGTTACGCTTGTCGAGAAAACTGCAGGCTTCCCAATGAGGCGGTCGAATTAAATACGCTTTTTTAATGCATAAAAGACATGGATTCTTTTATTCGTTTTGTTTTTAAATCTTGATCGGTTAATTGTTCAATATGTACCTTAGATTTATTCTTTAATCCGCGAGAGTTGAATCGTATGAATTATCGATCACCGTGAAGAAAAAGTTCCCCTGGAACTGCTTTGGAAATTTGGAACTAATTATACCGATTTTACTTCGATATGATATTAGGAACAGGGAATTTATCTCGTGGAATATTAGAAACATCCTGTCGGCAAGCACATATTTTTATGTCAGATTTCCAATGATCACAGTGAAGAAGGGCACGACCATCATAAACCCAAATGCTTCTTCTGTGGTCGGCCTAATATCAGAGAACTCTAATCAAATCAAAATTCCCTTGGGAGTTTAGGAATGTTTGATAAGAAACAATAATGTGTGCGTGTATAGGAAGACGAGACCCACTTGCTATCCACTGAGATTACAAGACACGTTCTTGGACTAGCCAATCAGCAAAAGCCAATAAAGGGACAACCAGACATTTGAGGGCCCGCTCATGGTTCCCTACCCAATGATCAAGATGGGGTCCACAGGTGTTCCATGTCCCATGAGATGTCCGTAACCTAATCATCAACTTTGGGTCCCACAACAGCCACGCTTTCCCCATATAATTCCTCACTTGTGTCTTTGCCCGTGCGTGTGTAGGGTGTGTAATCGCGTGTATCAAGGTAATAAGGTTTTTTAATATTTATTATTTACTGAAATAAAAAATTTGAATATTATTTATTAGATTTTGATTTTGATTATATTAGATTAAAAAATATAAATATATATTAGTATTGAGATATGTATATATTATATTAGATAAAAATATATAAATATTATACATATCTATCTATATATATATATTAAATTAGATTTATATTAGATTTTAAATGGGTTTGATAATATTAATTATATTTGAAGTTAAAATAATTATAAAAAAAACCAACCTATTTAGATGATGTGATATCCATCAACTTCAGGTACAATTACAATCAGTGATTATACATGAGTCATGACCTGATCTGACATTGTATTTTCCACTTATTAACGCTAATTTGTTTCTTTTTATGGGTCACGCATTCATGTGCAGAGAAACAGTATTTTCCTTATTATTTAGAATACGAATCTCACATGATAACTGAGCCAAGTTTAAAAAGTAACGTGACAGCTTTTTAGTTTTTACCTAAAGAAAAAGCATTACGGCTTTGTTGTTCAATTATGCTTGTAATTTTTTTTCTTTTTTCTTTTTTTTCCCCCTTCACTTTCTTTTTCGAAGAAAATTATACGTCTCTTAATCATCCAGAATCTCAAAAATAAAAACGCATTTTAAAGATGATTAAAGAAATAATCATAAGAACTGAAATTATAAAGATACTTCTATGTATATTGAAACAAATAAATATACATTTATATGAGTCGCATTCATTTTTTATCGAGGCCAGGCTTGTCCCAGTGGATTTTTATTGCGATGTCAAATCAGGATTTTAGGCTAGCGTCGAAGACTTTTATCGGATTAAGACAGTGCAAGACTCGTGCTAATGAAGGAATTCTTTTGGTCCTTTGAACATTGATTTCCCTAAAGTCCTCAAAGGCATGTATTAATTATGCCTATCTTAACAAATTAAGTCACAATCCCAGGGAGCAAGTTCATATCGATTAATCCCGTGAAAATTAAATTAGGACCTTACAATAATTTTTTATTTGTTAATATAAATATTTAGGTTATCTTGCATGTATTTGACTAGTTTTAAGGTTCTAAAATTTACAATTATATAAATAACACTTAAACTCATGATCATTAATAAACAAATTCAGAATCTAATTAATTAAATTATTCATTAAAATTCTTACAATAAATCTTTAATGAACAAATTCAAAGGCTGTAAGGGTGGAAGTGGTAAGGTATAAGAGGGCATCAAGAGTGGCAACAAGTAAAGTCGATCCGGTTGGGTTTTTCCGGTAAAAAACAGCGCTTGTATCCTCCAGTTGTCTAATTATATATGAAATGGCATACACAATCCTGTAAAAATACGTATTTTTTGTTTAAATTACAGGCGATGGAAGAGACATGCATGCTCTTTCAAGTGCTGTTTTTTCTTTTCTTTTCTTTTCTTATCAAAACCCTGGTATGTCACGAGAAAAAGAAAATATCATTCCAAAGGTTACACTATTTAGCACAGAAAATTGCATCATCAACACAACTACAAGTTGCAAGAACATGGAAGATTCTGTGCTGCCTCATCCTGAGTAAACCAAAGTCCAAAGATGAATAAAGTGCCTGTCCATTAAAAACCTGGTTGGTTTGAATCTTGTAGGTTTCGCCCAAACAAAGTCTAGATATGAGATATGTGTAATAATGAATGTACGATTTCTAAATTATAAATAATTATTTGCAATTATGTTTCTCAAGTTTGTCTAGATTCAGGTGAAACCAGGAATTTTTAAGTGGGGATCACAATCATAAAAATTATAGGACCAAATTAAAGAGGCTGCGGAGCAAATATATTATTTTTGTAGGGGCTAATGCATAACAATTATGAAAAAAAATAATTGAAGGGTGAAATTAAAAATTTTATGATAATGAAATGTTAAAGAATTATCTTAATTCAATAATTTAAGTTATTAGGTCAAGTTTTAAAAATAGTTTTATATTACTTTTTAACATGAAAATGTTTTAGAATCTGTTTGGAATTATGATAGAGATTTTTTTTCAAAATAATTTTTTCTTAAAATGCATTAAAATAATATTTGTTTTTATTTTTAAAATTTTATGTTTGACACCGATAAATGATCTAAAAGCATAAAATAATTAATTTGAAAAAGAATTCAAATTTTTTTAGAACAATTGTTTATTACACTTCCAAACATATTCATACCTGTTAAATTTATTACTTAGATCATCAGACCATGTAATCTATATAAAAAAAATTAAAATAAATTATGAAGTTTAATTTTTAATTAGCCCAATATTGAATGATAGAATAAAATAAATATATTAAAAAAGGTAAAAAAAAAAACCTACAAGATCAGTCAACCCTCAACCTGTCAAACCCTCAACCCGGGTCATGAAATTGAGAAAATCCTATAGAAATCAAATTGAAACAAATTATAAAATCTAATTTTCAATCAATAAAAAATTAAAAGATGAAATGAGAGAGAAAAAACATTTTAAAAAAGGACAAAAAAATACAATTAAAATCAACCCGAGCTAACATGTTAAACTCGCGATCTAGGCTATGAGACTGATATAACTTTATAAAAAACAAATAAAAAAATTAAAAACCTCCATTTTCAATAGAAATAGTGGTGAATGTTGAAAAAGAAAATTGAATCCATGAGACTAGGGAACTTTATATAAAGCAAATTAAAAAAAAATTACAAAGTTTAATTTTTAAACCCAATATTAAAGATGAAATTGAAAATAAAAAAAATAAAAAGAATATTAAAAAATATATATTCAATTAAAAAAAATCAAAATAATAGATCGAATCATTTCAGGTTAACCTGCTAATCTCATAATTAACCTAATATTTATCTAGTAATTTGATAATTTTTTGTTATATATAGGTTAGAAATCAAAATTTATCATCATTTAACATGATTATAAAACCTGAATTGATTTAGAAACTAACTGATATGAGATTTTTGACAGGCAGAGGTTGATTAAAAAAAAAAAACTAGGTTAATTGGATGTTATATGACACTTTCAATATAGTTGTTTTTTTTTCTTTCTTTCTTTCTTTCTTTTTGTCTGTGATGTCATATTTGTATGAAGGTTCAGGTTCTGTCCTGCCCTTAAAACTTGATCATCCATGACAAACGTATGAGGTCTTTTATAGCACGTCTTGACTTTTATAAAATAATGAAAAAAAAATCATAAATACATTCTCTAAACGAATATTTGACACTTTTTATTATTATTAAGAATAATCAACACTTATTCTCGGAAAAGAAATATGAGGCAATGAATATAAAAATTATACCATAAAAAAACGTCTTTTCGTTCAGAACCTTAAATTCCTTTTAGGAGCTAAATTAGTGGTGGTGACTGCTAGCGTGCGTGTACGGTGTTTGGGATCTGTGGAGCGTGATTTGATAGTTTTGATCTTTTTTTTTTTAACTAATTATTTTTTTTTTATGTATTTTAGGTAAAAAATAAATTAAAATTTTAATTTTTGAATAGAAAAAGCTTCTGCCCTGTTTTTCGGTTATTATAATAGCTGAAAGCCAGGTAATATCAGACAATGTATTGTTTTTCTTAAAAACAAATGAGGGTGGCATACCATCGAAAATCAAAAAATTTAAGGGATTATGCATGTAGATCCAAAAATTTAACTAGATGGATGAGACGTGATTGGCTTGTTAGATCTAAGAATACTTGATATATATATATATATATATATATATATATATATATATATATTATTTTTTCACATGTAAATTAATATTTTTTTTTATTTTATTTATCTAGACTCTTTTAAATAGTGTTTATTTTTTAGTTATTTTGTACATTTTTAATATTTTGAGAGATTATTCTAATTTATCTATAATTTTGTGTGTGTTTTATATAAATAAATTTATTTTTTAAAAAATAAAAAAAATATATTTTTAAATAATATTTTTAATACGTGAAACCTTGTATAATATTTTTTATGCTTTTTATTTTATATTAATCAATTTCATATACATCTAATTTTATTATTATTTAATGAAATAAAAAATTTATTTTTATGAGCAAAATAGTTAAACACAACCGTGTTACATAAATATACGTAGTTTATGTTTTCAATTTATTTTATTTGATATAAGTTTTTTTAATTTATTTTTAATTTTTTTTATATAAAGTTATGATAGCTAGTGAAGATACACATTATTAAAACATCTGGATAATGATGATGAAAAATTCTGATGATATTTAAAAAGATTTCATAATCGAAAACTTACTCATTGGGGGTATCTGTTACTTTATCTTTCAACAGTTGTTTTACATTGGCCGGGTTCATCATTTAAATATCAAACATGACTGCATCTTTTGCACTGTTCATAACATAAATGATTCCTCCTGCTGCTTCATCCACAAAAAGGAATTCCTCCTGCTGCTTCTGCAATTTGCAACAAGTTTTGTAAATTAATTTGGCAAAAGAAAGCATTACATTCGATTTCAGAAACCCAGCAACAAGTTTTGTAAATTAATGTGACCACCAAATTCACCACCCACCACCCAAATCGGGACGTTGTACTTCCGTTACCAGAGCTCCTTCCGCATGGAGTTATCTTCCAAGTATTCGAGCCACCATGGCCTTACTCCAAGAATACTAATTATTTTACTGGTGTTTTATTTGCGAGTTAGATATTTTTATTTTATATAAAAAATTATATATATAGGTTTTTTAATGCATTTCTAGTTTGAAAAATCTAAATTCAAATTAAAAGTCTTATGCATATATGTAATTAAATAAATTGAGAATTTTGTGTCTGAAAAAATAATAAATCTTGAAAAATCAAGAGACGGGTGTTGATCAAGATATTTAATCTCTCGAAAAATAGAACATTCACCCTATTATGTTTACTAAATTTATTTATTAAGATATTTTTTTATTTAAGCAAATAATAATATATAGAAATAGAGACACAAATTAAATTGATTGAAAAAAAAAAAAGAAGAGAAAAAAACATTATGTAAGGTTGCACATATTAGAAATATTATCTGAAAAAAATTCAAAATAAAGTTTATCCATACAAAAGATTAAAAAAGAATTATAGATGAATCAGAAAAACTCTTCACATTTAAATACATAACTAAAAAATAATTATTATTTAAAAGAGATTCTCTAAATAAAATAACAGAGATAATGAGTAATAATTTAAATATAAATTAAAAAATAGAGAAAAAATCATAAAAAAGAATCATTAATTTAAAAAGGAGCAAAAAAAAAAAAACAAAAACAAAAACTAGGCGCTGCTGGGTTTAGACTATTTTGTCAAGGTCCTTGTGCGGGCCTGCTCTGATAGGCCCACGTGATTGAGCTCTAATTGTTTTTTCGTTTGCAACTGGACATATGACATGCTGCCCGCCTCATTTTTTTTAAAAAATTTACGACGCGTTGTTTGATTTTCTCAGATTTCAACTAATATGATGACTAGAAAATCAGGGTTTAAGTTTTTTTTATCCTAAAATCTATTTTTCAACATATTTTTTTTTCTATCGCTATTTTTATCTAAAATTCTTGATGGAAATTTTTATTGGTGTTTTAATCAGTAAGCGTTGAACTTATAGTTTCCGTTGTTTTTTTTTTAAAAAATCAAATTTCTAGTAATGATAGCAGACACCACTTCTAACACATACATCATACGTGTATTATATTAACATTGTAAAAACCTAACCAATAAAGAGTTGGTTTAGTGATAAATGAGCTCTTTATAGAGAGCTCATCCATGAAGTTTAGAGTCTGAATCTTATATACCACAACATGCAATTGGTGATATATCTATGTCTTCACGCATGATTATAACCATCATAAAAAAGACTTCAAGCTTCGACTCTAACATGTTAAATGATATCAGGCAAAATGAATGAGTAAAAAAATGATATAGGCATCATCCTTGCTCCTCATCAAGATCCATCAACTTCTCTTTTTTCCATTCTATCACACTTATCTTAATGAATTTCGGAGAAACGAGAAAGGTAATATTTTTATGTATAAAGGCCTTCCTTTTCTTTGTTTCTTCTGGCGATCGATGGCGTAAACGAATCAGGTGGAGTTCTGGTGATGGATGTTACGAGTGGTGCCGCCGTAGTAGAGGTAGAATGTGCTCTTACAGATGTCGGTGATCACCATATATTTTTATATTTATCGAAAAATAATAAATCCTAGGTTTACGCCATAAATTCCTTCCTTCAACAGGTTTGGATTGAATCTGATGAAATCACCTAATTTTTTAAAAATCTATTTAGATTAAATGGGTTCTTCAAGTGAAAAACATAGCCGATTCAATCAACAAATTTAATTTATACCAGACTTCAGATCTTAAATTTTTTTTAATCAACCAATAAAGGGGGTCAAATTGTATAATTATATCGATAATATTAACGAAAAAAGTGGTTGCAACATGCAAACATGCACTCCCTACATAATAAACGACTCTTGTCCACACTCCTTATCTCCCCAGATCATGTTTTCTTCTCTTTGCATAATTGTCAAGAAGCGTTACAATTCCTCCCCGTGCACCTGCTAGCCAAGTAGGTAAAGCCCCATTAAATTTCTTGGTGGTTCTAAAAAACAGTAGTGGTAGACACACAATGCGATTTTGCACCAGTATGCATCGAGACCTGGCATCCCACATCTTCCCCCATGTGCCCCACCTCACAATATCAAACTCAAACATCTATGTCTTGATTGAAAATAGTGAATGGCCCAGATTGAATCACAAGAAAGAAGAAAAAAAGGCGAATTGAAGTGATGGGTTTTTTGCCCTTCTGTTGGGGGGTCAGACACTAGGAAATTTTAAAGAATAATTTTGGAAAGCAATGGTGGACGCAGCAGGGCTCGAAGGCCAAGTCTAGGCTCCCAATCATTTCAATAGCTGACCTTTGAACCGACAACCAGACTCTACCCCTCTAATCACTTTGAACAGAAAACCTGCCGGTTATTCTCCTGCACCCAAACCCTCGAAGCAGTCCTCCACGTGTCTCAAATCAGATGGGTCAGACCTTTTGACTTGACGACCACGGTCAAAAGCCCTGGCCAGGAAAAACCAAAAGGGAACAGTTAAATCAAAACAAATCCACCTTTCAATTTCTATTTCTCTTCATCGCTAGTATTTATTTGAGCTTCATTGCTCACCTTTTTTTACTCCCCCATTTCATATTCTGCTTTGTGTCCTTTTTGTTTTGTTTTCTTTCTTTTCTTTTCTTCCCTCCTACTTACTTGAACCTTTTCTTCCCTACGATATCAACCTTTTCTTCTTCTTCTTCTCCTTTCTTGTGTGCTTTCATGGCCGTTTCACGCTCAAGCTCTTCTAGCTTGGAGCTGACCATG
Organism: Populus tomentosa; assembly: GCA_018804465.1. Taxonomy (NCBI): domain Eukaryota; kingdom Viridiplantae; phylum Streptophyta; class Magnoliopsida; order Malpighiales; family Salicaceae; genus Populus; species Populus tomentosa. Next base: position 9,972,634 of record CM031987.1, read on the forward strand.
TCCATGCCTGGTTTCGTTTCTTCTCCTTCTTTTCCTTCATCTGGCAAGCCCCAACCCCCCCCCCCCCCCCCCCCCCGATCTGCTTCTTTCCCTGTGTTTTTATATGATATTCTATCACATAGCTTTGTTCTTGTTGCGTGGCAGGGTTTTCTTTATAAATAAATCTTCCTTCTGTTTTCTTTTTTTAATATGATGAAAATACATGGTTTTGCTGATTTATTAATTAAATAACTGATTCATTTTATGCCAGAAATTTTATTTTCTTGATTTATGAAAATGATCATGATGGATAATTAATCGGCGAAGGGGTTTGCGCAGTGAAAGATTTGGACATAAACCAAGTACCATCAGGAGCAGCAGAAGAAGAATGGATCTCTGCAGGCATGGAGGATGAAGAGGAAAGCACTGATGGAGCCCCACCTCGCAAAAAACTCCGTCTCTCTAAGGAACAGTCTCGCCTTCTTGAAGAAAGTTTCAGGCAACATCACTCCTTGAACCCCGTAACTAAACCTCCCCCCTTCTCTCTCTCTATTTATAGTAAAACAATTATATTTTGTGATTTATTTAAGATTAATTTGTGGAGTTTAACTATTTTTATGTATGCAGAGACAGAAAGAAGCATTAGCTTTGCAGCTGAAGCTGAGGCCTAGACAAGTTGAGGTGTGGTTTCAAAACCGCAGGGCCAGGTACTGTACCTTACATTTATACTATTTCATGCTTGGGCTTGGCTTGGGTAACACATTAAATATTTCTCTTTTGATCCCTTCACTATATATTTTGTTGGTTGTTAGGATTAAAATTGATGATTATAAGGTGGATACACACACAGAGACATTATATATATATATATATATATATATATATATATATATATATATCAAAGTTGACAGAATATAATCTGAATCGGATTCTATATCTACCCGTATAAATCGTACTGATTATCATCACCAGGAAGAATAAGATCTTTTGAGTAATGGGTTTTTCTTAGAACATTATATATATATATATGTGTGTGTGTGTGTGTGTGTGTGTGCAGAGTACAATATAACCTCAATACTACGTTGGATAGCAGTATAAATAAAGATGCTTTAATTCTTTGGCCATTTTCATGGCCAAAGCAAAGAAATTAGGCATCATAAATTATCGAACTTTTCCACCGCATTTAAAACCTGTCTGGTGCGGTTAAAGTGTCCCTTTCATGATTATACTATACAGTAAAAGATGTTAGAATGTGATTTTTGAGCCCTTAAAATGACGAATTGTTCATATATATGCCAGTAAAGGGAGGCAGAAGTTGACGCGAAACTGTATAGTTATACGTGCTTGTTATGGATTTTTTTTTTTTTGAGTTATGATTTTGAGACTTGTTAAGTGATGAAATTAAATTGTTTGTCTTTTGTTGGTTAGTCATGGTAGGAGTTATTTAAACATATGGTTACATTAAAATTTATATTTATACTAAAATATCTGGAATTAGATTTCAATCGAATATCCTCATATATGGCAAAAATGAATGCAGATAAGCAAGGCCGGGGGTGCAAACAATAATTCTAATAGTAATAGTAGCAATTAAGATTGATAACCCTTACTGCTTATATAATTGTCAAGTTATGAAGGTAGATGACTTCTGAAATATGAAGTTAGCCTATGTGTTTTAGTTTCTTGCCATAGAACCCTAAAATATTGCAAATACAAGTAATAAACTTGATTTAATACAACTACTACTATATGCATGGTTTGAGAATAAATTAAGACACGTGAGCGACAAGTGGCTCAACAAATTTATGAACATTTAATGATATTGAGGTTATTTCATGAGCTAACCTTTGTGAACTAATATAATGATGGTCGTTCAAATATATAACAATCTAGTATCAAGATGCATGTGTTCTTCGGCCTCGTGCGCTAGTCTGATCATAACTCTAACAAGTATTTCTTTGACTCACTATCAATAATCCTTTTCTTGGACGTTTATTATTATTAATATTAATATAATTATTTGCGTTTATTACAATATTATTGAACGAAATCAAGAGAGACTAAGCATTTTCTCTTCTTTATCATATTCACTGCTATTTTAATCAGTCAAAAGAAACGGATCCGAAGCTGTAAATTCGATAATGAGTCTCTTAAAGCTTGACTAATTATACCAGATCAACAGACGAGATATACATTGAATTAAAGTTGAGTCTAACGATGCTTTATGAGATAATTTGATAAAAACTGGAATATTGAACATATATGATATGATAACAACAGGTATATATTGAATGCATCCATAAATGCTTACCTTGTATGTATGGTTTACGGAAACAAAATTCTCAAAAGTGCACTTGTTATACTCTGAAAGCAGTAAGGAACACCCAGCGAATCGGGGGAAGCAGGCAATGGCTTTAATGCAAGCTCTTAAGTATGCCTACCAACTCGCCTTTGCTGGACAAGTTAACATGGCATACATTTATGATTATTTTCATCACTTACATTTACAACTCAAATCCAAATTGATGATCATATAAACCAATATATATGGAGTACTAGCAAACGTTTTCTCACTTTGTTTTATCACAGTGTCACTCATTATTTTGTACCAATCTTCCAATCTTAACACATTTTTCTGGTCACGTATAGGAGCAAACTTAAGCAGACAGAGATGGAGTGCGAGTACTTGAAGAGATGGTTTGGTTCATTAACAGAGCAGAACAGGAGGCTGCAAAGAGAAGTAGAGGAGCTTAGGGCATTAAAGGTGGGTCCACCAACCGTGATATCTCCTCACAGTTGTGAACCTCTCCCAGCATCCACGCTTACAATGTGTCCGCGTTGCGAGCGTGTGACAACCACCGGCGTGGACAAGGGCTCCACCAAAACCACACGTACTGCTGTGGCCAACCCAACAATAGCCGCCGCCTTGTCCTCTGAAAATGGAGCACCCGCACTCCAATCTCGGCAATCTTGCTAGTCAGCTGTAATGATGATCGATTACTTTGATGTGAAAGAAGATAGGTTAGAGAAATGTTCATAACAGTTTACACCAAAATGTGTATGAGATAGATACTATAGCATATGGTATCTAATCTACATGGATAATTAATTTACTTATCAATTAGCACTTTTTTTTTCTTTTTAATGCCTTTTCCAGTTGCATGTCTGGCTCTTTTCTTTTTCAAAGTATAGGAAGGCGAAGTAGATTAATTTGAATTTGGAGCCCTCTCTACTTTCTCTGCATCCAAATTTCATGCTAATTACTATATATGCGCTTCCGTTCATTGGCTTTCCGTGCGTACCAGTATATATTGAGGGGAGACGAAACTCCATGGTGTTACGATCGATAAGCAACCATATAAACTACTTGTGGAAAAACTTTCTAAATGGACATTAAATTTCTATTCAATTTCCACAAAGTCATAATGTTCAGGTGGCGTTCGGCAAAACCAAAAGTGAGAAATTCTGGTAGTGGTAATGCCTTGCCAGGAATTATAGTTAATTCTTGCTACGATATTCTTTTCAAACACAGTTTCAACATCATGATTAATTAGTTGATGCGACGTTCTTCATAGAATTCCCATTTCATCTTGTTTTTTGGTAAACAAAATGAGTGTACATGCATACATTAAAAAAAAAAAGAGAAAGACTATTATAATATTTCATACTTACATGAACTTGGATTAAAAGAGACTCACATACATTGCATCCATGTAGAGTGGAAGTTTAGATTGCCTTTGTAAATGAGTATAATATATCTCGTTTAAACACGAAGCTGATAGTGGAACAATTTATAACACCTAGTACTAAAATAGTATGTTAAAATAATATAAATAATAATATTTTGAAACTCTTTTTTATAATAATCGAGAATTGCACTAAAAAATAGTCATTTAGATAGTGACAAAAAAATGAAGTCTGAAACAAAAAAAAAAAATGAACATATAAAAAAGCTAAGAAAAAAATCATGAAGCTGACTTCTAGCATAATTCAGCAGCCTAAACAATCTAATAAAAGATGAAAACTCACTCTCACAGCTAAACCCCAGTAAATTCTCCACACAAACCTAGCACTGAAATATCCAAATTCACTACCTAAACCCCCCAAAACATACAACATATGTAATAAAAAAATAACAAGCCAATCTTAAAAGATAACTTAACTGTTTAGATTTTAAATTTATTTTTTAATAGTCACGAGTTCGAGTACTCTAAAAACTCAGGGTTACTGAAGGATTACATAGTCATTAACTTCAAAACCTGTAAGATTAATCGGGATACGTATAAGCTAGCTCGAGTACTCATATTTAAAAAAAAAAAACCAAATTAAAAAAATAATATTTTAAAACTTCGCATATAATTTTAGAATAACAAGATAAGATATTTAAGTCACTCAAAGTGCGTTAAAAAATGTTATAAATTATATTTTAAAATTTCTACTATCAACTTAAACTGGGTAGGTTAATTGACATGGTATTCTACTGCTACTACGTGGTAACCTGTTGCTCCCACGAGCAACAATTCATCTCATTAGCAAATAACTTGGTATCTTAACGTACAGTCGTGTTGCAAATGAGCTAGAGCTCTTATCATGCATGAGAAAATGAGTACAAGGAGACATGATGTGAAGGCTCGTCCTCTGATATCATAAATATGTGTAGCTTGTTGTGTGGTTCAAGGGTCAAGTTCAGTGTTGATTGAAGAAAAAAGTGCACTTAGCAACCTTTTTGAGGAAGCCAATATTCATGCCAATCGAATTATTCCATCATTACCTGACTTCTTCCTGCAAACCGCAATGCGAAATATTTAAGAAATGTATCCCGTATTTCTCAAAATAATAATAAAAAAACGTAATGTACGCACAAGGCAGCGGAATCCATATATCATCCGAGAAGGGAACACGTGAAAAATCAAGCCGGTTAATAAATTCGAGGCAATGCTTCGTGATTGAAGGCAATGGAGGAAAAAGAGAGGGGGGAAATGAAATTTACCAGGACACAGATTGCTCGTATCAAGGATAAGTGGCAGGGGCTCCTCTCTATGATTTTCAACAGGTCTCAATCCCACCGACCAGGGAACCAGAAAGACTAGTTGTTGTTTTGCTCTTACTAATTAATGAATTACAAAAAAGAAGGAAAGAAAAACTAGAATAGAATCCCGCTGGCTTCTTTTATTATTATTTATTATTATTGTTGTTGTTATTACTATTATTATTATCCTTTTGCGTTCTATTTTTACCTAAATAACTCTTGCCAAAAACAAAAGGTTCGGTGAACACTACCAAATGAGATATCTTTTTAAAATTTGACAAGAGAACACTACCAAATGAGATCAGTCCATGGAAGAATTGATTCTATCTTGATATAAAATAAAGTTTTCATCCTTTCTCGACCCAGACAGTATTGAATGATATGGGCCCAATACCAGGGATCACGAGCCTTGCTAGAATTTCCAACCCCATGTATGCGCTGCCTATTGCTTTCTCGCTATCTGGCCGACCTTCGAAAATCAGGTCATAGCCCAAGCTTCACGGCCCATTTACTTTTCTCATCAGAGCTCTTTTACCCATCACAGGCCCTGCATCTTCAGGCAATTGAGATTAGACAAGCCCATTTCCATTTCATAACTCAAATGAGAAGGCAGCAAGCCGAAACCAGTTTTATATACGAGACACGGATGAAATCTAGCAGTATGGTTTTAGCCTATTATCAAAGTGACATGCAGTCCGAGAAACATGCATGTATAACTAAAGGATTCATGGCGACTCCTTATCTGAACATTCCTGTAAAATCATGAGCTGGTGATGATGAGAAGGAAACAAATGCGAGAAAATTTTAAGATAAGATAAAAAAAAGGGCCAGACAATTCATCATGGAACTCGTTTCAAGGCAGCGACCAAGGAAGTGTAAGTCTCATTCTTTCAAATAAGCCCAAAGGGACACTCTTTGAGACAAGAGTTTGGCTACACAACTGGTGTTATCTGTGGAGGACATGTCCAAAATCCAACTTCCCTTCGTAGCATAGGAATACTTCTGTTTTTAGCAGCAGATTTGCTCTTGATTACTGGTCCACCCGGCCATAAAAATTGGAGGTGAAATGCTTCGGATCAGATGATTAACTAATTTAGGCACACTGCAAATGTGTTCATAATTAATTTCTTGCTTCTCATTTGTGAATAGTTCCAGGGTTACTTGATTTATGTAGCAAGGGATTGAAGATTTGGGGAAGATGATGGCACTTGTACCTGGGTACAGCACAAAATTATAATTTATTTATTTTTATTTTCAGAGGAATCAGATGGGTCTCTATCTTAATCCAACGTTGGACGGTTTACAGCTAGATTTTGCAGTTATTGATGGCCTGATTCAATGTCGGTAGAAAAAGTGACTGATCGAGCAAGAGCGAGCTCCATAGTCAACACTCGGCAAGCATCAAATTAAGAAGAAATAGCTAGGGAACAATGTTGTCCCTTGATATAACTGGCACCCGTTATTTTGTTTTAATTCTTAAAGAGAAGGTTCAGGCATGGCCCTTCCAAGTGGCAGGCAGAAGCCATACTTTGGTATCAGGTGATTGATTAGTCAAGATATTAATCTCATTTCTTGGGATGCTAGAATCATAGCCTTTTAGTCTTTCAATTTTGCCAACGAGTTCTGGTATCTTTGAGAGATTTTTTGTACTCTGAGAAGATTTAAAACAAGGAGGGGGAAAGGAAGAAACCCACTTCAGATTGTAACTTGTATTATTAAATGACTAGATAATTCAGATGGGTTTTTAGCTAACAGCTAGCCTGTCTGGAAGAAGTAAAATTTGATGAACTGAGGAAAGGATTTCCGGGTCTTCACCCTGCCATACTATAAACTTACTACTTTCTAACATCCACATACTGAGCAGTTAAACAGAAACCCTCCCTACCGAACATTTAAGAGTGAATTCACCGAAAGAAGTAATCGAACCACATCACATGGGGCTAGCCCCAGATGACTCGCGTTCCCTTCACAAATAAATGTTCGCAGATACGAGTTTGTGACAGTGCCAGAGAAATCTGTCACGGAAGTTTCCTTGCCAACCAGAATGTGTCAAAACATGAACTCAACATGTCTCCAAGTCCCTATTAAATATGCTCCCTTCAACTCATGATTTTTCAGTTTTAAGAGTGGCGAGTCCCAAGAGATGAGATTATTATTGAATTCAACCTTAGCTGGCTCTTTCGGAAAATTAAATAAAGCTAAAATAGAGAGATAAGGAGAGGGCAAAATACCCTTTTTATACCTGGGGATGGTGAGTGAACCATCTTAAAAGAATGTTCTTTCACATGCTTGGCTCTGGAATCAATTAGCTAGAGCATCATGTTTAAAGAAACCCCACAAGCATGAAACCTAATTCCAATATAAATTAGCTGTTGTTAGCAAGTTTTGTTGCTGCTGTTACCAAGCTTTGGAGGATTAGAGATAACCCCCTCTCAAAGTTTTGTCACGGCTGAAGACTGAGTCAAGACTGGTAGTCACGTGTCAACGAATCAGTGGTTTGTTGAACTGCTCGCATTGGAGTGCATGTGAGCAGGTATGGGGCAGTATGTCTAAATTGGATCAATCTTTGTTGTTAAGCTAGATTATTCATAAATAATTGACGGTTAACATCCACTTCAAGGTGGTTTTTCAACATTACATCAGGTTAATCTCTAGTGGTTGATTGTGATTTGGGAAAGAGGTATTAGTATTAATTATTATTATTAACAGGAAATATCGGACTAAAGGTGCAAGAAAATGGACCATGAGGCCCAATGAAAGAAGAGGCAATTCCTTGACGGGTGGGACTGCCTTGACCACCCTCACATGCACAGCTTTGAGAAACCACACCGTGCTAATCCAAGTATTAGGAGCTGCATCTTGAAATAAGAAACAATCCGATCCTTGGTATGATGGCCAAATTAATCTATCACGATTTATTGTAAATTAGGAGACAGATTCTCTAGTTTTTTAGACCCTCATTTTTTTGGCGGTTTTCTTTTCAGGCGAGGTTTGCTAGCCGGACGCTAGATACATAATGATTTTAGCCAATAGCTTTTCGATATCTTTTTTTATTTTAAAAATCTCCGAAGACTTGTTCCAAAAGGCTAAAAGATATCAATCTACTCGCAAAGACACACGATTAAATTACAATTATTACACAACAGCGTACCTTTTGGCAAAGATTTTGCGTATGTGCATTCATGCACTTTGGGTCACAAAGGAAGCCCTACCACATTGTTGGGTAACCTTCATTAACAACTGCCCTCCACCACCAACTGGCTTAGACCATACATGGTCCTAGATTCTCTATTAAGGTTGTGTTAGCCTTTTAGTGCCAAAAGATTAAAGTGGGGCGTGTGAAATCGGCACCTTATCCTCGCGAAGAAAGGGAGGAGGGAAAGTAGAAAGAAAAGGGGTGGTGTGATCATTGTTGAATTGAACACTCATCTATGAATCAAGACCTCTTGATGATTCAAATATCTACATTGAAAGCATACACAATTCTCGTCCAGAGTACGCACAATCGACATAATCTTTAGGCAGGCTTCGAATAATTTGAGGGCAGAAGTGGTAAGCATGGCCCTTTCAAGGTACACCAGCATTGCATTTGCATAGGGAAAGGAGAGACGGGGCTGGGGGCGGGAGTGGCTCCTTCAAGGATGGTGATGCAACCGCATGGAGAAAAGTTGTGGTTGTGGGGGAGAGGCCCAATGGGCCGACAGGCTTGCACCTTTTTGACTCGCATATGCCTCTATAGTCTATACTATATTTATTATGCACGTGCTCACTGCAAAAAAATGAGAGCTTAGTTTGAACCACTCAGACTTGGACTGTTGCCTTTTCTTCCCTCGCTTGCCATTTTTTTTTTCAACCCTAAAATATCACTCAAGTCTGATTGTTGATTTGTGAGTCCAAGTGCTCGGAGAATCTACTGAAGCCAAAATTATCAGATCCGGGTTTTCCAGGTTGATTCCACCGATTCAGCCACCGAAACATTGACAATTAATTAATATATTTATTCATTAACCCTTTATTTGTAATTATAAACAAGCATCGCTAGTTTTCTTTTCAAAAAAGAAGAGATAAGAAAAGGTTAAATCAAAATTACAAAAAGGATTTTGCTCATGACGCCTTTAGGGGCTGTACCCTGCAGGGGCATGTGCGTCGCCACGTGTCGTCATGATAGATTGTCGGCCCCCACATTTTGGATTCTTTATGCTTTAGAGCTTTGGTACATGTCATTTGATAGAAACCATTGATGACTTGGTTTCGCTGTTGGCTTTGAAAGGCCACAGTCTCTTGGAATCACTCCTTCGCAGTTTACATGGAGCAAGCATGCGCCCGCCACAGTAATTCTCACAGCTTAATCACTGCTTTGTAGATCTTGATACTCTCCGATTGTCAAAATAACACAGCATATACAGACGTAAGAGTCTACACGTCCCATCCCTTGTTTATTTTATGTTTCTAATGAAGTCATAAAACCACTCGATCGAATCTTATGCTTTGGTCTTAAAAGAACACTCGACCTGTTTTTTAGGGATAGATAACGATCCAATTCTTAATTTTGAAGTTTCTAGATTCCGAGATGTTGATGTGGTTTAGAGGATGAAATGCCCCTTTGTTTGCTGTTGCTACATATCTTTTTTCTGCAAAGCACCTAACAATTTTCATGCATAAACCTGGTGTTTTTACACTATATATTCAAGTTTTTTCCCACATCGTCAAGAACACAGAATAAGATTATTCTACTCTATGTCCTCATCATAAGTGGTTTAATTTATTCTTTATATTATTATTTAGATTTTAAATTTCAAATTTTAAGAGAAAAATATGATATACAGAAAGACCTGTAAAGGGAATATCATAACCGTTTAAAAAACAAATTGAATAATCGAACCACTAATTAATGAACCTCTTAATTTAAAAAAACAATAAAAACATTCACAACTTTATAGATGCGAAATATTAATCATATGGACGACCAGTGTCACATTTATGTTAGTTTCATTGATTGACCAGCTATTTTAAAATATTATTGAGCTTTCGGCAGGATCGATCGAATTCATTTGAGATATGATACTACCTGTGAACGACACAGCAACAACCCACTAATCATTAACGGGGAAAGAGATTTTAATTTGATAAATTATATTTACTCACAGTACAAAGAATTCTCTGTTTTTTTATTAAAAAAAGAATCAGTACTTTTAATTAATTCCCGAACTTTACTTTCCGGTTCTTGATTTTTTAAGCAAGAAATTAACGGTCGGTGAGCTTCAGCGCCGAAAAGATGTTACTTTTTTTCTGAAATGATATATAATTCAATAGTGCAGGGAGCAATAGAGGGTGGGGGGGGCTGATATTTTCATCCTTTTTTATTCCTAAATTTACATCCTCTATTATTCTCTTAGATATGGATCATCCAAATCACTAGCTCGAGCGATCTCTCTTCGCTTTTGCCCTTTTTTAAGCATTAATCTACATTTGATTAGCCGATGATCCAGCCATGTCTTCTCTTGCTTCAGCTCGTGTTTTAATATATATCTAGCTGAATATAATATTAATCTTTCCAAAAGACCAGTCATATATAATCCAGGTGTTCGCAGACAAATAATCAGACATCCATACATTGTTGCTGGGATATTCTTGGTTATTCTTATGATATTTAATATAACTATTAAGATCGAGCAAGGACATCATTCAAAGTGTTATGTCAAGTCCGTGTGTATTCGTCACTGGCCGATTGGCAGGTTGAAACCAAATTATAGACTAGTAAAATTTGTAGATGACACTTTCATTCAGCTTAATTAAGACATGAAAACAGAGTTTGAAACTGGAATGAATCGAGGGTTAATTGGTACAAAAATAGTAAAATGAGGTAAGGTTTTTGCTTCTACGCAACCTTGACTAATCATTTTCCTTTGGCCGATATGAATATGACCCCTATTGATCATCCAAAAACTCTGTTGATGACTGTAAGCAAATACTATATGTTTTAGATTATAGTCAAATAGGAATCTATCAGAGAGGAAAATATATGCATGAGCAACATGTCTTTATACATTCCTTTTGAATGATCTTTACCAATCTCCAATCACTCACGTTGCCTCTTTTTTCCATGTAGGGTGTCCAAATCATGGGACAAGAAACTGAGCCAAGGAATTCAAGATGCTCAAAGAGCAGAAGATGAATACAAGGGAGTTGAAATTCAAATGGAAATGACAAGAACTAGAAAGGACCTGTGGAATATATGTGCAGCTCCGGCTAAACAAAATGATTGGAGTCATAGAAAGATGGGTTCGGGAAGAAAAATTAATCATCTACAGTTCCATTTTTATCCTGTTGTGCATGCTTTTTTCCTTCTAATTCTGATGTCAAGACTCAAGATACAAGACGTCTTAATAATTGTAGAGGTAGCTTTTACTGTTTCCTGAGGAATCACGTATCGATGGTTTTATAAAGGACAAGATTGCGACTGTTTTCTTGACAGAAAGATTTCATGCTCGACGAAGTTAGGCAGCCTGCGTTTGTTGGACTCGGAGTAAGGTTGGGTTGAAACGGGTGGCATGTGTAGAATATTCGTGGATAGATTTTAACTCTCTCTCAGTGATCATATCATGTTTTTTTATATATAGATTCATTATCTCAATCGATACAATAATTTCAAGAACTAAGATGAGAAGTTCATGATAATATATCAATACAATCTCAAACAACAATATATTTATTCACCTTACAAGGAGGAAGATATATCAAGAAGGAAAAAGACGACGTGTAATTCATACTTCCCCTTTACCACAAATATGTCAGGCTTCGTAGCAATTTGACCTCTCGTAAAACAGCTAGCTAAAATATTCAGCCGTGGCAAAAATTCTATGGACATCTGGCAACTGGTCGCAAATAGGATGACACGACGATAACAACGCAGCAACATGTGTAAAGGTTCTGTTTTTTAGAGGTTTGACCTTTCGTGAAAAAAAATAAAAAATAATGAACACCTAATTTTTACGTTAGAGGTCAAACCCACGTTAAAAATAATATCCAACTACTAAAGCAAACATCTAATAAATTAAATACGTTAAATATCCAACCTCTTGCAATTTTTCCTTGAACAAGTAGGTGTTGGGTAAATCCAATCCATTAAAGAAGGTCGAAGAGTGGGAATACCTCTCAGCCATGAGAAGTTGAACTAAGAGTAAGCACATCCCAACCATCTAGGTGGTGGCCCAGCAGTAAAAGCTTGGGACCAAGAGGTTTGCTCCCTCTGTGGTCTCAGATTCAATCCGTAGGTTGCTCATATGATGGCCACTGGAGGCTTACATGGTCGTTAACTTCAGGGCCCGTGGGATTAGTCGAGGTGCGCGCAAGCTGGCCCGGACACCCACGTTAATCAAAAAAAAAAAAAAAAAAAAAAGAAAAAGAGTAAGCACATCCCGGTCTTCTCCCCTCACCCCCAATAAAATAAAATAAAAACCCTAAACATAAACCTAACCTAGATTGAAAACCATCCCAGACATGTTTTTGAAGCTCGCTAGCCATTGATTTCGTAATGGATTAAATGTATGGCCTAATAATTAGGATTAATTAGTGTTACAAGCATACCTTCTAATTAACTTTAATCTACTTGGCATGCCAACACTAAAGAATCTTGTTTTTTTCAAGAATAAGAATCATAATACATGACAAAACTATTATCACATGCTTGATATGATATAATAAATCCTACAATATAATGATTACTTAGATTAGAGTCTTTGATTTTATAAAATTTAAAATTATCATGTGATGGGTAATTATAATTATAATGACTTGTGGTATTGTAAATCGATAAGCATTAGATAAAAAAAATAATAATAATGTGGTGAAGCATTGCATGATTAGAAGTGATCTATAGGGATGTGATTGCAAGTAGTTTTTGAAAGCAAGGACTAAATTGTAAATTACAACAACAAGATCTCAACTCAAGGACTAATCTAAAGTAAAAATAAGTTATAGGGACTGTATATATTTTAATATAAAATTATAGGTATTAAATGAAATATTTTTGAAAATTGTTGCACTGCTAAAAAAATTAAAATACAATGCGATGAATGATTGTATTAATAAAACATTTTAATTACAGTAAATGATTTATTGCATCACATTACTTTACGGGTTTCTCCATAAAAAGGTTAGATTATGCCAGTTGTTTGGAAAATATTACTATATATTTTTGACGCCGTTACATCCCTTCTCTGCTTTGAGAAGTCGTGAAAAGATCTCAAAAGCGACTCTTGCCCGGCCTTTACCGGTGTTAGGCGCCTACCCGTCTCCTCCGCTCTACAATTGGTAACCTCGACACTCTCTACTTATCCACCGTTTGCATTCATATAATCATTAAAAAAAATAAAAAATTATGGTACTGGGGAATTAATTAATAATATTATATTAATTATTTTTTAGAATTATTTTAAATAAAAAACAATACAAGGAGTAGAATATAAAATTCATGATTTAGAAAAAATAAAATTTATCTTTTTTAATTGTACGAATTTATTTATTTTTATAAGATGAATTTCAACAAATAACTAATAAGATATTATTATTATTATTTTTTACAAACGATAAAAATTTTATTATGACTTTTAACCACGTGTTTTCCAATGCAAGATTTTGTAATCGGATAACTACCAAATCATTTTCTTTATTATAATTAGAACAACAGAATCATGGCGCCCTTATTAATGTTGTCAGCAACAATTTTTTTATTTTCAGTGAAATGAAGTTTTGTTGCAGCTAGGAGACATGTTCCATATAGCGTTTGGGAATGTGGGTTACTTTATATTTTTAAAAAAGTTAAATTTATTTTTTTAAAAATAATTTTTTTAATATATTAAATCGTTTTGATGTGTTGATGTTAAAAATAATTTTTAAAAAATAAAAAATTTTAATTTTAATTTATTTTAATATAAAAAATATTTTAAAAAATAATTATAATCACATTTCTAACTAATAGATACCTAACTTAAAAATTATGATATGTGTGCCAAGAATCATCTAAGAATGCACGTGTTGGGTAAGACTTCTTGCACGTTTTGGGTAAGACTTCTGGGTTTTGTGTTCCCAAATTGCTGGGAATTACTCTTGTTATTTTGGGTTTGAGTAACAAATGAAATGAATACATTTTGGGCCGGAAAAAAAGAGGACATGATTGATAATTTAGCTACAAATTCATTTTAATTAAAATTAATTTAACTTTTTAAACTAATGGAACATATCAGTTAAATTGTGTAATTTTACGTGAAGATATATTGAGGACCGCTAAAAACAGAAAAAAAAAAAACTAAATTAAATATTTATATATGGTCTAAAACAACTTAGAGCAAGCATGAAATTAGCTTTTTTTGTATTTTATCATATTTATTGGCTCTATAAATTCTATAAATTATCATGAATTGATTTTAATTAGTCTTGAACTAATTCTATATTTTTAGCCTCCCATGTTAAATAGGGGGCTAAGATTCTTCATTATAAGAAACACGAGAAAATAAAAGAGAAAAACAAATAGAAAATCCATGTTCTCTCTATGTCTTTAGCTCTTCTGCTCCCATCTCTTTAACTCTAGATTCCATTGTTGTAAAGGGAAAATCTGAATAAATCTTTTAGTGTTTATGTCTTAATTAAATGTGTGTTTTTTTAAAATAATATTGTTAAAATCTTAAAAGATACGTTGCAATTCTATGAACGAGTAATTTAGTTTTAAAAATAGGGAGTACAATAATGAAGAACAATTTTCTTTTCTGTTTTATTTTTTATTCAAAATTCTTTAGATTTGCTCTTAGTTTTATTTAATGTTTGGTTCTTATTTTTATATTATCCGGATAAATATATATATATACTTTGTGCTCCCTAAACAATTTTCCCAAAATTTCTTTACTGGATCCAAAAATTAACTAGACAAATGTCTACATAATGAAGCTTCAGAGGTGAGAAAAAATCGTTTTTGCAATGATGCCGTCCCCTACAATTCAATATAATATGGATGTTATTTCTGCTTCTTCTTCTCTCTTTTTTTTAGAGCAAGTTTATTTTTGCAATTCAAAAATATTTTTTGAAAAAAAAAATTTCTAATTATTTTTTCTAGTATTTTCAGAATATTTTAATATATTAATTTTAAATAAATATATATATATATATATATATATATATATATATTTAAAAAATGCTTTAAAAAACCAAAACACAAAAAAAAAATCCAAAAATACTAGAAAATCACAACACGAAAATTCAAAAGGAAAATCCGAAAAAAACCCCCGTACCACAACAAACCTGCCACCTGTAACTCTCTACACACACACTGAATCATGTATAGTTAACTTAACCATATGAGGCGGTTACTTTCTAACCCAACTGACTGGTCCCCATTTCCCTCGTCTTTCCAGTACATAATCACACGCCCTCTCACCTTTCCATATATACATGTCCTTGATCCGTCCACACACTCACTCTATAAATATTTCTCTCTAAAAAGTTACTCCTTGCTCTCCTTGTGAACTACTAACACTGCCCGTCCTCCCTTCTATTTCCCTTTATAAATTCTCACTTTTCTCTCTCTTTCTGTCTCTGCAGTCTCATCATCATCATCATCAGGCAGAATTAGGAGCTACTAGCTGCAGCAGCCTGCTGCAGCAAGACATTTATCCTCTCCAGTTTGCTGTTTAACGGTTTTTGTCCTCCTCTTCTCCATTTTGCCGTTTCCCTCTTCTTAATTTACCAATCAATGCCACTCACTTTCCACTACTAGCCCTTTTCAGCAAAATCACCACTCCCTTGTCTTGATTGCTATATATTTCAGCCGAAAATATATATCTAAGAAACCATGATTAGCTGGAATGATCTCTACAACGTTTTGTCCGCTGTGATTCCTCTATATGTTGCCATGATCTTGGCTTATGGGTCTGTTCGGTGGTGGAAAATTTTCAGCCCGGACCAGTGTTCCGGTATCAACCGTTTCGTGGCGATATTCGCAGTGCCACTACTGTCATTCCATTTTATCTCCACCAATGATCCCTATGCTATGAACTTCAGGTTCATTGCGGCCGACACGCTTCAAAAAATAATAATGCTGATCGCTCTGGGAATTTGGACTAATTTCACAAAAAATGGAAGCTTGGAATGGATGATTACCATCTTTTCTGTCTCGACTCTTCCGAACACTCTTGTCATGGGCATTCCTCTTTTAACCGCCATGTACGGCACCTACTCGGGAAGCCTAATGGTTCAAATTGTGGTGTTGCAGTGTATCATTTGGTACACTCTCCTCTTGTTTCTTTTCGAGTATAGAGGTGCCAAGATGTTGATCATGGAGCAATTTCCTGAAACTGCAGCCTCCATTGTTTCGTTTAAGGTTGATTCTGACGTGGTCTCTTTAGATGGCCGAGATTTTCTGGAAACTGATGCTGAAATCGGTGATGATGGCAAGTTACATGTGACGGTCAGGAAATCTAATGCCTCCAGGCGGTCTCTTGGGCCGGGTTCTTTCTCCGGAATGACTCCTCGGCCATCAAATCTTACCGGAGCTGAGATTTATAGCCTGAGTTCTTCAAGGAATCCTACTCCAAGAGGGTCTAATTTCAACCCTTCAGATTTCTACTCCATGATGGGAGTTCAGGGATTCCCTGGAAGGCATTCAAATCTCGGCCCGGCTGATTTGTACTCAGTACAATCTTCAAGAGGGCCAACTCCAAGGCCGTCTAATTTCGAAGAAAATTGTGCTCCAACGGCTACTTTATCCTCTCCTAGATTCGGGTTTTATCCAGCTCAGACAGTACCCACGTCTTATCCGGCACCGAATCCTGAATTTGCCTCTACTGTCACTACTAAAACAGCAAAAAATCAGCAGCAGCAAAATAGCAAGGCAAACCATGATGCCAAGGAGCTGCACATGTTCGTGTGGAGCTCGAGTGCATCACCAGTTTCTGAAGGAGGTGGGCTCCACGTATTCGGCGGGACTGATTTTGGTGCATCAGAGCAATCTGGACGGTCTGATCAGGGCGCCAAGGAGATCAGGATGTTGGTTGCTGACCATCCGCAAAATGGGGAAACCAAAAGTACATTAACTCACAGCGACATAAGCACAGCTAATTAATTATCCAATTAATCAGTTAACCATTTTACACGTTTTGATGTTTTAGTCTAACTTGTATTTGTATTTTTAAGCTATTCCACAACAAGATGGAGATTTTGCTGGCGAGGACTTCAGTTTTGCGGGCAGAGGAGAAGGAGATGACGTCGACCAAAGGGAAAAAGAGGGGCCCACTGGACTTAACAAACTAGGGTCCAGCTCAACAGCCGAGTTGCAACCAAAAGCAGCCGAAGCTCCAGATTCCGGTGGCAGTAGGAAGATGCCTCCGGCAAGCGTTATGACCCGTTTGATATTGATCATGGTTTGGCGCAAACTTATTCGAAACCCCAACACATACTCCAGTCTCATTGGTCTCACTTGGTCTCTAGTTGCTTTCCGGTTAGTTTATCGATTTTGTATATCTATAGTTAATTTTTTCCTTGGTTTAATTTGAAATGTCACCAATCTTACTTTATAGTATACAAATACTATGATTGATATATTTGGTGTTTTACTAAATGATTGTTTTTTAAAAAAATAAATTGCAGGTGGCATGTGGAAATGCCTAAAATAATAAAACAGTCAATCTCCATACTGTCTGATGCTGGACTCGGAATGGCTATGTTCAGCTTAGGTGAGTGGTCAGAATTATTGTGATTTTCAGATAACGTAATCATTTTTTCTTTAACCTTTCACTGTCTCCTCGGTCACACAAGTGTTCAAACAATACATTCAGTCGATATTGAATTAATGGACCATTCAAAAGGACACATACTCGTATATTTACACAGTACCATGCAGTAACATACCATATCATATACTTGTTCCTTTATACGTAGTGTGTTTTTTGGCTCGGGTCTTTGTAGAGACCATAGAGTGGATATGTGGCACATTTGTTACCACAATAGGGTCTAAAGGTACTTTGGCTCGGTAGGGCATCACGGTACAAGGACTGGTTTTACATTCGTCTAAGTTAAGGGTATGGGTGCTACAACTCACAGTTGAATGGATGGGTTGTGAGTTGTGACCATATCACAAGAAATCAAAGGGTTTTTGTCCTTGGACTCTAAATAGATTGACCATCCGACACATGGGGCCAGCTTAGCTTGCGGTCCAGGGACGGTGGGTGTAGGTTGTGAATAGTGATAGATCGATGCCCGTTCCAGCTCTCCTATTAGTGAAGTGAAGGTGGTTGAGTTCATGAGAGATTAAAGATTTTAGCATCTAATTTCTCCGTAGATGTACTGATTTAACTGGTTGTTATTGTGAAAGGTCTTTTTATGGCTTTACAACCGAAGCTGATTGCTTGTGGGAATTCGGTTGCCACATTCGCCATGGCTGTTCGATTCTTGACTGGCCCTGCGGTGATGGCCGCTGCTTCAATTGCTGTCGGCCTCCGCGGTACCCTCCTTCATGTTGCTATTGTTCAGGTAAAACTTACTTTCACAATATAAATTAATTAACTGCAATAATGATTACATGTACCTGTAGTTAATATTATAATTGCTTGCCATGATTAAATATTGTGAATTTGGTCGTGAAGTTACACTATTAATTTATTCTTATTCAATAGGCCGCACTGCCACAAGGAATTGTTCCATTTGTGTTTGCCAAGGAGTACAATGTCCATCCAGCCATTCTTAGCACCGCGTAAGTAAAATTAATATTGCTAGATATACACTAGTATAAGTTATTATACATCTAAATAGTATATATGTGTCAGTATATCAAAAAAGAAAAGAAAAACTAATTTTTTTTCTTCCATATTTGTTAAACGTACAGGGTTATCTTTGGAATGCTGATAGCATTACCAATTACTCTTGTTTACTACATTTTCCTTGGATTATGATCGATTCTGCGTAGCAGTAGCCAGAAGGGGAGCAAAATGAAGAGAATTCTGATTACTTGCTGGTCGTGTGTCACATCTGGCAGTAGCATTGATTACTGCGCCAAAATATATGTTCTTATAACAAGAGGATCGTTACCAGGCAGAGAAGATTGTAGTCTGAAGAATTTGCCAAAGTTTCCAAGATTCTTGGAGCTGAAAATATTTTTAACTTAGTGGAAGCCTGATTTAAGGATCATGCAATCATTAGGAGCCAAAGTTCGTTCATTTTCCTAAGGTTTGGTCAGATGAACAAAGAAAAGGGGGGGAGACATCAAAGAGGAAAATAAGGGATAAGGATATGGCAACCACTGATATTTTAATTCTCTTCATCCCCGCTATGGATCGAGGTCTGTAAGTACAAAAAGACAATGAACAGTGAATTAACCTGTGAAGATATGAGGAAGAGGAGAAAAGGGTTTTCCTTATACTATTTTTTTACTATTTAGTGTTCCTTTTTTTTCCTTCTTAGTGTTTGCTTTGATTGTCCGTATATCCAGCATATATTTGCGTTTGTCGCCTTTCATTTGGGTTTGTAATTTATCTAGGATTATCAATTATTATGATCAAAAGGAAGCATTAATCATTCACCTTGTTAATATACTAATTAAGTTGATGGTGTATTCTCTCATTGAGACAAAGACCTGCTACATGTTACCTGGGTCTCCAAAACCTCCTATCAAGAAAAAGGCATGTAAATATGGAGTAAAAAATGCGAGGGGGGAGGGATCTTTTGAGGGAACTCCTCCCAGCCGAGGGGGCTTTGTGCCTTTTTATGCCATTGGAACCCTCTTAATTAGGGGTCCTGATTTGAGAAGCTGAGCTTGCGATATTGGAAAATATATAGAGATAAGAAAGAAGAAAGAAAGCTGGGGTCAAAAGCAGCTAGCCTTACTTTTGCTTTTAGCTTTTGATGCGCCATCAATCCTACCCTACCTTATAGAGCCAAGCATAAGGTTACTTTAATAGGGTGGTGGGTTGACAATGTCCAACTTTCCTGACTTTTTTTTTTTTGTTTTAAAAAAAAATTGACACTTACTGAAATATTTTAGGAAAATGCGAAAAAATAATATAGTTTACATAATCACTATTTAGATTTATGATTTTAAATAAAATTATTATTTTGAATTGAGTTATTTAAAATTTTATGAGCTTTAATTTCATGGCTACTACTGTTTTAAAAAAAAACTAAATAAATAGGTGTAAGTTATGTTATTGAAAAAGCTAACTCATCCAATCCTTGTTGTAGAAGACATACATAAACTCGGGTGTGTTTTTATGTTGTGATATTTTTTTTAATTATGAGTTTTTTTATTTATTATTACTATTATTTTTGTAATATTATTTTGACTAATTATTGTATTAATTTTAATATTTTCATTATCATATATCTTTAAACTTTGCAAATTAAAACAACATTTAAAAATTGCACACATTAATTTGAGGTTATACTTAATGAACAAAATGATGTTAAAACATCACTCTAAAATATTATGGGTTAGAGGTTTGGTATTTTAGCAACTGGTTTTGGGTTAGTTTGAGATTAAGGCTGTTTAAGGTTTGATTAAAGGTAAATTTGGGGTTAGGTCTAGGTTATGTAAGCAACATGTGTTGTTCTTATTAGTTATTGTTAAATACATTCATGATTTCTATTAATGGTTCATTAATTTAACTATGATTTTCATTAGCAGTCAATGTGAAGGTGTGTTATTTCCAAATACTTTTTAATTTGTATTATATCCTCACAACTTTTACCAAACTGTGTTAGTTTGGTAAAAAACAACAACTTTCCTCTTATGAAAGTGATGGCACGTTATTAACTAATTACTGGTTACTGATAAACCAATAGTGATCGTGTTTATTGTTTCATTATTGTGCAGTCATGGCATTATTGTAGTTTTATTGATATTTAAAAATTATTCTTATTTAAAATAAACTAAAGGTCGTGCATGTGTTTTATTGTTCAATTACTATTCATTAATTTGGTAGCATATTATTGTAATTTTTTTTTTTTATGTTTTGGTAAAGATTGAGTACATGTAAACTCTATTCTGATCCTGTGCTTCATCTTCACTGTATTTCTATGTTGTTTAAAGTATTTTTGTTTTTTGAAATATTTTATAGCTAATTTTTCTATCATGCAAGCATGCAAACTCAAATAGATATAGCGGTAAGGCGTGGACAGTATTTTGTTGCTATCTATTCTTCAAATGGTTAATTATTTTGATGAATTTCTAATTTGAAAACACGGAATAATATTTTATTAATATCAATGAAGGCATAAATACAATATTGTTTTTATATAATAAATATAGAAAGGATAATAGCCATAGTGATTGAATTTATCTATTGGGAATAAATCTTGATAACGACAAGAGTTAAAAACTCTCTTAAAATCCAAAACTTGAATTGCGTCAGCAGTAACTTATAGCGTCGCATGCTCACGGATGAGTTGAAATTAGACAAAATAATAAAAGAACCAAACCAGGTCTTATATTATTGAGAGATCCCTCCTCCTCGACGACAATCATCAAGTTTTTTCAAACAAACATGGTACTATTACTAGCCAAAATAAAATAAACCCCAACACGTAGAGACCCAGCAAAAGAATCTGCCCGTTAATTTATGGAAACAAAGATTCAAATCTAGAAAAAATAGAAATGGAAAACGTAAAAGAAAAAAATAATGAAGAATAGGGTAGAGAGAGAGAAAAGAAGAAGAAAGACGGCGACTTTAGGGCTGGCCCGCGAGCAACGACCCTGGAAAAAGGAGGAGAAAGGAGACGTGAAGTTTTAGTTCTTAGAGAGAGAAGAGCTTCTCTAGAATCTTGAGTATTGAGTACTAAACAGGAGAGATGAATGATTTGAATGAATTAACAATTATGTTGTGTGTGTCGAAATTATGTTTCAGACATGATTAACTGAACCAGATTAGCCGATGATGTTTTCAATTTGATGGACCGGAACACATATTTTAGTCCAGTCGAATGCAACTAATTAAAAATAGAATCGAAAACATGATAATTTATGTTTTTAAAAATTATAACTACAAAAATTACAGCAAAGGCAGACACAGAAGATTAGGATTTGAATGAGAAACTGAAAACATTGCTTCTCGACAGACTAAATATGTCATATTCCGAAATCTTTAAGATGCAAGTTATTGGAATTTTCATGAAAAGAACTTCGGGGTTACGAGAGACCATCCTCCCATCCCATCATTATATTTTAATTTGTGGTAAAGATTTTAATTTCTCAAGGCAACACATCTTTAACGCAATTCAACTCATATTTTTATCCCCTTGGGTCCTCGGATGCAATTCTTTGATGGAGCAAGGCAGGGAGAGTGTCGACACCCTGGAACAAATTAATCAATTGCGATGCATACGTGTTAGATAATCCTTGATCACTCCATAATAAAGTCCAATTAATCTAACCAAAGCTTGGCATGTAGCACCGATATTCTCCTCAATCAAATAAACCTCTTCGGCAAGCAATTGCCATCCCCGAGATTTTTTTTTTGATGGATTGTAGCTTTAGAAGGGAACATACTTTCCACAAAGTTGGCTTCGAAACTCTAGTTAGCTAGCCTCGTAGATCCACCACCGTTAAGTTCCATGGTAACGAGACACAATCAGCCAACCAAAACCATCGACGTGAAGATCTCATCCTATTTATTCAATTATCAATTAATTAACCTTGGATTTCGAAGAAGAGCAATTAAAGAGGGTAAGACCAACATGCCATGCCACAGCCAGAAAGCGATGGCTCTGAGCGCGGCGAGACAGGGAGCCATCGGGGCCAGTACGGTCTCACGTGGGATTGTAGGGAGATGGCAACAAACGGTGTTATCAGCCCCACGCGTGGTGACTTGAACCTCATATTCCTATTGCTAATTTCAGTGCTAGCTGCTAGACAGTCCTCTACAAAAGTTGGACCACACCTAGCTAGGTGATGAGATGGTAGCTAAAACTGCTATTAAAATTCAACGGATTGCTTTTAAGCTTTAAAGATCAACAATTACACGATAGCCCGAGTCAACACAGACTCGATTGACTTTAAGTGCTCGATGTCTAAAAAGGATCAGGCCTGTCTCCTTCATTTCAAGAAAGAATGCGGAGAGGTTTCTTAATTACCAAGCCCAAATACAGTGCTGTCTTATTTTTAACAAAATTTATTTTTTACAATTTATTTTTTTTCAACATTAAAAATTTTGCTGGTATTAAAAGACAAATGCAGATAGAAGGTGAACTTTTTTGAAGAGTTTAATCATAACATCCTGTTAATTAAATTGCATACTTATAAATATTTAGTCCAAAATACACTCTCTTTATAGAGCACCAATGAAAAAAAAAAAATAGGATAAATAGCCTAGTCTATCCCGCTTCAATTTCTCTTGTATTTATTACATTAGTGATATTACGGTACATCTCTAATATGTTATTTTATCATATGATGTATAATCCAAATTAATAGAAACTGTGCATGTAAAATGCACTTAGTTTCCAAATTATTTTTGAGACCAAATTATCTTTTTCCAAGTAGCTTGCAAACATATGCTATAAACATGTGTTTTTTTTTTCTTATATCATGGAGAGACAAGACCAATACATGCTATTTGATCCCAAAAAAAATTATTAATAGTATTAAAAGAATAATAGTTTAATTTAAAAATTAAACTCCCAGGTAGAATATGATTATAGTTTCAATTAATTGGGATCACATATAATTGAAAGATTCAGCTAAAATTTAACAGCATGATAGATTATATTGGAGAAAGTATTATAAATGTAAAAAAAAATTAGATTATTTCTCGAGTTATTAAAATATATTTTTTATTATTATAAATGTTGGTATCCAAGTCATTTTATGTATATCTCAATTAATCCCATGAATTTAAAAATTACTGATCATATAAATCTTTAATAATCATAAAATTTATAGAACTTAAACCTTAAAAAACAAATCTAAAATTTAATTAACTAAGCTATCATTAGGATTGTTATTAAGATATTTTGAATTTTACAAGCAATACTTATAAACCGGCTTTCTTTGGAAGGACCTGAGATCAATAAAAGTTGATTGAACCTGGGTCCAATTCTCATCGCAAAGGGTCTACAGCTCAATAAGCCCATGGTATCATCGAGTAGAAGAGATTTCGAGCCCCGAACTAGGTACGTGGTCATGCCTGCTCCAATCCCATCTTGTGAGGCAGCTTTCATGGACCACCGGGCACCAATATCCCTAGCGATTTCCGGCTTTTGACACTGCCTAATTGCAGCTCACATCTCCTTTTCTTTTAGCCACCTTTCCACTGGTCTCACTTCTCAGGAGACTGGGACTTTCCCCCGAGAGACTTTAATACCTTTAAGTTTCAAGAAACAATAAAAGAGACGTAACATGCTAAAGCAATCTACTAGTTACAAATCATGCCCAGAGCAATATGACAGCCGAACTTCATAATTGATAAAAAATAAATAAAAAATGACAACCGAATTGAATTCATGATTCCCATCCAATTTAAGCAAAGAAACACACTCAAACAAACAAATTAAAGTCAAGCCAGCATCTACTATATACAATTGGAATATTCAAGAGCATGATCGATCCCAATATTACAATGTGCATGCTAGCAATAATATCACGACATGGAAGAACTTGTTAGGTTTCAAGTCATTTCTTTGCCAGACGAGTTGTTCATCATGATAATCTTTGCAGTATAAAATTTAAAGAAAAGGGTTCTTTTCTGTTGCCCTTCCTTGTTAAAAAAGGAATGTCTCCATCTACTTGTTTTCTTCCAATTCCCGAAATCCGATCAAGTTGTCATGAACATTCTTGAGCAGATCATAATGTCTTGATTTGCCAGTTTTGGACTCTTCTTTTTTATGTGACGTGCCCATGAGATAATACTGTCCCTCTCTATACTGACCGCTTTCATTAATATATATTTCGAGGTAATTAAACTTGATGATATCTTCTTATTGATTTATTTATTTTGTTTTTGAATTAAATACCTAGTCATGATTTCCATCTCTAGAGGTAGGCATCAAACAGAATGTTCATGATTTTCCTCTTCGTCCCAGAGGCAACAATTTCCATCTCTAGAGGTAGGCATCAAACAGAAGCGTCAGTGACCATCCGATCGTTATCCAGCATATCACAACATTCGACATGGTCAAATAAACATGACACTACAAACTTAGAACTCACGCCCGTTGGATTGAATTGATCTTGCGTGGCACCACCTTGACACGGGCAGCGAGGCACGATCATCGTACAGGTTATGCCCACGTGGCCAAAACAATGTGTGCGTGCGGGTCCATTCTCATGTGGATGCCATACCTTAGTCATGTGGCGTTGGTGTTAAGAAATAGTGATTGAAGCCAAACAGATACATGCCTCCAAGGTGGTGTATTATTGCAGGTTAGGGGGTAAGAGAAAAGGAAAGGTTGGAGAAGATAAGATCCAACTAAGGTAGGGACTCATGAGAATGAAGTATGGCTGCAAGGGCTATGAACTCTCCTATTTACTTATCCAGTTTTTTATCTTGAATACGAGGACATGGACCCAGTTTGTTCAAAGTCTTCGCCTAGCAAGAATTTGTGTGCATGATATATATATATATATATATATATATATATATATATGGGAAGAGTGGAAATATGTCCCCACCATTATCGCTTCCGATTGTTCTTTAAATTTGAGTATATATTGTTGCTGAAATACATGACCACTCTTGATTTTACTGGGAAAACTTAATTTTTGCTATATATCTAGCTAGCTAGCTAGGAGGCTCCTTAACTGGCAGTCCCATGCCGTTGGATAAGGTGTTGAATAACCGATTATTCACTTACCTGAAACACTTTCTATAAAGGGATGTTGTATCTTTAATTAATTTTTATTTTTAATATTTTTCATGGTTGAGAAAAATAGTGCGATTCAAATCAACATATAGGTAAAAAATCATTTAAAACCCACTATGTGGTGACTGGGAAGGAAACAAAGGGGAGGAGATGATATATAGTTGTTTGTTTCTCCTCCATTTTCGATCTCTCAGCAACTCTACAAACGCTATCATCAGCTTACACGTAACTTGAAGCCGTCATTAATTAAGAAAAACAAATTAATTAAACGCACGTAAATCCATAGTAATTACATTTGAGTTTTATTTTAGACAGTCAACAATATATATTACTTTCGGATCGGCTTCCGTAAATAATTACATGTATTGACTAATAAAAAAATTTTAATGGCGTTCACTGTTCATGCGACAGTTAACCGGCAGCCCAGTGTCAATGTTATGCCTTCCTTAGTTAAGGTAGCAGCCCAGGAAGTTAGCCATTTTCAGTTTGGTTTAGCCATCTGTTCAATGTTCATTTTTGCTTAAACAATTAATATGTTTAAAATGTTACTTTAATTATTGTATAATAACTTCGTGCTGTAACTTGGTTGGTTGAAGCACGCGAGGATGAATCTAAGATCACGGGTTTGATTCTCGTAAGGCACGCTATTTGCTTGAAAGAACGTAAACAAAATCTGAATTAGTAACTGCTTCCGATCTCTAAAAAAAAATCTCAATTGTCTTGCACTTTGGCTTTTCTTTTCAAGTGAAATATTTACAAAATTTTCATAAATAAATAGGATAAAACCTTATTCTATATATTTATCTTTTTCTTGTTTTTAATCAAGTCTTTAAAGGGTTTAATTGATTCATGTTTCATCACGAACATTTGTGGACTTTGCAATAGGCTGTTTGGATTTATTTGATTCTGTTTTGTTATTTTTTAAAAATTTATAAATTAACATGAGATTTTCATTTAATTTTATCATTTATTATTAGTTATAGTAAATTGATTCTAGTATTTTTTATTATATAATAAAATAACAAATTAATTAGATTTAATAAAGTTAATAACTCAAATCACGAATTTGATAAGCTAATTAAGGTTAATCTAACTTATTTTTCTTAAAAAAAATTATTTATTTGGATATATCCGGTCAACAAGGTTATACTAAAAAAATTCTCATATAATTTAATTAAAAATTCATACTAATAAAAAACGGGCTAAAAAATTTTTAAATTTAAATTATTATATCAAATTTAATAATATTATCAAAACATTTCAAACTAAATATATTTTGTGTAGAATCAAACATTTTAATTTGGCTTTCAATCAAATATTTTAAATGGTACTCCTCTTGAGATGTAGAATTTTTGTGTTAATTAATAATTAATAACATGGGTGGCACGTGCGCACGTGGATGCAAGAAAGCCGCCACCGTTAAAATAAAATATACAACTTAACACAAAACATGATAACGATGGACCATTTTGTGGGGTATAGTAATGAAAATGTCAAGATGATATGACGAGGCCAAACAGGAACTTCATATGCGGTGCTGTCCTCGTGTGCGTGGCCTCATTCTCCTTTGTACACGGAGGCCATGCTTCTAATTAATTTGGTACCTCGATAATGTTTTTATGTGCAATCAAACCCCCCCCAAAAAAAAAAAAAAAATTGTATGGATTAATCGGTAACAAAGTGTCATCCACGATTGACTATATATGAAACTCTTCAATTTTTTTTCCTTATAAAAAAACCATGGAATTCTTCGAAAATTGGTTTCATTGTTTATTTACGCAGGCAGGCATCGCAGGAAATATTTTAAAATCGACCAGCCCAGTCATTATCATGTTTCATTTTAAAAAAGAAATCGCACGAAGAATTCATCTCTGTTAATTGGACGGGGTGCACGGCATTCGATGCACACTGATAAAAATCTGCAACTCAATAGTTTGCACGAAATGTTTGTCGAGTAACCAGTTTAGTTTGAAAATGTGGTGCAAGTGGGGATTGGACCGAAAATCAGCAGTCTCCCACCCTTCCTTTTTCTTTTTTTCCTATCTATTTCTGTCGTTGAGTAATTAAATCTGGTGCAAGTGGGGATTGGACCAAAAATACACAAGCCGTGGTTGAAAGAAGAATAAACACATGCAAACAAAAACTAATCAAGACATTGAGATTGAAGGGGAGAAAGGTCGTGATCGTTGCAGGGTAAACTGCAGACACGAGCCTGGGAAATGGACCTACAATGGCCGGGACCACCGAGCGGTGACTTGAGACCTTCTGAGAGCGACTGAGGGAAAGAATGGTTCGTTTTACAAATCATTTCATGACAACACAGCATCTAGACACCAATTTTTCTCAGGGATGCATCTTGTCAAAGACCCCGTGTCCCCTCTAAATTGCACCATTTTTTTCTCCTGAGCTTTCTGAATTCATCTTATCATGCAGGCTTGAATCTGGAAGAGGAGCTGGGATAGAGGCTTTCTGGGCTTGTCTGTGATTTTTGACCACCAGATGGATTCTTAATGGGTCTGATGTTTAGCTCATTCGTCCCTTTGTTGAATGGGTTCAAAAATCTTGGTCTCACCAGACTGCCACAATGGTCCAACATTGTCTTTGCATGGCAGTGCTCACGTGGCCATGTCACATGTCTCTTCTTGCACTTTATAGCTTCAGTTTTCCTATCAAAATTCAGTGCATGGCCAAAAAATGATCACATGCAAAAGACAACATTTTCCATGTCTGGTATGCAGTAGATGGGGCTGCCACTCTCAACTTCACTCTTAGCACCATGTTAAAAGGATGGAAGCTCGAGACGGAGGAAGAGGAGGCATGAGAGTGAGTGGCTGGGCTAAGCTGTAGGGCCCAGGATATGTAGCTGCTATCAAGAAGAGGACCTGACACCATCATGTTTGATTTGAATCGAGGGTCCATAGTATATTAGCCGTAACCTTCTTTCTTTCTACTGCCTCAGCAACATCACTGAACACAGCTCGCTGGAGTTCTCTTTTGGTCCCCTACTCATCATTACAGTATAAAGATACAGAATAAGCGTTTTTCATTTTTCCCATCACAAAAGAATAAGAAAACAGGTGACCCAATGAAAAGCGGAAAGCCCCGGTCATTGGTCGAGCTTCCCGCTCGGTATTATAGCCCATGAATTCCTAGGTAGGTACTGCTGCCTGGGCCTAGAAAACGTAAAATTACTTAGCATCTATCTTGAGCAAAGTTTAACAGTACAAGGCTTCTACTTAGACAATTTCTGGACAGATGGTTACGATTGGGCCATCAACCCGTATGAGAGCCCATTTGGTCTGTGTGTATTTTTGGTTCTAGACGTCATAACTAGCAGCCAGCTGGAAGCTCTTCCCTCTTGTGGCAGAAGGTTACCATCCATGCCCAATAAAACTTCCACATTCTAAAGGTTGCGAGTCTAATCATACAAGCATGTCTTAAGATAATTGGGTCAAGCCTAATCAATAGGCAATGTTTTCATGACCAGATGACGAAATGGGATCCCTGATTTCACTCCGGGACTTGATTCATGGTGGCCAAGACAAAATTGCGGTAACTATTCCTGTTAAGAGGATTAAATGACTGGCCTAAAGATTACACAATTCTCTTGGTTCCATGAGATACTCGTCAAAATAGCTAAGCCATCGATCTCCAAACAAGGACATTAATCATTTTACTATATATAAAGTTATTTTCTTGGTTTATCCAACACTAAATTTCTTGACACGGGGGAGAAATAAGCACCATCTTCTTCTTCACAACATGCCTTGGAATAACGAGTTCGGTGATGATACAGAAGGTGGCAAAAAAACAGAGAGTTCTGATGTGAATTCACCACCTGAAACTATTGTTCAAATAATCCAGAAGGTACTAAAAAAACTCTTATCTCTACTTTTTTTGTTCACTGTATAAACTTACAGTTACCATCTAGCTATATCAAAGAAAATTAAGAGTTATGTGATTAATAAGTCTCTTCTTATTGCCAGATAATAGCAGAGGTGATAGGGACATTTTTCTTGATTTTTATGGGTTGTGGATCGGTCGTGGTCAATCAAATGTATGGTTCTGTAACATTTCCAGGAGTTTGTGTGGTGTGGGGTCTAATTGTGATGGTGATGGTTTACTCTGTTGGTCATATCTCCGGTGCACATTTCAATCCAGCAGTCACCGTTACCTTTGCCATCTTTAGACATTTTCCTTACAAACAGGTTGGTCTTCATATATATTCGTTGTTTCTTTGTACAGGCCGCTCCTGCTGGCGGAGCACTTCTCATCAGGAGAGGTGCTGATTATAAAGACTGACGAACTTCTTGCTAAATGTGTTTTTTCTTTCTTGTACTTGCAGGTACCTCTATACATTGTGGCACAATTACTTGGATCACTCCTTGCTAGCGGCACCTTAAGCCTTCTTTTTAGCGTGACAGACGAGGCTTACTTTGGGACAATACCAGTTGGACCCGACATCCGTTCTTTTGTTACTGAAATAATCATATCGTTCCTTTTAATGTTTGTTATCTCTGGTGTTGCCACTGACAATAGAGCGGTTAGTTTCTCTTAAGCTTGCACGTTTTATTTTATTCTATTTATTATTGAAAAAAAAAACATGTCTTTTGTTTATTTTTATTACAGTAGCCTGGGATTGTTTAGCCTAACTTACAAGCAGACCATCCCTCTTGGTTGATTGCTTAAATCACAAGCACCACAAGAATGCCTTGCCTTGCATACTAATATCTAACAGAGCATGCTCAAAATGTGTACATATAAACTTTACATCTAGCAAACGAATATAATTTTAATTCTTCGATTCTCGACTCTTGCAGATTGGAGAATTAGCAGGAATTGCAGTTGGAATGACAATCATGTTGAACGTTTTCGTTGCTGGGTAATTCCCTTGCTAGCTGCAATCCAAGCTGCCAGTGTCTTTTTGAATAGCAATTCTTTACGTGACTCTCTTTTCTTTTTCTTTTTTTGTCCTTAAAATTATGGATTACAGGCCTGTATCCGGGGCATCCATGAATCCTGCTAGGAGCTTGGGGCCTGCAATAGTGATGCGTAAATTCAAGGGTATCTGGGTTTACATTGTTGGCCCGCCCATTGGTACCATCCTCGGAGCGCTCTGCTACAATCTAATTAGGTTCACTGATAAACCTCTCAGGGAAATAACCAAGACGGCTTCATTTCTAAAATCTAAGAATTGATTGTCCCCGTCCTCACTCTCTTTTTAGCCCAGCTCATCCTACAAATTTGTGATGCAGCTTCTAGTTTCTACTTGTACGACCAGTGATAAGACCAGTACAAAGTAAGTAAATCTGTACTGGATAAAAAGAGAGAAAAAAATAAGAAGGAGGAGCATATATTAGAGAAATATGAATTGTTGGGAAACAGAAATCCTGGTAATTTGTTTAGGCATTAGGCCATGTGGGTGTAATTTGAATCCTCCAATATATTGCAGGTGATTCTATCCAAGCTTCAATTATACACTCTTGTTTTTTTTTTTATTCCCGGGTCATGTATCATGAGTTCAATGTCTATGATAGCTTTGAGCTAAGAGACATTCCATGTGGATTGCAGCCTTTAAGTTTTGGATGTATACGGCAAATGTCGAGTAGAACGTTTGGTTTGGGGGGGGGGGGGGGGGGGGGGGTACGGTTAGGTGTTAAAACCGTAAAATTGTGTCGTAAAATTCAACAGCTACAACAATATAAAAAAAGGGTCTGCACATAAAAAAATATTGTTAATTATGGAACTGCAGAGATTTCATGTGTTACGCTGTGATTATTATTGCTGATTTCAGTAAAGTGATGTGATGTGAAGCCATACTAGTTAGACCAGGGGTAAATTGTGCATTTAGCAAAAAAAAAAAGAGAGATAAACTGTATTTAGCATATAAAAAAATAGTGAATTTATATAGCAGCAAAAAAAAAAAGTGAAATAATACACTTTTAGGTGTTAAAATTTAGAACCCAAATGTTTAATTAAAAGTCATGTTTCTAAACAAGAAATGTCATGATTTCAAATTTAATTAATGTTGCATTTTATAATTGTGATATCAATTAAATTAAGAATTAATTGTTCTATTAATTAAAAAAACAATGAAAATCACAAAACTATAAAAACCAAGACCCATGAAGAAATGGTTAGCAAGGTCAATCCCAAACACAAATATTTTTTCATAAGTTAACAAGGTAAAAGACATGTTATTTACCTTAATTTCTCTTGAAAGAAATAAATGACGTGTCGTCTGAATTTTTAGATTCTGATTGCTATAGCTGTTGAAAAAACATGGTTTATTACTCTTTAATCTATTTTCAATTTGTTTTTTACCCAAAAAAACCTAAAAAAAACCTAGCTTAAAAACCTTATTAAATTAATCTATGATCTAAAAAAAATACCTTAAAACCCAAAATAAAAAATCTTTCTCGGCCAGACATGTTTTGTAGGCACTTTCAATGTAAAAAAAAAAACACTTAATTTGAACTCTTTTTTTTCATGTGAAATCATTTTTTGACACAAAAATTAATTATTTTTGTGGTTGAAAGAATCGTTAACAACAATTTTATTTTTACATGCTGAAATTCAACGAATCCCTCTTTCTTCTGACCTAAAAAAACTGGAAAAGAAAAAAGAATTTTGATACATAATTGAAGTTTTGAATTTTAAATGGACTAATTACTCAATATCTAAAACTTATGGGTGATGAAAATGAACTTTTAAAATAAATTTTAAAGTTGCCATCTATTTCATTTATTTTTTCACTTTAATTTTTTTTTATTCAATTCAACCCACTCTCGAAAAAAAGTTGCAATTAAACGCTGATTTGAGGTTAAATGGTTAAATTATACAAAATAAAAATTCAATAATCAAGTTGATTTTTCACAATGACATGTGAGATGGTGAATAGTAATTGTGCTATAGTAAAAGAGTAGTTGTTTTAGTATATGATATTTTTTGTCAAATCTTATGCAAATATAATTGACTAATACTAATACACAGGACATAGATTTATTTTTCTGAAAGGTTCTTTTTGTAGTATAATCTTAGAAATTCCATAATAAATAATTTATTTGAATCTTTGCTGGTAGTTTCGGAGTTACACGTTGCTTGGCGCTTGTCGCTTGCAACGCTTCGGTTGCTAAAAGTGTCCAATAATTAAGACGGCTTGTATAATGCCACTAGGGATCTAATCCATCAGTCTATTAAAATCATATAAAAAAAAAGCATCTTAAAAAATTATTAATAAAAAAATATTTAAAAAAACAAAACAGTGCCAAACGAGCACTTGGAATCTGAATTAAATTTACACTTGGAATCTGAATAATTATATCGAGATCCAATCCCTCGTTTCCAGCCGTAGATTTATTAAACAGGATCAACGAGCCAGGGGCGTGCACGCGGTGCCATTAAACCAATCTTTAAGAGTGAGGTCCAGAGTAGAAAGGACCTTTTCATCGGATGCTCGCGTCAACGTTATCCCCATAGGACAGTGTAAAGTCTTGCACGCATTCACGAGCCCGGTCACACTCATTCGCGGAGAGAGGCCACATGGAGTCACGTGAAACTCACGTACATTCTCTACAAGAACATTACGTTTCAATGTATACTAAGGATTTATCGCCTCGTCACATGGCACTGTCAAGCTGTCACCATGGCCGTGTCAAAATGTGAATCTTTAAATTAAAGTGTGAGCCGGTATAAACAATACTCACCGGCACCGCCCCCTCCCTTGCCGTGGAAATCTCAAAACTCTAGTAAAAGCACCTCGCCTCACCTTTATGGAATATTAACTGGGGGTAATATGCGATATCACATGCATGGGCAGGGGGGCTCTTGGACGCTTCATGATTTTGTATCATTTGTTATAATTGCTATATAGACTATGCTTTGCGATATTAAATTATTATTGACGAGGTCATCACGCAAAATTCTTGTATATGCAACTGTAGTCCTCGGTAATAAACAATTTGAAGTGCACATGAGAAAAACATGTTGGGATGAGGAAGCGTGGATGGATCTGATTACTGATTGGTTGTCTTTTTCTCGAGAAAGGAGAGGAGAGGGGACTTCTTCCATGGAGACACGCGTATCCTTGATGTCCAATGTTTCATTGCCAGGCGGTACTTCCAACATGAGAGTCTGTACGTTCTTCGAGGAACTGCGTGCGTGCAGCTTGCCTGACCTTCCGTTCCTCCTTCCCAACAAAAATATGGCAGTCAACAGGTTCGGCTGAACGGGATTGTCTGTCCTTCGACGGGAATTGCTATGCCCAACAATAGCCATTCAATTCCTAAATTATCTAAATAGTCCGAGTATCAAGATGAAAAGGAAGTTCATGGGGTTGGAGATATTTTAAAAATAATTTTTTATATTTTTAAATATTTTTAATATATAAATATTAAAAATAATTTTTTAAAATTTTAAAAATATATTATTTTGATATATTTTAAAATAAAAAATATTTAAAAAACAATCACTACCACATTTTTAAATATATCTTTAATATTATTCACTCTATGGGAAGTTAGAAGAAAATTTATATCAAATTTTTTATCATGCCAAAACAAATAAAAAATCTAAAAAGCTCTTGGGTGTTAATTTACTTTGTTTTTTTTTGCATTTAAGGTACCGGGGTATTTTTATTAAGCAAAATATATTGAAAAAGCAAAAAATCTTCTAGACAAAAGGTATGTATTTTTGGCTTTTAAAACAATAAAATCATTTCATCATGCTAAAAAATAGTGTGTTGACGGATTTATCTCTAATTAATTTTGTAATTCCGAATAGATCTCCTGGAAAAAAAGATTTTACATCCTAAACGTTTTCAGTTTTTTTAAGAAGGGTAAAAACATTATTTTATTGTTTAAATCACTGTGTCTTGTGCTAGAGTGTTTCACTTGATTTTTTAAATGACATGATTTCATTGATTCGGTCACGTGTCTTTGGTCCCTCCTTCCTGACTTCGACGATCAGGATCAGGCGTGATGGTATCGACCATGGGGAGATCTTATCTCGGTTTACAAGGTCATGGGCGGCCCGGTACCATCCATGTGCCGCGTACCCGCGAGACAGGCACGGCCCATGCACGTGAAATAATAGAATTCAGGATTTGTCCCTATTAGTAGCGGTAGATTCATTACTGGTTTCCTACCTCCGGTCCAGAAGCTTAACGCAAAATAATTAGATCCATGGGCCCCTTGATCAAACGGCTCCAATCATTGCATCAATCCATGGTTCATCATTCGTCTAAAAGTTTTAGGGTCCCACCCTAGAAAATTTTGTCAGATCCACCACTTTTGGGTGGTTCGCTCTTTTTTTAATCTTATTCAGTGGTGAGATCAGTGAAAGTCTCCTATGAAAATTATGGTCTTCTTTGAATCATTACGGGTTAAAGGTGTGTAAGGTTGTACTTCAATCACTTTAAATGTTAGGGTAACTTTTGATATTAAAGTTAGTTTAGGTAGCAGAAAATAGTTACAAAAATATTCGGGTCTAAGTAGAAGTGAAAATAAATTCTTTGTTATTTTTTTTTACAGAAAAAGAGGATGATATTTGGGGTTTAAGACTATTTACATATTATTCACATAGAAACACTACTATAATTCCACGTATTACCTGCGGATTGTTTCGTCACTATTTAAGCTTTGATTCTGTCAAGAAAATATTTACCAAAGACATCACATACAATTATTATTAGCTCAAAAACTTCTTGTTGGTTGTTTTTAGTATGTTGTTACGTCCGGTGTCATATAAACATGGATAGATTCATAGATGAAAAGGATTTATCAATAAATAAAGCCATAACCAAATTGATTTTATTTATAACTAATATTTTATTTATAAATTAATTATTTTATAAGATGAACAAGGCAATGAATTAAACAAGAAAATATATCATTCAAAAATATTTATTTTCTAACACTTAAATCACCAACTAAACTTTAAATTGAGACTCAATTTAATCCCAACAAACATATTACTTAGCCCATCTTAATCATTTTCCTTCAAGTTAACCTCAAATCCTAAACCAAAAAATAATTATTTTTTAATAAGGTATCAAGATCAACTTTAAATTGAGTTGAATTCAACTATAAAAAAATTTATTTTCATGAAAAACATATCCTAATTATTTCAAAATTAATATCAAACCCTAAATCACAATATTATTTTCTCTAAACACTACATTACCAACTAAACTTTAAATTAAGACTCAAATATTCAACAACAATAAAAAAATTAATATTATTTTATGAAAAACACTTTCTAATCAATTTCTCCCAAATTTACACCAAATCATAAATTATTAACATGCTAAAATTTTAGACATAACTTGAAATTAAAATTCAATACAAGTTAGGTGCCAAGTAGACAGGTCAACCACCCTTTTTAGAAATTATCCCTGCCAACATATCATTTTGTTCACATGCATAGGCTCATTTATTAACCATAAGACACCCTTTGTTGCTAGCTTCCTCTTGCGGTGACCATGAGCAACAGGGTGACTTCCACAATCAAAATCACACAACCGTTCTATTTTATTTTCATTCACATGAAATAAATTTAGTAAGGATATTTTATATATATTTCAATAATTGTTTTTCCGATGACAATGGATATTCAACATTCAAAAAATTAAACTATATTAAAACAACAATCCTAAGAGTTATACTATTAAAAAATGACTTTTCTGGATACTAGTTTTAATTTTTAAGTAAAAATAAATAATAAAATAAAATATATATTTTTTCATTTATTTTCTGGGCACGCTACATCAAATTGAGCCAACCAGTATCACTGGCCTACGGGACGAAGCAAACAAATTCCCAAGTGGCCATATAGTACTCGAGTTTTGACTTCGAAAGGGACATTCCATTTGTTGTTAGGACTTAGTTAACTGAAACGTATCACATGAGTTATAAACTTGTTTAGCTATACTTATTTATTGCTGTGACCAGGCCAGCTAGCAGGAGAAACTTTTTAGCTTCCTTTTTTTTTCCCTTTAGAAATCACACAAAATGAGAGAGTAATTAGTGATCTTTTACCCTTTTTAGCAGAAAAAGAAAAAAAAGAAAGAAGTAGAAGAAGTAAGGGAGGGGGAGAGAAATGATCAATAACCAGATTATAATTTAAAAATTATCAACGTTTATTTTGTTATTAATATTTTTTATAATAATAACATGTTATTTTATTTATTTATTCATTTCTAACTGTAACTTACTCGACACACATTAATGAAAGAATTTTGTGAGAATATACTAAAAAATATATTAAAAAATATTATATTGGTAAATGCTACTCTAATTTGCCAATAAAATGTAAATTTTTTTCTATAGATATTTTTATTTTTATAGTAGTGAAAGAAAAAAAAACTTTCAAAAAAATTGTCATAGTTTTGAGTTTTAATGAGTTATGTATTGTTGATGAAAATAAGATGACAAAAGTCGCGAGGTTAAGTGGCCAGAAGATGATACAGTCTCATACATTAATTGCATCTACAAATTGTTTTCGTGGGCCGTAACGTATAAATCAGGTTTGATTAGAGAGAAATGCATCTGAGTATAGAAACCAACCAACCTCGGGTATACCAGTGACCATATTCAAGGTCGGTATGTCCTCCAAAACATTGAGTGTTTTGGAATTCTCAGGCCATCAATCAAGACTTCCAAGAACCTAAATCGATGACCTATTTTGAAGAGTAACAGGCAAGCGAAATGTCTAAGCTAAATGAGAAACCTAATTAATGGACGTAATTAAGGTTTATTTGCGATGTCTGCACGATATTTGTGGCATATATCATAACCCCTGGCCATCGTATATAATACACAGCGGACGACGGTGGCTTTACATGTGGTTCAACGGTGATGATGATCATTCTGACCTACCACAAAGAGGCTCAGCCTCTCAATTTTATTTCTTTTATCTGTTCCTTTCTTTTCTTGAAGGTGTTATCTTGTCAACGTCAGGCTACAATAAAGAGGAAAGGGGCGATATTGCGCTCACTTCTTCAATGATTCTCCCTCTCCCCTTGCATTTTTATTGAAGATAGGATATATACCGGCTGTAGGTTTTCTGAAGTAGCTAATCAACTGCTTTATATAGCGACTGTAACCCATCCATAACCCTAACTCAATGAAGCATGCTCTAATGGCTGTTGAAAAATAAAGATCCTAAAAGTTCTAACTTTCGCTTTCACATCAACCCTAACTCTCTGTTGAAGGCCTTGTTTCAAGGATCAGATTGAGTGGACGCTAATGCCAAATGCAGCGATAATCATGATAGTATAAAAGAAGTAAAACAATTAATTAACTGAAATAACTATTAAGGGTAGATAATTGGCATGTCTAGCAAACAGTCTCTATTTATATTTATATATTTAATTTAGACGTTTGCAATGAAATTCATTTTTTTCTTAAAGGATGATTTTCTTTAATAAAATCGATAGCAATTTCTCATATCAAATTTTAAGTAGATTATTCATATTAAAAAAAAACTGATATTATAAATAAATAAAAATATTTTCCCCACCTCTTTCTTAAAATTAAAATCCCAGATGGTAGAGTAGAAGCAAAGCTAATTACTAATCAAGAAACACAAATTATTATAAATTCTAAAGTAGAAGGACTTTTTTTTTTTTTGGAAATTTGAGAAGAGAAAAGCAAATAATAACTGTTAATTCACACTACGAATAGCAATACAGGATACGATACATATCTCTCACACACAAAACTTTCTCAGTTAAAGACAGCTGGAATGTCAGCAATTTAGTAGACTGCCACGTGGTCGTCCTAATCCTCCGTTTCTACTCCGTTAGATCAACCGCTCTGATCCAAAACCGAACCGTCGATCCCCAAATCTGAACGTGGAAACTAACGGAGTATTACCAAAAAAAAAAAAAAAACAAAGAAAATGGAAACAAGACAAAAAAGAGACAACCGGCACATGGCATGATTAGGAAGAGATGGATGGGTGATCAACTTTTCAAGCGAAGCAAAAGCGTTCCCCTTTGCACATTTTTATCTCAAGTCTCAACTGAAACGAAGAAAAGAGAGCATCAGATCAATCCATGTCTTTGCTGCTACTGATCCCTCACTGCAAAGCTTAGTGCTTCATTTTAAGTGATGGCGGGAGAATTTCAAGAACCATTTAGCCTCAGCAACTGCATTAGCTTTCAGGTAACTTATCTTGTTCTTGAAAGTTATCTAATTTTGTCTTGACGTCTTATTTTTATTTACTTATCACCCATCAATTTTACTTGGAAAACTGGTTGGTTATTTTAGTAGTTCTCAGTTTCATGTTCTCTCGTTCTGGGAGGAAGTTATCAATTTTTCTTCATGGTTCAGCAAAAAAAAAATCTTTTAGTTTGTGATTCTTGAAATTGGCTTGCTTGAATATTTTTTTTTTTGCTTGTTAGATGTTCTGCTAGCGAGGGTCTATTGTGAATTTGTTAACATTTCTGGATTGGACAGGTAGATTCTCTGCACTCTGGTTCCGTATCCTTTGGAAGATTTGAGAGTGAAGACTTGTCTTGGGAGAGAAGATCATCTTTTTCTCACAATAGGTATCTTGAAGAGGTTGAAAAATGCTCAAAACCAGGTTCTGTAATCCAGAAGAAAGCTTATTTTGAAGCCCATTTCAAGAAGAAGGGTATTCTGCGTCCGGATTCACTTGATGGCCTGAGTGGGAGGGGATGCCAGAACTGCGAAGATGACGAGTACGGAAATTTGGGTCAAGGAGAAGAAGATGATGATATGAACGGAAGTTGCAATTATTCTCAGCGTGAGGATGATGTGCTGGAAAGTGTGGACTGTGACGAATTTGATTATGGAAATCAAGGAGATCAGTTTGATCATGGAAATGATGAGAGCCATCGTGCTTGCTTTGATGAGAGCCCTGAGGATCCGGATTATCATGGACAATTAGAGGTCATTGAATGTGAAAGAGAGAATCCTATTGTTCTATCTTCTGAATCTCCAGTGGAAGCTGCTTTGGATGATGGTAATGTTTCGGTCAAAGGTGTGCGTGAATATGTTAAACCTGAGGAAGCACATCAAATTGAAACTGGACTTGACGAGTCGCATCTCAATAATGACAAACAAGAGATGGAAATGAAAGATAACATTAATGATAATGTTGCTAAAATAGATGAATCATCTGTGACAATTGTTCTGTCCCCAAAAAGTGGAACTGCCAAGGATCTTGACAACACTGGTCCAGTGCATCAACAAAATCTTTCTCCAAAGGTGTGTAAAGAAATAAAAAATACTACATGACTAATAAAAAATAAACGAAGCACGTATGCACAGGGACACAACACGAACAACAATGGCAGTAATTCAGTTTAATCTTGCATTCTGCTATGTCAAACTCATGCCTATATGCTCTTACTACTGTTATTCTTGCTACTGCTGCTGCTGTTGACAATTTCCATCCTTGTTATCATTTTATAATCGTGCTAAATTGACCCTGATTTGCGTTTCTTGATATTTTGTCATCCCAGCTGAGAGATTCTGTGGAAAGTAAATCCACGAACCCCAGAATGAGGTCTCCGATTAATGGCAGTCAATTCCAGAAGATCCTTAACAACGTGTCAAAAACTACTGCAAAAACTCAGAATAGAGGAGAAAGAGAAACACCACAAAGAGCAAAATTAGAAAAGCAGTCATCACGAGCTACCACTCCTACTAGACGTTCGTTGCATAGAGCTAAAAATGAAGAGGTGAGCATTTGGAGTGATTTGTTATCGATATTCTAAACTGGCTGATTTTTCATTTTCAATTTGACTTTATGGTTAAAAACGCTCTTTTTGGCGTTTGCTTTTATTTACTTCAAAATTTATTTTTGTGCTCAGAATTCTGAAAGTGGCAATTTAAGGTTACATCCTGTGAGTAGAAGGTACTTTCTGATTCGTGCAAATTGCAAACCTGCATCTTCCATGTTTTCTGCCTTTAAGACGTCTGTATTGTTGTGCAGTGAAAGGGAATCAAGAGTAAAGAAATTTGAATATCCACCATCTAGATCAAAAAAAGTTGAACCTGTGTCTCATCTAAGAGCGAACAGGTCCATAACATACATCATCAGTTGATGCTCTAATGGTTTAACATTTTTTATTTCCTGAACCTGATATAGAGTAATTGTGATGCAGAAATAAGCAGATTGTTAATTCAATAAAGCCAGACACAATGCCATGCACTGCAGCCTTCAGTTTCAAAAGTGATGAAAGAGCAGAAAGGAGAAAAGAGGTGACCAAGCTTGATGTTGTTCGGAATTTAACTGTTCTGTGGCTAGCAGTCAAATTTAAATGCTCAATCCTTTTCTCGTTTGTTATATGATTCAGTTCTATATGAAGTTGGAAGAAAAATTGCATGCCAAGGAGGCAGAAATGAATCAGATTCAAGCAAAAACACAAGTACGTAAAAAATTCTCCAATAGCTGGCTCTTGTTGTTGTTGTCAGTAAGTGCATTGATATTGTACTTGCTCTTGTGATACTTCATTATGTCAAAAGAAGATTGCTACATTATATGCCGAGTCTTCTACAAAGCCAAATTTTAATAATCTTCTAAAATTCTCTAATTGTGATATAGATCATCCCTCAATGAGAATGAAGCTTGTAATGGACTCAAGAATATCTTATAGCAATTTGAGTATATCTTTTCCATAATTCTATCTGTATCAGATGCATGAATTACTGTGTTTGTAGGAACAGAAGAAGGCTGAAATTAAAAAATTCAGGGAAAGACTTAATTTTAAAGCTGCACCCATGCCTTCATTCTATCGTGTTGCTGGATCACCAGGCTCTGATGGGAACAAGGTACAGCGCATTAGCAGTTTTGGCATTTTGATCCTGTCTTATTATAGCCTATATCTATGGATACATAAGTAATAAATTCAATCTGTAACATTGTGTGTGTGCGTGCTTGGTAAAATATTGTGGTGTTTGAATTTTTTCTGCTTTCCATTTCAAGTGATCCTAATTATTGTAGATATGATATCTGCATACCGTCTTAGTTAATCTTAGGGTTATTGTGTATTTGGTTTTACTCAAAAACTCTGTGTTTTACCTTGATTTCACTTGGGGAATTGGTTTGCTTCTTGTTTTATTTTACTGCAAGTCTCATAAACTTAATTTGATATGAATCTCGCCAGCAGTATATGCGTGCGTGCTCATTCACATATTTACAGATATATGTTGTTGTTGAGAAAGAACGATGTTGTGGACAACTATTTATGAAGAGGAAACTAATGTAAAATGAGAACGTAAATAATTTTAAAGGGCCTAGTTGGCTTCCTCCTGCTGTTCAGATTGCATCATGTTGACTTCTTGAAATTGCAAGAACCACACAGCAATTTCAGTTTCATAGCATTTGGATAATAAAAGTTGCCACCAAGGAGTTGTAAATGTTGTTGATTTGCCTTACCGTACATTCACATTGTACCATCTTCATCTTAAGATGCTTTGAAGTGTTGTGCGTTTACTTGATATTTGTTCAAAGCATATTTTATCACCTCATAAAAAGTTCTTTGCCAAGTGTCCAAGGTGTTGATATAATGGTTCCATCTGTTAGACATGATTTGACGCTGTAATACTAAGAATAATCAAAGCGAAATGAGTGTAAACTTACATGTGGTTATGCTTGTAGGACTTAGTTATAAATCAGAGAGAGATTGGTCATGGATAGAAAAAAGAAGGAAAGGTCAGTGAAATGACTAGCAAGTTCTTGTATCATTATTATCTCTCCCTGGGGCTAAAAAACACGCGCATCTATAACAAACTTGAAGGATGAAACCCTATGGAATGGATGGGGAATCCTATATGAACTTTCTACTTATTGTTAATAATAGCATAGTAAAAGAAAATGTGAGAAAAAAAAGGTGTTCTCAAGAAGGAAGGTATGTGTTGTCATCAAAATATGGTGATAGAGATTTTATGAGAATGTCATTAAATTAAGGTGGCTTTCATCACCAGATCATTAGTTATATTCTCTATAATGTATTTTCACACTCGCTAATATCTTCATAGTTCAGCCTCAAGCCCTTCTTTGTAATTTTGGAAGTATGACTGTTAAGGCTGATAGTTTGTTCTTTTACTCGAGCAGTTCTGTGTTTTGTTATCTGCGCTTTACACTATTAGTTGGCAGAAATAAATTCAGCTTTTGTACTTCTATCTCAGGCTTCATCATCTAAAACCAAACCAGCTAAAGTACAACACAGGTCAACAAGTCCAGGGAGTGGAGCTGCTGCTAGATCACAATTACTTTCAAGGACTGGAAATGACCAAGCCGTCACTGCTAATGAATCTGTAAAACCTGCTAACCAGCCGGATCCCTCAGGAAGGACTGATCATCAGGCAAGAAATGTTTCTGAGGCTCGTGAAACTAAACCAACCAACAATAATAGGCACAAGCCAGAAGCTGTAACTAAAATTGGTGTCACTGGTAAGAATGAAAGAGGGAAGGTGAAGGATGCTAATTTGCAAAGGCATCAAGTATCAGAAACTACCAGAGTATCAAAAGACCTGAAGGTTGAAGGGAAAGCGAAAGCGAGAAGCCACAGAAGTAGCAGCGAGATGTTGAGGAAAAGTATGAAACACATTGGAATTGGAAGCAATACTGGAAAGGGTAATCTAGCTGTTGGTGTAGCCTTCCTGAATTGAGTGATTTTCTATATTTTCCAAGTAGACTACACAGTCATCTATCATGATATTGTTAGCCTGTTTGATACCATGAATTTGAATACAAGTCCAATGGAGCGAAGGTCAAATCGGGACAGACAACAGCTATTCTTTATCAGCGGCAACGAAATGACAAATTGTGTCAATCAACTGACGGTAATAGCATTTTCCCTCAATGTGTGCAGCGAAATCAACAACGTTGATGGAATAGGTAAGAATGGCAGCTTGTTTCCTTTCATTCTTGCTACCTCACCAACAGAAGTTAGTCTAGTTTGAATCAGGTGCATTGCCTCTTGCATTACAATCTGTGCTGAGCATCTGATATATATGAATGCGATAATGGCAGTAAATCATATAGTAAAAGCCATGAACTTTATTTGATTTTCTTTTTCAGGTACAATGAACTATAAGATAACCCTTATTTACACGATGAAGCATTTTTTTTATATACTAATACATTAAAAGAAAAAACAATGTATCCATATATCTGAAACTAGATTACGTCCAACCCATGTATGTCTTGAAATGGGGGAGGCTTGATTCCCCAACTTACATCGATGGTCTGTATCACGAAAAAAATCTACAATAAACAGAACTGAGAAAGAAGGTATGCCAGGAAATGATGTCACAAACCTTGGACATATCACCGTTAAGCAGAACTTCTAAACCGTGGCAACAGGACCGCCCTTATGCAATAGAGAGGCTGCGTGATGACGCATCCCATTATAGACGCATCCCATTAAGTCTATAACATCAGGTATTTGCATGCTAAAATTAGGCTTTAATGCTTGCATTTGATCTGGTAATTAGTCAACTGGTAATTATTACAAAACTTGACCGCTACCTCAAAGAGTTGTTCCTTTCATTTATAGAAATGGTGGGCCGAAAATATTAAAGTTAGTCTTTATTTGTGCTGAAAGATGTGGCCATCATGCCGGAGAAAGTGTGATTTCTGCTCCAGCACTTTGAAAATAACCCTCTCGGCTAAATGGAAAGTAGGACCCAGGAGACAAATCCTTCACAAATTTAGCCAAGTGATGGGTAAAGAGGCCATTTAATGTGTGTGTGTGTGTGTGTAAGCTAACCTGTAGGATTACTTAACTAATTCCAGACTTTTACAGATTGACTAATAATAGTGTTTGCCTGATCATTTAAAAGAGAATCTGATATTCTTAATATTATATCATGAGAAATGATATTCTTTACTTTTAAGGAATTTCATCCTGCGGATCATGTTGTAGGTATACTTCACATGAATCATGATTTGTGTGACCTCTTTT
Organism: Populus tomentosa; assembly: GCA_018804465.1. Classification (NCBI taxonomy): domain Eukaryota; kingdom Viridiplantae; phylum Streptophyta; class Magnoliopsida; order Malpighiales; family Salicaceae; genus Populus; species Populus tomentosa. The sequence continues at coordinate 10,017,420 of CM031987.1, forward strand.
ATAATTCGCCAAGGGGTAACCAAATGCAGTAAAGGACTATACTGAAGATTATATGGATCCTTTGAGAATTAAGATAGGCATCAAGTCTGTCTAAAAGTCGGTTTTTTTTTTTTTGCATTTTAAAAATAATTTTGATAAAAAATAATTTTTTTTATTTTTTCTCTATTTTAAATTAATTTTAAACAAACGGTAGACTCCATAATGGAGTTAATATTTGGTAGTTCCTATATCTCCATAAAAAAGAATTACTAGTGTTTTTGAGAGTACATATAATCGATAAAAAAAGAGAAGGAAAATAATGCTACTAGAACCATTATTCCCTTTTTCTCAGGGAAGGTGCATAACCTTTAATAAAACTATGATGCTTTTATCAAGACATGTTCAACCTCGTAAAGAACACCAATGTAAGACATAAGGCCTCCACAAATTCTAGAATCATGAATGTTCTAGCCCACCACTATGGTTCATATCTGTATAATTAAATTTTCTCATTCAAACAAAGCAAATGATATAATCGATGTTAAATTATTAGTTTAACCAAGAAAATTGAGGTATAAATAAAATGAAATTATAAGATATAATTTATTTTATTCTTTAATAATGTAGTAGTTATAAAATCTCTAAGAACATCGAGAGAAAAAAGATTTCCAAGAACAAAAAAAAATATTCCACTGTCAATAAGAAAAAAGCAAAGAAAGGAAAGCAGATTACTTTATAGCTTAATTAGACGAAAAGGCAAACTTCTGGGACCACCTCCTCCGCATCTTCTAACACTTCACTTCGTCCCCCTTTTTTTTTTCTTTTTTAATCTATATATATAAGTTTATGCCAGTTATGTTATATTCGAACAACTTTCATACAGAAAATGAATCCATGTTTTCAGTCCAGCCAAAAACAAATTTTGGAAATTTTACTTCCCATGACGTTTGACTTAAGGAAGAAGACCCCTCTCTAGTAGTCGGACCAATCCCTGATGTTTATTTTCCGAGCTAAAACAAGTAAATACCAACCATATCCTATTTTCCTTTATAATCAAGTATCGAAGTTCTTGCAATTCACTTGCAATTAAACCCTAGTTAATCGCTTTCTACAACTAGAAAAAACTTGGCAATTAAAATGTTGATGCTGTATCTTCTCCCTCGCATGACATAAACTCAAATATTACAACTAATTAAACCTAATTATATATTTATTAGCATACAGGCGATAAATTGCGTACATCAAATTTTTCAATCACTAACGGCCAAAAAAAAGATACAGAAAAGCAAAAGCAATAATATTAGATGCGGCCATCACAAGAGGTGACCTTGGAAGACTGGTTGCCGAAGAAACATCGCCTTGATGAGGAGGCTTCCTGTAGTAGAAGGGAAAATAAGGCAGGATAGGATCAGGAGGTGGAGGACTATTAAAGTTGTTACCAAAAGCTGGTGGTGGATAGTAGTACGGTAAATTTCCAGTCGGGGAAGGGTATAAAGGAGGTGAAAATGTCCCTGCTGACTGAGATGGCGGAGACGGTGGTGTTGTGACAATCGGGGTACCAGTCCCGGTGGGGGGAGGATAACAAGGATAGGGACACTCGCCGCTGTCGGACGTGGTCAAGCTAGGAAGATTGACAAGTATGGACGTGAAGAAGAGGGCGGCGGAGAGGATTAGGGATAAGTTAAAATCCATGTTGCGACGGAGGAGAGGAGAGGAGAGGAGTGGAGAGACTAGAGTGACTGATGAAAAGAAGGGGGTGGGTGAAGTTATGTGGTGTGACTGATTATAAACTTTTGGTTATTTAGTGTTTTGTCATGGCTCACAAAGTAAGGAAAAAAAGAAGAGGAAAAGGGGGCTAAAGGAAAGAAGGATTAAAAAGCAAGTTATCTCTACTATTGAGCTTAGTGTCTTTATATTGGTGAAGAGGTTAAACCTAGGCACCATAAAACTCTGAACTTGACCCCCATTGACCTTAGCATGAAGGCATGGATGGGCTACTGAGATAAATGATACAGAAAGCTTGTCGCAAAGATTTCCAAATTGTCATTTAAGCATTGCTCATGAGAAATAACCAATCAATTCTTCCTTCATCTGTTTTATTTTTCATGTTCTAGTCTCAGCTAGCGCAGTCTTAGCTTCACAAGACGTGGCCTAATAAAATTAGCTAGGACTTCAATGTTTTCTTCTGGTTACAGCTAGGCCTTCGTTTTGAAATGTAACAACATATTTGTCCTCTAACCATATAAGATTGTTCTTATGTTTGTAATTTGGAAAGATTCCCTAGGTATGATGTCGTTTTCAATCATTTACTTCCTTTTCTTAAAAAACTAGAATTAATTATAATGTCTCATCTACTTCCTGATAGTAAATAGCAACAACAATGGATGGATTAAAACACTCTCAAATCACCACTTGCGACTCGAAACCCTCCCTTTCACTGATACTCTTCCTCGCCCACTCTACCAGAATTTGCTCAAAACAGGGGCCATGTACTTAACTGTATTAGCGCATTAGTGATGTGCTTGGTCCCCGGCCGGACAATGACATAAACAAAAGATTATATATATATATATCCGTCAACAAACCATAATAATGAACATTGATCTACAAACAAAAACAAGTTGCCAAGGCAATGTTGACTTGAATAACAACGCCTCCCAGTTGCCAATGAGTGATCTACTTGGCTCAATGGTATTCACGTTGCCTTTTCCTCTGGAATCTGGAGTTCAAGACTTCCCTTTGTAAGGAATAAAAAAAAAAACAAGAAGAAGAAGAAGACACCTCTCAGTTTGAAGGATAGCCATGGTTTTGATGACTAGGGGTATGTATTATATACTAAATGCTTCCTTTTCTAAGAACTGCTGCTCCTGTTGATATGAATTATTTCATTGTACGTCATAAGCAAACCTTAGTTATTGATTTTAAAGAGAGTGATTTTTTATATGGCAGGAGAACGTACTGGATGAAATTCGTGTATGCCGTCTTGGATCAATACACTCTGTCTTCAATATTCAAAACCATATGCATATTGAAGATCTCAATTTAATTTCCTTCAAGTTCTTATGTGGGTATGGCTGCCTGGAACTCATCAAAACCATGCTTTCCTTTTCCCTCTTGAAGTTTTGATCTTGAAACGATATCGATCGGTGATATCTGAGCATGAAGATTCACCAAAATCAATAATTTTTTGAGAATTATATCATCCAAACAAACCCATCGGGGCCATATTAAACAGGATTTACTACTAGCTGTGAAGTGTGATTTTAGTTAGAAATGAAAATATATACCTATTCTACGATCATGTCCTCTTAAAGATTGTGGTGTTCAATTATTGAACGAGCCAGTAGAAAAAGATAGCAGCCATTTAAAAGAGTCCAATCTGATGACTTATTATTTTGCTGGCTTTGAAAGTCTGATTCCAATCACCAAAAACTGATTCCTCAGACAATAAAAAATCATAGGGCGGAGCTGAAAAATAAACAAATTGAGTGATCTTGACGTCTTCGTTAGCTTATAGGAAAAAAAGATTAGGTTTGATTTATTCTTGGCTCATTAATCACTTTTGTAGGAGTGTCAAACATGGGTTGCTCTGATTTTTGTTGTCATGGTTTGTTATATAATCCAGCTTTGCTATTCAATAAAGAAGTGGTCCTTCACTCTTTATTTGAATTGTTAAATTATTTATTTTTGTTTGATAGTTTTAATATATTAGCGTCAAAAATATAATTTTAAAAATAAAAATATATATATTATTTTAATATATTTATAAATAAAAAATCATTTTAAATCAAAACCATTAATATACTACCAAACATCTTCTTCATCTTTTTCCTCGATCTCATCGTGTCAGTGGAAGTAGCTCCATAGTAGTTGCTTTCTTTCTTTCTTTACTTTTCCTTAAATGAGCACTTATTTTGACTTGTAGGAGGTAGTAGTTAAAGCTAAAATATAAAAATGTTTCCAATTTCCAAACCCATCGAACATTTAACAGCTGTTAGTGTGCATGTTTTGTTTTCATTTTCGTCCAGAAACAGTGTAGCTGTAATGAATTACTACAGGTCAAGTTTCTCAAAGCACAAACACCAACCTCTCGTCCTATAAGCTTTATAGGATAGCCTTCTTTGGGCTGTTTTACTTCTCTGGCTTGATAGCGAAATCCTTAATTTCATTTTCAAACTGAAGAAAATAAGATCATCGAACCCCAAAAGGGTGACTGACAAAGTTAGTAACCAGCTCGTTGATTTCATCCATGGCAATTAATAAGAAAGAACAGTTCTTTTTAAGAGCTGTGGATTCTCTCTACATGTGGGTGTGAGAAAATAAAAATAAAAAACACAGACAATATTCAGACAATAGGCTGTTGTGTTCTATTATTGGCCACCAAAAACAATTAATCATCGTATACATGAAAAAGGTGAATGCTACTTTTCTTCTTGACATTTTCCAGTCTCTGTGCACAACGATTTTTCCACCTCTCTCAGTTGTTGTTTTTTTTTAAAGTAATAAAATTCTATCATAAGTAAAATTTGTATAAGTATCTTTAAAATTAAATTAATGTGTTAAACAAGTACAATAAAGGCAATTTTTAGAACTATGGACAAAATTAGGACTTCCCAAGCCACTTAATTATGTAATCAATTACCTGTGTGAAAGTCAAGTCAAGATAAGAGTTATTTGGTTTCTGACAATTTTATGCACTGATGCCGGCAAAGAGCAAAACATTAGCGTGCAGTTTCATAAGCAATTATGCATCAGTGTGACGCCTGATAACATAATAAAAAAAAAAAAAAAAATTCAAATGCACCCATTACTTGCAAATTTCATAACCAAAACCAACCTCCTTGGTTCATATTTTGCATTGTAATTGTGGTTTCAAAAATTAATTTTTTAAAAACATTATAAGTTATAGTTTATTTTTTAACTAATGTTTTAATAATTTTTTTTAATAAGATTCATACATAGCTATAATATATATTAATTAACTAAACACTTTCAAACTATATTTGAGATAAAATTGAGTTTTAACTATACTGAATTACACTTTCAAATGAATTTTTAAATTAGTCTAAAATAATTAAGTATGTGTTTGATAATACAATACATGATGTTTTTTATATAATTTTTATTTTTTATATCAACACATTAAAATTATTAAAAATTATTAATTTAATATTTAAAAAAAAAATAAAAAAAATACTTAAAGAAAAAAACCACTTTAACAAACACTTCTTGAGAATTAATGAAAGATAAACTTGAAAAAAAAAAAACAGGCAAAGCTAATCAATCAATCATGTTGCAATAGGGGGGGGGGGGGGGGGACCTCTGGTCTTTGTTTAGGCAACCTACCTGGAAAGCCATCAATGGGTAGATGTTCCATGTCCAGGTCACCTCCTTGAAAATCGAACCCCGTCTTCAACTATTTTTCGCTACTGAGATCTGGCGCAAAGAGGTCAATTTTGGGCATCTCAGTAAGGATGTGAGCAAAGTCGCAGATTATTCGGCAAAAAATGGCCGTCAATTGAGAACCCAGTTGATATTCATAGCCTGGCTTAAATTCTTTCTTTTTAACTTCTGCTACTAGCCATCCTCTGGACGGCCCTGTCTTTACTTTCTTTGTGACCTGTTCTTGTTTTTTATATAATCTCGTTCATTGTCAAATATATATATATATATATATATATATATATATATATATATATATATATATTAAACATGATATATTATATCTGTAAAATTAACAATGAAACTAAGAGACGCAAATGAGAGTCACGGCTCCTCTAGAATTTAAAATGCTCCCTTAAAGTTAAAATATAAATTTGATAGAACTCTTACAATGTGTTTGGAAGCCAATTAGCAGGGGAAAGAACGTGGGAGGATTGAAAAATTTAAAGAGAGAAAACAGATTTCTCTTCGATGTTTGGATGGAGGGGAGTCTGGAAGGAAAGAATTGGTAGCGAAAATTGATGCAATTACATTTGTATCCTTCATGATCGCCAGGGAAAATTTTTGTAAGGGTTACAATAGGTAATTGCACACATTTTCCCTTCACTTTTTGGTGGGCACATGGGAAGTTTTTCCTTCCTCTGACTTTTTACTCTCCCAAACAATACGTTGATATTTTTATATATATAATGATCCATTTTAAAAAAAAAAATCACTTTAATCCATTTTTTAAGTTCTATCATGAATTAGTTTGAATTTTAACTATTAAAATTTCATTACTGCAAGTAGTAGGTAATTCGAATGTTTTTAAAATTAGGTGTCTTCTCTACTATATGGAGCAACCTAAACCATTAATTTTCTATGAGAGGATTAAAAACAAATCTTGTTTACACGGGACGCTAGTTGCCTTAGAACTAGAGTAATGCACAACAACTTTAACCACCTTCTAGTAACTTGCAAGACAATTTTGGAGCGAGTTCACATAGTAATGATAGAAACGAAAACCAAAAGAAAAGGTCACGATGGAAGAGACAGAGAGAGAGATAGATTACGCTAACTACAAGCTGCCAGACTTCAACGATGACCCACCAGACCGATGGGCCCTACAATTTGGTGAAACCGAAGTAGATCTCAGAAACTGTAACTGACGACATCTGACACAGCTGTGATCAGAACTGATTTTATCCACTGACACCAAATCAGATGGTTGTCATCTCCTCTTTGATTTCGAAGCATTTTCTAGAAACCAGGATTCGTGACATTTGGGGCAAGAAGGCTTTGCAGGGACAGATGGCGCCATGCCCAGTTATCCAAGCTCTGGATTTCTAAGAGAGAGGAGGGGGCGGCCCAAACTAACACAAATTATTTTGTCTTGGGTGTTCTTTTTTCTCGAAGTGGAATCAATTGTTTTACACAAATCTTAATGATTGTGTGAGTTTTGTTTGAAATGACTTGGGTTAAAAGTATTTAAAAAGGTTTATAACTTTTCGAATGTTACAAGTTATTCTCGTGTTGATGGGCTGCTTTTCAATTTCTTCTTTGATTTTTGGATCTCTTGCCTAATACCACCGTCCCCATCCGATGACCATTTGTCCAATGAATGCATTAATGACTCACACATTTTATCTAGTCAACCCGACTTTTTCCACAAACTAATTAATCAAGTTATCCATGAAGAACGAACCCTAACATTTTAAAATTGGAATCATGTGTACAGATTATGGAGGAGATGCCTAAAGACATCACCGACTAATGGTGGGCCTAATTGAAGGCAAGTTTTGAAGTAAAACAAACCAGTGGAGATGCATGCTGGTGGTTCGTCCATCATGCCATCCACAATAATCAGAGATAAATAATACAATATATAGCACCTAATTATTCTTGTAAAAGTTTACATTTAATTTATAGACCCAGAACCCAAAATTGATCGTATACTTTTTCTTTCATTTATCAAACCATAAATCATGACCAGATTAGCAACATCAACATAACTAAAAGAAAACAGGACAGAATTTAAAAGAAAAAAATTGTTGCTGAAACGAAATTACGAAAAGGGAAGATAAGACTGTTATTCAAGATACTGAACAATTTAGAGATAATAAAGCAAGAACCAAGTACATCTTAGCTATGAAGTTATATCCTTTTGGACACGAAAATTCTTTATCTTGTTGTCCTTGGACTCTTTAATCACGCCATCTCGATTAACTTCTATAAATTCAGGCCTCAAACGCCAAATCTTACAAACATTCCTACCAATCCACATCCAATCAAAACTTGCAAACCAACGGTTGGCCGGCCAGCAGCCGAGAAAGTGGTGTCAACAGGGTACAAGTTCCGTCGTGGACCAGTTACGTAAATAAAGGATGGTGCGGGTGGGGGTGGAGGGCCGTAACCTGATGGTGGCTTCTTTGGAGTCGGTGGTGGCAACTCTGGTGGAGGAGGTGGTGGTGGACACAATACTGGTGGAGGAGGCGATGGTGGTGGAGGACTTGGATTACATGGCGTGCACTTCTCTTCAGTTGGTGCAGGCACGGTGGTCTCATCAAGCTTCCTTGAATCTAAGCCGTGAACGGGTGCCGCAACAAAAAGAAACATGCTTAATAGCATCAAAGAGTTGAAAAAACTCATTCTTGACAGCGTAATGAGGCTAGCTAGAAGTTAGAGAATTGCTAGAGAGATCAATATGGTGGAGGATTGAAGGAAAGGGGGCTTGATAAGAGCTATTTATCAGGGTCTTAGCTGCATGGAACTGTGATATAGCTGCTAGTCTCTCGAAAGGTTGTCCGGGAATTTGGTGATATTTGAATATTAGAATCCCAAAGAATCTTACGTGAACGGGTGCCGCAACAAAAAGAAACAAGCTTAATAGCATCAAAGAGTTGAAAAAACTCATTCTTGACAGCATAATGAGGCTAGCTAGAAGTTGGAGAATTGCTAGAAAGATCAATATGGTGGAAGGATTGAAGTAAAGGGGGCTTGATAAGAGCTCTTTATCAGGGTCTTAGGTGCATGGAACTGTGATATAGCTACTAGTCTCGAAAGGTTGTCCTGGAATTTTGTGATATTTGCTAGTCATGGGCTTGATTTCATCCATGGCAATTAATAAGAAAGAACAGTTCTTTTTAGGAGCTGTGGATTCTCTCTACATGTGTGTGTGTGGTTGTGCTAAACTCAGCTTGTCTATCTATTGTCTAGACACCCATTTTAATCAATAATAATAACTAAATAAAAAAGAAAAAACTTGGGAAGAAGAATATTGAGATTTTACCTTCTCTTTTAATTCAATCCGATACACAGAAAGGAGTGAGAAATTAAAAATAAAACACACAGACAATATTCAGATCGACCAGTTCCCCTTTATTAGCATTCCTTTTTCTTTTGGTGCAGCAGGACAGGCTGTTGTGTTCTATAATTTTCGACCAAAAACAATTGATCATCGTATACATGAAAAAGGTGAGTGCTCCTTTTCTTCTTGACATTTTCTTTCCAGTCTGTGTGCACAGCGATTTTTCCACCTACCTGTAAAGCCATCAATGGGTAGATGTTCCATGTCCAGGTCACCTCCTTGAAAATCGAACCCCATCATCAACAATTTTTCGCTACTGAGATCTCGCACAAAGAGGTCAATTTCGGGCATATCAGTAAGGATGTGAGCAAAGTCGCAGATTATTCGGCAAAAAATGGCCGTCAATTAAGAACCCAATTGATATTCATAGCCTGGCTTAAATTCTTTCCTTTTAACTTCTGCTACTAGCCATCTTCTGGACGGCCCTGTCTTTACTTTCTTTGTGACCTGTTCTTGTTTTTTATATTAAACATGATATATTATATCTGTAAAATTAAATATGAAACCATGAGACGCAAATGAGAGTCAAGGCTCCTCTGAAATTTAAAATTCTCTCTTAAAGTTCAAAAATAATTTTGATGAAACTTTTACAATGTGTTTGGAAGCCAATTAACAGGGGAAAGAACGCGGGAGGATTGAAAGTGTCGCACGTGTGCGGCGTCGCGGTGAAAATAACAAGTTGTTCCATTTTCTTAATCTACAATGTAAATCTATCTATATCTATAGGGATACAAGAAAATACTGTTTTTTATTGGTAGAAAATGAAATGGGAGTCGCCACCTAGTATTTTGGTCACTAGGAACCCTAACTGGTCTCAGAGATCGGGCACGGGGACTGGTTGCGTAAAGGGAAGGTATCAGCACCCCAAATACGCCCTACCTAAGGTAAGCTGCATTGTTTTATTGTCTGATAAAATCTAAGGTATTTTTGTGTTTTCCTAGTTGTTAGTCCGTCTATGGTTCAAGAAAAATCCTTCTCGGTAAGAAGGTCTTTATCTTATCGGAAAAAATCCTAACCGTTCTAACGTCCATACCAAAACTTTATTAATAATATTTAGGAATACGTTTTACGTATAAATTCGTAATCCCAAATACTAAAAGAAAACAAAAAGATTTTTTGAATTTTTGAAATATTGGCCTAGTTCTCATGGCTTGAATAAACTGGTTATTAAAGCCAAAATGCATGCTAGTACATATATTGTTTTGAAAATTTCCTTTGTTATGTGAAAATATGATGTTATAATATTTATATATATATATTGGAGAGACTAGGCCGTATTTTTAAAACAAAAACAATTTTTTTTTCGAAAAATATCATTTTTTTTTATTGCTTTGATGAAAATCGAGTATTTTAATACTGGGTTTGTATCCTTACGGTATAAAAATACAACCCAATATTAATCCACCTTAAAAAATGCAGGAAAAATCAACAATATTTTTAAGGACTTTTGGGAATTTTTTGAAAATAAAAACATTTTTTATTTTGAAAATCTTTGAGGTTTTGACAAAAACCGGGTATTTTAATACTGAATTTATATCTTCACGGTATAGAAATACAAACCATTATTAAGTTATTTTGATAAAAATGCAAGAACATCAACAATATTTTTTTAAAAAAAGTTTTTTTTTTTAAATATATGGTTTTTTTTATTTTTATATACATACACACTATATACACATATATATACATTATAATATATTATAATTTATATTATATAATATATTATATAATATATTATATATTATGGGCTGGGCCGGCCCAAATAAAAGGGCCGGACTCAGCCCAACAAAGAAAGGTTGGGCCGATCTCGGCCCAACAGGCCTCATGCATCTTCTGGTCTGGGCCGGACCCGGCCCAGATCTAAAGGCTGGGCCAGAATTGGCTGGCCCAGGAGAGAGAAAAAAAAAAAGAAACGGGGAGGGGAATTAATTTTCCCCTCCCGTCCTCCTGCATGCAACAAGATTATGCACGCAGGAGGAAGACGATGCTAACCAAAAAAAATGCAGGGGGGAGAGGACGTTACCTGGCGTGAGGAGGCGGTCGCTGGTGGTGCTGCGGTGGCGTGGCTCGCGTACAGCGGCTCCGGGCAGTGCTGTGGCGGTTCGAACGGCGGCGAGAAAGACTTCTCCGCTATTCTGTCTTTTCGTTTCGTTTTTTTTCTTTTGCTTTCGTCTGTTCAGGTATTCCCTTTCTGCTTCTCTCTTTCTTCTCTTTTTTGTTTGTTTGGTTCTTTCTAGCTTTTCTCTCTCTCCTCCCTTTTCGGTTTTTTTTTTTTTTGGGTAGTCCCCAGTATTTATAGGGGAAGAAAAGGTGTTGGGACCATTGTTAGTGCGCCTTGGAGCGGGTTTCACGGGCGGCTGGTCGGCCACCACCCGTGACAGCAAAGCTCCGCTCCCTTGCTTTCGGCGGGGCGAGCGACCGGTAGTCGGCCATCAAGTTTGGTCGGTGGTCCAGTGTTTCGGGTTGGTCGGTGGGTGCAAGGAGAGAGAGGCGGGAAGATTTTGAGGAAGAAAAACAAAGTTTCCTTCCTTCTGTTCGGGGGGAAGGAGGAAGATGAACAATGTGGTTCAAAACGACACCGTTCTGGTCTTTTTATATATATATATAACATGAAACGGCATTGTTTTGGACAAAACGCGCCGTTTCATTAAAACAGGGCGCCAAAACGCGCCAAACTTCAAATCAACCCTCAATCATCTTTAATTCATTTCAATTGCATCCCTGCCAATTTCGATCTTCACCCCCATAGTTGGCCGCGTTTTTCACTTTGATCCCTGACCTCTGATTTATGCAATTAAGCCCTCAATTGATCAATAAACTTCCAATTTCTTCAATTAGGCGCCTGAACCAATGCAAAACAGCCTCCTCTATTTACCCGCTTTTTCCAAATTGGTCCTTGGTTTCGGTTTTTCACAATTAAACCCCTAATTGGCCATTAAACTTCAATATTTATTCAATTAAGCCCCTGATTTGACCCAATAAATACCTAAAAAATATATTTTGACCCCAGAACTTAAATTTCTTCCAATTAAAGCTCAAATTGACTTAGAAATCAATTTTTCTTGCACTCAAATCCTCTATAAATTCAATTAAAAATCGAATTAAGTCCATAAACCTTCAAATTTGGATTTTTCTCCTCAAAAATCAAATTTTTTTATCCACCACGGCTCTTATCATTCAAGAATATATTGTCAAAAATCCATCTTTGTATTTTTATCCTCCTTGACCGATTTTTCTGACCACTTTCTGAGCGCTTCTGCCTCCTGTTATTTTTCTAACCTCCTTTGGTTATTTATTTTATTTATTATTTGGGACCCGAAAATGGGTTACAACAGAAAGTGAGGGGAAAGAAAAATTTAAAGAGAGAAAATAGCTTTCTCTTCGATGCTTGGATGGAGGGGAGTCTGGAAGGAAAGAATTGGTAGTGAAAATTGATGCAATTACATTTGTATCCTTCATGATGGCAAGGGAAATTTTTTGTAAGGGTTACAATAGGTAATTGCACACATTTTCCCTTCACTCTTTGGCGGGCACACGGCAAATTTTTCCTTCCTTCTTTCTCCCAAACAGAGGAAAGACTTTCTATCCTTATTCTCTTTCCTTCCTCTGACCTTTTACTCTCCCAAACAGTACGTTGATATTTTTTTATATATAAAGATCCATTTTTAAATTAAAAAAATAACTTTAATCCATTTTTAAATTTTATCATGAATTAGTTTGAATTTTAACCATTAAAATTTCATTACTGCAAGTAGTAGGTAATTCGAATGTTTTTAAAATTATGTGACTTCTTTACTAAATGGAGCAACTTAAACCATTGATTTACTATAAGAGGATTAAAATCAATAAAAGAAAGAGTCTGGTTTACATGGGGAGGCTAGTTACCTTAGCAAATATAGACAATGTTGAGAATTGTGTTTCTTGAAAATAAATTTTTTATTTAATTTTTTTAATGTTTTTATATTTTGATGTGTTGATGTTAAAATTAATTTTAAAAAATAATAAAAATATTATTTTAATATATTTTCAAGTGAAAATCACTTTGAAAAGTAACTGTTTTTTTTTTAAAAAATTATGTTTTTAAATCGTTTTGATGCATTGATATGAAAAAATAAATTTTAAAAAATAAAAAAATAAATTATTTTAATATATTTTTTAACAAAAAAAATATTTTAAAAATTAATTTCAAATATAATACCAAACGTGCTCTGTACTCCCAAACAATCCCCAGTTAATTTGATCAATCTGTGAAGGTTTCTCTGCAAACTAGAGCAATGCACAACTACTTTAACCACCTTCTTGTAACTTGCAAGACAATTTTGGAGCGAGTTCACGTAGTAATGATAGAAACGAAAACCAAAAGAAAAGGTCACGATGGAAGAGACAGAGAGAGAGATAGATTACGCTAACTACAAGCTGCCAGACTTCACCGATGACCCACCAGACCGATGGGCCCTACAATTTGGTGAAACCGAAGTAGATCTCAGAAACTGTACCTGACGACATCTGACACATTTGTGATCAGAACTGATTTTATCCACTGACACCTAATCAGATGGTTGTCATCTCCTCTTTGATTTCGAAGCATTTTCTAGCAACCAGGATTCGTGACATCTGGGGCAAGAAGGCTTTGCAGGGGACAGATGGCGCCATGCCCAGTTATCCAAGCTCTGGATTTCTAAGAGAGAGGAGGGGGCGGCCCAAGTTAACACAAATTATTTTGTCTTGGGTTTTTTTTTTTTTCTCGACGTGGAATCAATTGTTTTTCACAGATCTTAATGATTGTGTGAGTTTTGTTTGAAATGAATTGGGTTAAAAGTATTTAAAAAGGTTTATAACTTTTCGAATGTTACAAGTTATTCTCGTGTTGATGGGCTACTTTTCAATTTCTTCTTTGATTTTTGGATCTCTTGCCTAATACCACTGTCCCATCCGACGACCATTTGTCCAATAAAAGCATTAATGACTTGAACAAGTTTATTTTCAGAATAAAGGACTGCCTATTGACAAAGACAAGTTTATTTTTTATTTCAAATTTTTTTTATTTTTAGATTGTTTTAATATGTTAATGTATTTAAAAAATTAAAAAATATTATCTTAATATATTTTTAAATAAAAATTACTTTGAAAAATAATATAATACCAAATAAACTTTAACTATCTGGTCAACCCTACTTTTTCCACAAACTAATTAATCAAGTTATCCATGAAGAACGAACCCTACATTTCAAAATTGGAATCATGTGTACAAATTATGGAGGAGATGCCTAAAGACATCACCGACTAATGGTGGGCCTAATTGAAGGCAATTTTTTAAAGTAAAACAAACCAGTGGAGATGCATGCTGGTGGTTCATCCATCATACCATCCACAATAATCAGAGATAAATAATACAATATATAGCACCTAATTATTCTTGTAAAAGTTTACATTTAATTTATAGACCCAGAACCCAAAATTGATCGTATACTTTTTCTTTCATTTATCAAACCATAAATCATGACGAGATTAGCAACATCAACATAACTAAAAGAAAACAGGACGGAATTCAAAAAAAAAAATTGTTGCTGAAACGAAATTACGAAAAGGGAAGAGAAGACTGTTATTCAAGATACTGAACAATTTAGAGATAATAAAGCAAGAACCAAGTAGATCTTAGCTATGAAGTTCATCCTTTTGGACACTAAAATTCTTAATCTTGTTGTCCTTGGACTCTTTGATCACGCCATCTCGATTAACTTCTATAAATTCAGTACAAACAGTGATCCTAACAATATTCCACATCCAATCAAAACTTGCAAACCCACGGTTGGCCGGCCAGCAGCCGAGAAATCGTTGTCAATAGGGTACAAGTTCCCTGGTGGACCAGTTACGTAAATAAAGGATGGTGCGGGTGGGGGTGGAGGGCAGTAACCTGATGGTGGCTTCTTTGGAGTCGGTGGTGGCAACTCTGGTGGAGGAGGTGGTGGTGGACACAATACTGGTGGAGGAGGCGAAGGTGGAGGAGGCGATGGTGGTGGAGGACTTGGATTACATGGCGCGCACTTCTCTTCAGTTGGTGCAGGCACGGTGGTCTCATCAAGCTTCCTTGAATCTAAGCCGTGAACGGGTGCCGCAACAAAAAGAAACATGCTTAATAGCATCAAAGAATTGAAAAAACTCATTCTTAACAGCATAATGAGGCTAGCTAGAAGTTTGAGAATTGCTAGAGAGATCAATATGGTGGAAGGATTGAAGGAAAGGGGGCTTGATAAGAGCTGCTTATTAGGGTCTTAGGTGCATGGAACTGTGATATAGCTACTAGTCTCGGAAGGTTGTCCGGGAATTTGGTGCTATTTGATTATATATTAGAATTTAGAAATGGAGTGAGGGAGACTTGTTTTTAGGGACCTTCTCTTTCTTTCTTCCTCTCTCCCTCCTTTGCTAGGGTGTTGCCTTTTCTCTTACGGCAATCCATAGATTGCACGTGGATGGTCCAGCGTTTGGGGCCCACCATCTACACCGTTCTGATCAATATATTTATACATATACGAGTACGGATTCTTATAATTTCTCCCGGTCATTGTATAAAAATGCGTGTAATTTCTTGTCATGACAAGGAGAGTCAATTAAAATTCAATTCAATACTTTTTCCATATAATTTTCAATATAGTTTTTATATTGGTTTATTTTTTTTAAATGATGATTTTAAAATCCACATCAAGAAACATAAAGATCAGAGCAAATTTTACAATCAAATATATCTTTTAATATTATAACGTCCTGTGTCTAAAGTTGAACTTCTCTTTATATATATATACTTCATGCATTGAGGGATTAATATATATATATATATATATATACACAATTATTAATAATTGATCAAAGATGCAATATAGTCCCTTCCAGCTTGTGCAAATCATACGCGTGTGGTTGGAAGCACTATCCTCTAATTGTTAATTAAGCTTTCTTCGTCCAGCAGAAATTAAAAAAGACATGGTTAGTGTATCTTGCAAAGATTGTTATGGCAATTAAAGCTATGCATGGTGGAATCGTATACCTTGCAACGAAAATAAAGCTATACCTTTCTTGAATATATAATAGAAATTTAGCCAGCCTAGCTCTGCTGTGCTTGAAATTCCGTATTCTTCTTTGCAGAGATATTAAAATAAAAATGTATAAGATATCAAGTAGCAATATAAATATAAATATATCCGCGAGCAATACGCCGTATAAAAATGTTTTAGATTGGGGTGTCCTTAGAAAAAGCTACCCCAGTTTTAACCCACATCAGAATAGATTTATAGTTCAGGGGTCTTTATGAGTTATAGGCAGATGAAAACAAAAACAATATAGGAGACGTCATTCAAAATAATTTATAGTTCAGGGGTCTTTATGAGTTATAGGCAGATGAAAACAACATCAGAATAGATTTCCCTTGATTACTGTCCCTGTTTTAATAATTTATTAAGTTACATTGTGTGTTTGCGAAACTGATTTAGTTGGAATAAATAGTTAATTATCATCCAATTTTTTTGCATATAAAAATAACTTTTACATAAAATAAAAACTTACCCAAATATCGGATGAATTCGGGTGTGTTTGGTATTGTGTTTCAAAAGTATTTTTAAAAAATATATTTTATTTTTATTTATTTTTAAAATAATATATTTTTGATATTTTCGGATCATTTTAATATGCTGATATGAAAAATAATTTTTAAAAAATAAAAAAATATATTATTTTAATGTGTTTTAAAATAAAAAATATTTTAAAAAATAACTGTTATCACATTTCTAAACACACCTGAGTAATACTATGTGAATTGCGTTGTACAAAAGCCCATATAAAAGCAAAAGGAATTCTTCAAATATTATATGAAATTGAGTTATATTATGATTTGATGAAGATTTGTAATCATCAAACCCATATTAACAGAGAAATTGGGAAATAGTTAATTATTGGTTCAAATTCAGCTGATTTTATAGATATGGAATGTTTTGGATAAATTATTAACACAAAAGGAATTTCTTTCCCCACCAATAACCTCTCTTAATTGATTAATTTTTTCCATACATGTTTGGTACCAATTTTATTTTCGGGGCAATGCAAGTAGAAAATGTAAATACACGTGGAGATTTTAGAATTCGTGGAGGGGCGGGCGCGGACCTTGACTAGGAAATTTAATTACTTGCTTAGGAGAGTAGGAGGAGGAGTAGGAGTAGGAGTAGGAGTAGGAGGAGTAGGACCAAGGGCACTTTCATTTGTCAAAGAAAAGAGAAAAGAAACCAACCGGTGGCTGTTTAATATTCCTCCCCCGAGCATACGTCGAAGTAGCCACCGTAAGGTTTGTTGAGAGGAGCTTGACTTTCTGAAGTCATACAGCCACCATAATTGATTGCAAGGAGTATTTTTTTTATTAATATAATTTTAAAATTAATAATTATATAAATTTTTAATAATTCTGAAAAAACTTAAATTTATAATTATTAAAAATTAAATAAATTTAAAATTTAATCAATTAAATTATAATGATAATGCAAGCAAGCCATATCCATGTGTCAATTCAGACGTTCAAAAGCCTAAGCGGCCCTTTTGAATACTATAATATTTACATTTACCAATTCTATTTACTTGTACATAGTCTCCAACAGTGTTTTGCAACGAAGTAAGAAAAATCTGAAGGCTTTATTTATAGGCCTCTGTGGGTCTCTTTTTCTTATGTGAAGAAATACAGGTCTTTATTTTATTTTAGAAAGAAGAAAAATAAATGTCAACAATTAACGTTTATTAGTTAACTATGAGCAGGACCTTATTCTGGCAACGTTTGCTGTAATTGACCGAAATCCCCACACAGGGTGCAAAATCAGGTTTTGACATAAATATAAGGACTAAACTAGATTGTTTTTTTAGAAACGGGCGGGTGTTCCTGGATGATTTATTACAGACTTACGGCGCCCGGCTTGGCTTCAAAGAAACGACTAAGAAATCGCCAGATGAGAAGGCCGCAAGGCTCCGAGGTATCAATCAGCACACCCCACAAATTCTCACGGACGTTTAATTTCCAAACCATCGTTAGAAGGAATAAACGCCAGGAACCAAAACTTGGCCCGCGATTTAAGGAAGAAAACTCTTTGGTCCAATATTATGCCAAGTCATTGGTAAAATAATTTATCATGTCTTGTAGAATCCAGAGTATTGACCTTCAAAACATAAGTTTTTTTTTTCTCTTTGAAATTATTAATTACTTTTCTCTAGAGAAAAATAATAAATACTTTCCAAACAAATTCATAGAAATAAAATCTCAACCATTAAAATCAAATCAATACCTAGAACTTGATTTGATGTTTTTTTTTAATCTCCCAACAATATATTTTAACCTTCTCTTGAAAATATTTTTTTATAAATTATGAGAGGTTGTAAGAATATGATCAACCTCGTCTTGAAAGGAAGTATATTGTCTGAACACTAGCGGATGCGCTAAGGAACCGAGGCAGGAAGAATGCGATTGCGTGGACTTGAACTTGAAGATAAAGGAGATATAAAAAAACAAAGGGGACAAAAAGTTGAGGAATAACAGAATCCGACCACAATCATGGATGAGTGGAAGTGGGGAGAGTAGCTAACACTGCCCACCGGCCCATTTGCTTGAAGCATCTTCCATCCCTTTTCCTCTCGTTTTCCAGTCAACATCAGAATCATGCACCTTGATTTTATACTTAAGCATTGCTTTTGGAACCTTCCTGCCTTAAACCTTCTTATGTATCTCAGCATCACTGTTCCATGTCAATAATTGACTCAGGGGCTGTTGAGGAAGAAGAGAATGGACCACGAAAGGAATCAAACCCCACGTCACCATTTGGGTCCGTCTAGAATTGAGACACGTTGTTTTGGGAACCTGTAATGAACATGACGTTCATCTAAAATATTTGCATCACTGAACCCGTTAAAATCAAATAAATTACGTATTATATACGATAAAGGGTTAACAAAAATTATGAAATGGACATGATGAGCCGGGTAGTAGATTAAGATTTGTAAAACTCGATCAAGCCGACTCAACATATATATACTATCCAAATCATTATTTGTTACAATTAAATTAATTCGTTTATTTTAATTAATTAATTTAGTTGATGTATTAAATCTAAATTATTTGTTACAACTTATAATAGATTTTGAGTTAATTTATTGCACTCGAATCTTAGTTAATTAAACACAATCCATGAAAATTAATAATATAAACACAATATGTGGATATCTATAACATTAATAAAAAATCTAGTTTGCTTGAGTGAAAAAATTAAATAAATTAAATTTGTAATTTGTAAAATATTAAAAATTAGATTTGATACAATAATAAATATAAACTCAATCCAATTATATTCATTAACACCTCTACTCTACGTACACATTGTTTTTTTTATATATATAAATTATATCATTTTTGTCATTTATTAATTCAACAAATTACCATGCTATAAAAATCATGAAAAAAAGACACATGTACCACATGTCTAATCAAATTAAATTAAAACTAATTAAAACTGATAACTAAAACAAAATCAATCACAATTCATTATGAACACCATTAACGCTATAAAATAAATTTTAATTCTTAAATTTTTATATTTGATTCTTGAGATTGTATGTATTTATATTTTAGTTCTAAATTTTATTTTTTATATATATATTTTAGTC